>OY821521.1:155270568-155870568 GCA_963682025.1 Cordilura impudica | reverse complement strand
TGTTGATTTTGTGAATATTTTGTTAAGTGTTTGATTTGGTTTGTACGCTGGGATTATATTGTTGTTGTTTATTATTTGTTGCAAATTGTGTTTGTTTGTTAGGCCTGGAATATATCGTATCCTGCAATATTTTAAAGATTCATTGCTGTCTATGGTTTTAGTATTTGATTTTTCTATGGTGCATTGTTTTTTCTGTAATAAGGTGTTTATAAGATTGTTTGGATAGTTGTCCCTTTTGAGTATATGTCTAATTTTTTGTATATTTTGATTGTGAAATTGCTTGTTACTGATGTCTAGAACTCTATTTATGAAATTGGTGACTGTGTTTATTTTTTGGTTTTTCGGTTGTGATGAAAAATAATTAATCATTCTTCCGGATGAAGCATGTTTTGAATACCAATCTGGAAATTAAAAAATTAAAAATGAGAAATAAAAAACAAGTAAGAAAATTATAGTCGGTCTAGACCGACTATACGATTCCCTATACCATGCGTTTAGAAACCCTATCTCTTAGGCCCAACTAACTGGACATAGAAAATAAGCAAAAACCAAATTTGAGTGGGATTTTTATTAATTTTTTTGGCTGCAGATATGAAAAAGTTCATATCGGATGTTATATATATATGGGGACTAGGTCAAAAACTGGACCGATCCTGATCATGTTTGGAAAAATCTCTTGTGTTTTGCAAAAATATATACAAACCAAATCTGAGAAGAATCAGTGCAATATTTTTGTTTTTTAATAGATTTAAGTGAAGATCGGGAAGCAGCCCTATATGGGGCCAAAGGGATCATTTTTGGATTACTCATTAATGGATGTAATGAATGCATACAAAACCCAATTTGAGTAAGATCGATATGACAATTTGGATCTTATGGCAATTTATGTCGATTTCATAGGGGTAATTTGTATGGGGGCTAGGTCTGAACATGGACCGATTCTCACCGATTTCAATAGCGTTCATCCCATGGCCGATATAAGCTTATATACCAAATTTCATCAAAATATATTCATAGTTGCGACCTGCAGTTTGATTACAAGGTTTACATGGACACACAGACGGACGGACGGACATTGTTAAATCAACTCAAAAAGTGATTCTGATTCGAACGGTATAATTAAAGATGGGTCTAGGTCAAATATTTTTGGTTGTTACAAACAGCAGCACAAAATCATTATTCCCAAACCACATAGTGGTATAGGGTATAATGAAAAATGAAAAATGACAAATGAAAAATAAAAATTTAACAAGTAAGAAAATTATAGTCGGTATAAACCGACTATACGATACCCTATACCAAGCGTTTAGAGATCCTATCTCTCAGGCCCAACTAACTGGATATAGAAAATAAGCATAAACCAAATTTGAGTGGGATTTTTCTTAATTTTTTTGGCTGCAGATATGAAAAATTTCATATCGGATGCTATATCTATATGGGGACTAGGCCCAAAAATGTACCGATCCTGACCATGTTTGGTAAGGTCTCTTGTATTTTGCAAAAATATATACAAACAAAATTTGAGAAGAAGCAGTGCAATATTTTTGTTTTTTGATAGATTTAAGTGAAGATCGGGAAGCAGCTCTATATGGGGCCTATGACTAAGAGTTGTCCAATAGGGATCATTTTTGGACTCCTGATTAATGGATATAATATATACATACAAACCCAATTTGACTAAGATTTGTACGATAATTTGGATCTTATGGCAATATATGTTGATTTCATAGGGGTCATTTGTATGGGGGCTAGGTCTGAACATGGACCGATTCTCAACAATTTCAATAGCGTTCATCCCATGGCCGGTGAAAGATCAAATACCAAATTTCGTCAAAATATATTCATATTTGCGACCTGCAGTTTGATTACAAGCTTTACATGGACACACAGACGGACGGACGGACGGACGGACGGACGGACGGACGGACGGACGGACATCGTTAAATCGAATCAGATAGTGATTCTGATTCGATCGGTATAATTAAAGATGGGTGTAGGTCAAATATTTTTGGTTGTTACAAACAGCAGCACAAAGTCATTATACCCAAACCACATAGTGGTATAGGGTATAAAAATGAACTATAAAAAATTAAAAGCGAAAAATGGAAAATTAAAAATGAAAAATGAGAAATAAAAAATTAAGAAAGGTAAATAAAATATGAAAAATAAAAAATGAAAAAAAGAAAATGAAAAACGAAAAATTAAAAATGAAAAATGAAAAATAAAAAATGAGAAATGAGTAATAAAAATGAAAAAAGAAAAATAAAAAATTGAAAATGAAAAATGAAAAAATGAAAAATGAATAAATGAAAAATAAAAAATGAAAAATGAGATATAAAAAATGAAAAATAAAAAATGAAAAATGAGTAATAAAAAATAAAAAATTAAAAAAGCAAAATGAAAAATGAGAAAATTAAAAATAAAAAACGATAAATGAAAAATAAAAATTAGCCGGTTGAAATAGTAAATAACAATAAATATTTTTATATTATCAGAGCCCCTGCAGTTGATTGCTACAACTGATGCATAGATGACGCTTTCTGTTTGATTTTAAAAAAGTGCCATACAAAATCTTTAATTACTAGATGTTTACACATCTCCCATGTGATCGGACTCACATGATTTTTTTCTTAATATAAGGTATTTTTTTTAAGGAAAATTTGTTCTTTAAGTAAAGGAACATTTTATAACAGTAATTCTGTGATCGTTGTATTGAATCTTTTGAAGAACAAAATAAAATTATAAAACTAAAACCAAAACATAATATACAATTAATAAAACAGAATACAAAAGAAGAGAGTATGAAGAGTGACTGAGAAAAAGTGCATAAATATATAAAGTCAATGCAATATCCAATTCCTTTATGTCCTTGTTTGAAAAACGTACCGTAAATTTGCCAATCTATAATTGATTTGAATTAGGGAATGTATACGAAATTTCTAAGAAAGCCTTCTTTATAGCTGTTTATTAAAATATACATTTACTTAATCGTCATCGATGAAAACAATGTTGAAAATCAGTTAAAAAATTACCGCTATTAAAAACTTTTAAGCGGCGTAAGTAATCCAAACAAATATCTGGAGAATACTTGAAAACTTTAAGGAATTTATGAACTTTTCAAATAGAGTTTTGTAATATTTTAAACTAGACCTACACCCTTCACTGGTTTGTTTTACAAGTGTAAAATAACTGTAGCACAGCGTGATATTTGTTCATTAAAACTGTCTATGAGTTCTACTATCATTTGTCACCATACAATCTTTCCATTAAGTCATGGTATAGATTAGTATATAGCCGTACTTAAATGGCTATAAGATTATTTTTCTTAACCTTACATCCTTTGATTCTGTGCTTCAGCATGTAAAATACTGCCTTTAGAACTTACACAAGTAATAATGCATAGTTTGAAATCTTATTTCAGATTGCTATACAACGATTTTCAAGCTCTTTTGCATATGTTCATTATTTTTGTTTGTTTATTTTTTTCTATCTACAAGTAACAAGATTCTTATCAAGTCTGAAATCAACAATCAATATACCTCCGTACGCTTTTAAATTACCACATTATCAGTAGCACCCCCATCATGAACACTGGCTCTCACTGAATGATAAACAAGCATATAACCCCGTAAATGAATGACATACCTTTGGCCAGTTGTTCGTATGTCTGTCAAATGTAAATTACCTATCACTTTGTCTCCCTGGCAACATCACAATCCTTTTTCTTTTTCATGCATATGATTAACTATGTCCTTAAGTCAACAATATCTATGAAAATATACACTGGGTACACTTCAAATGTGTTAAGTTCTAAATATACTGATAGGTGGTCATGCCTATTAGTATGTATAGAATATATGCTAGAGTTAAAAAGGACAAGCTGATTACAAAAACGTCCTTTAGTATAATATTTAAAGCATCTTTATGGATGTATCAACATGGTCCTTATTAACGTAATAAATTGTCAGCAGATAATTGGGTTTGATTAAAAGTTGCAGATGCGTTGGTTGTTACATTTCTTAGTGAGTTGATATGTTAAAAGTGTGGCAAAATTAAAATATTAGGTAAACTGTTGATCCAATTTTTACAGGCTGATAAGTTTACACAAGAGTCTCATTAATTCGAAGTTAATGAAGTTATAATCGTAATCACTTCTTTGATTCAAAAATTATAAGAGATCACTGATTTTCTATTTATAATTTAATTTAAAGGACCGTTGTCTGCATTCATATACAAATGATTAATGTAATATAAAAACAAGTAAGAGTGTTAAATTCGGCTGTGCCGAATCTTTGATACCCTCCACCTCGGTTTGAGTCTTGATAATAAATGTAAATGAAAAAGTAAACAATTTGTTAAACTTAATACCAAATTATTTCAGCAAATTCTTTGGGTTGGTTTTCTTCTTTTCTATTATTTCGGATTTATTTCGGTGTTTGCTTTTTGGTCATCGTGGTTGCTGATCGGCATGCATTTTGGTTATATACCTATATGCATGCGTTTCCGGTTATATGACATAACTTCTCGTTTAATTTAGTTTTTGCTAATTAAATAGCTCGCCCTAACCTCCATTGCAAAGGTAATGGTTGTGTAGAGTGGCTATATGCATTAAATCGTGCTAATTGGAGATGGCTGTATAGTTTCTTTTAACTGGCCAAATATTTCTTCATTGTGGCCATATAGGTCGGATGGAGTAACAAAATAATAACCAAAAAAAAAAGCTCTCTCAACTTTTTTTTAAAATATTGCCATATTTTGAAAACATAGAGAATAAATTTATAATAATAAATAATCAAATTAGGGATGAAAAACGCAAAAAACGAAAAGTCCCAAACATTTTAAATAAAATAATTTAATGTTATCTTTATTTTCTGAAAAACTTCAAATTTTCATCCAAAAAAAATTGTGAAAATTTATATATAAAAAATAACATTCTCATAAAATTACGTTTACTTATGTAACAATTTTTATGTTAGCAATTCTTAAATATCATTTGAGGTTTTCTTAAATTCATTGAATTTAAATTAATATCGACAAATCTGTTTTTCTATTTATTTAAATTGTAAAGAAGTGGCATCTCTGTCAAAATAAGCGAAAAACACAAAGAATAGAAAAAAACCAAGGTTCAGAAAATACACACATGAAACACACAATGTTCTGTTCAAAAGCAGCCAACACATATCTTTATTTTCATATCAATTATGTGCGTTTCTAAATTTTCTACGGTGCCCAACACAACCATGACTGTGTTCGTTTTAATATTTCGTTATTTACACGAACATTTTTGTATCACATACTTTTTGTTTCAATCACACATAAAGCACACATTTCTGAGTGTTGCTTTATTTGAAGTTCATGTTCTGCTACGTGTACTGAAAAAACAAACAAAACATGTACAATAAACAGGTTCGAGTTCAGTTATATTTTAAGTCGTGTTGTGGCTCGTGTAGTAAGAAAAAACAGAACATGTACAATAAACAGGTTCGAGTTCAGTTATATTTTAAGTCGTGTTTAAAATATAACTGAACTCGAACCTGTTTATTGTACATGTTGTGTTTTTTCTTACTACACGAGCCACAACACGACTTAAAATATAACTGAACTCGAACCTGTTTATTGTACATGTTTTGTTTGTTTTTTCAGTACACGTACCAGAACATGAACTTCAAATAAAGCAACACTCAAAAATGTGTGCTTTATGTGTGATTTAAACAAAAAGTACCTGATAGAAAAATGTTCGTGTAAATAACGAAATAGTAAAACGAACACAGTCATGGTTGTGTTGGGCACCGAAGAAAATTTAAAAACAAACATAATTGATATGAAAATAAAAATATGTGCGTGTTGGTCTAAGTTATGTTTGTTTACATATATGTACGAGTTTTTTATTCAGTGTGTGTTTTTTTCTGAACTCTGAAAAAAACAAATTACTTCGTGTTTGACAGGATGATTTTATGTTTATGTTTAATACCTTTATTTTTTTTACTAATATTTCTGTTTATTTATTTGAAAATGAAATAATGAATTGAATATGCTATTTAATTTTTTTATTTATATAAAAAAGTTTTTTAAATTAAGCAAAATATTTTCACTATTTCATGATTTTTATTTATGTATGACGACATTTCAACCTAAAAATTTAAGTTTTTATCGATTGGATAAACAACACAAAAATGGTTGTCGTTTAGATAACAACAACAGCTGACTTTAACAATAGCGAATATCGTTTCAAAATTTTACTGATAATTTTGCAATTTTCTTTATTTTTACAATTCGACTATCGTTAAAAGAAGTTACTGAATCGCGGTACTGAAAAGTTATTAATCACCCTTATTCTATTTGGCGTCGTCAACATCGTCGTCAATTTTAAGTCAACATCACTTTAACTCAACTTCAACACCAGTTTGGTATTCCCTAAGAGTCTTAATACGATGTTGACTGTTTATCGATAATTTTAATAAAATACAACACACATATCTAATATTTGTGTCAGCTGATTTATTTTATTTACAATTTTCGTTGAAACAATTTTATTTGAAAAAAAATAAATACATATATTAAAAAAATGTTTTTTCTTCTCGATGACAATTCCGAATCGGATAATGAAGAAAATAAAAAAAATTTAATAGTGCAAAGAAAGTTTCTCAGACAGAAGTGTAACATATTTAAATTACCGGATGAAAAGTAAGTGGTAAATTCAAAGCTTCTATTTGCAAGAAATGCATTTTATTATTTATTTAAAAGGTTTAAAAGCTATTTTCGGCTAAACAAAGCAGCATTTAGGCATGTGCTCGAGACAATAGGACCTCATTTGAAAAGCGGGGTCAGGTCAACATTTATTCCGAACACCATCAAATTGGCAGCAACATTACGCTTTTTAGCCCAGGGCTCATACCAGCTGAGTGTAGGAAATGATTTCAACCTGGGACTATCACAGCCAGTAGTATCGAAGATTCTGTCTGAAACTCTGCATGTCATGGAAATGACAGTTTGTCCACAATGGATAAAGTTTGATATGACAGAGGCTGAAAAAACTGAAGCCAAACTACATTTCTTTGAACAAACTGATTTTCCCGGCATTATTGGATGTGTGGATGGAACACATATAAAAATTTTGGCCCCAAAGAAAGAAGACCAGCATCTGTACTTTAATCGTAAAGGATATTTTAGCTTAAATGCTATGATTGTAAGTTTGTAATATATTTTCGTTGTATATTATATATTCATAGACATTTCACATCAACATAGATTTGTGATCACAAAATGAGAATACGGTTTTTGGATGCCCGATACGCAGGTTCTTGTCACGATTCATTAATCTGGAACGTTAGTCAGGCAAGAAAAGAATTACAAGAACGATATAATGCTGGTGACCGTAATACCTGGCTGTTAGGTAACATTTTAAGGTTAATTTAGATGACATTTATTAATTTAACTTTTTCGTCAGGTGATGCAGGCTATCCTCTTGAGCCATATTTGATGACGCCATATCGCTCAACTGTCCCAGGAAGTGCAGAGGCTAATTTTAATTTAAAACATGCTAAGGCGAGAAATATAGTTGAAAGAAGCATTGGTGTGTTAAAAAACCGATTTCGCTGCCTTCTTGGCGCACGTCAACTTCACTACACACCGGCAAAAGCAATTAAAGTTGTCAATGTTTGCGCTGCGCTTAACAATATATGTATTGAATATGGGTTGGACACTACATATGAGGAAACGCAAAACAACCAAAACGATATTGTGACGCATACCGACGCTGAAATTATACAAAGTTCTGAGGCATTTCAAATAAGAGAACTAATAAAACAAAGTTTTCTCTAATTTAAACTCAGTCTTTTAATTCATTTTTTTATTAAAACAAATAACAAATTAAATTATGTAATAAACAAAAACATAACGAAAACAGAATTAATTTTTACTCAAATATTGCTGTTTAGTAGCTGAAGCTCCTTCTCCTTGATGGACAAACTAATTTTTTTAATTTTTAGTTCAGCCTCATGCATCTCTTTTTCTCTTTCACTTCTTTCTGTTGTTAATTTTAAGTTCTTTTCTTCTATATCCAATAATTGCTAGTGAAACTTATTCATGTCTCTTAGGCTACGTTTTACTGACGACATACAATTCGTCCGTCAATAGCTTTGCCTGTTCATTACTATGCTTTTTAAGTAATTCATAGTTGCCGTTAGAATTTTGTTCTTTTTTTTTGGCGTAGAACAAATTAACTTTCTTTTTAAAGGGGTTTCATTTCGCGTAGAAGTGGTTGCAGAATCCAATTTTCGACTTACACTTTGAGGTGATGTTAGCTCATTTGTCAAATCCAAATAAACACTGTCAGTCATTTCTTCTGCTATTTCTAGAATCTCGTGTTCTGTGTTTTGGCTTTGACATTTGCCTCCCTGAACAGCACCCTCAGGGTTTATTTGCTTTTGAAATTGGAGCAGATTCGCCACAGATTCCTCTAAGGGGCTGAGTGTCAGCTGCGTAAATATGCCGCCTCCAGTAGCCTTACACTCGGATTTGTTCGTAATCAATTTTTTTTTTACTTTAAATTTTAAGTCCCGCCAAACCTGCAAGAATAATTTTGCCATACAACATATTTTTGTAAAACACGGCTAATTTACTGTACCTTTTGCCACTCATCACCAGTTCTTTTCGGTGGGCCAACAGCATTTAGCACTTTGGAAATACTTTCCCACTGTTCCTTATAATTATTCGGAACAGTGCCCCTACGAAATCCTTTTGCAAGTGGGGGATTTTTTTCCAATTCTTCCACCAATTTTTCGAATTGGCTTGAGTTTGTTATTTTTATTTTCTTATTTTCCATTTTTATTTTATTTTGTAAAAAAAAAACACTAAAAAAATTAAACTCAACACCAAAAATACTGACGACAAAATCAGAGTCAATTCAAAGCAACGTCGTCGTCAAATTTTGTTACAGAATACAAAAAATATGTTGACAGTCATCGATAGATGTCAATATCGACAATGGGAATACCGATTTACAACAAACGGTGAAACACGACGTTGTCTTGTGTTGACGACGCCAAATAGAATAAGGGTGAATATCTCCTGAATGGCAATATTTTTTTTAAATGTAAACATTTTTAAATGTAAAGATATTTCTAAATTTAAAATTATTATTTCCGACGTTTTGATATGATTTTCTGAAACTCAATTAATATTTTCTAATTTATAATTGGAAATTTTATTTTCAGTTTTTATTATAATTGATATTTTCTTAAATTTGAATGGAAAATTTAAAAAGTGAAATTTTGTATTTATGTGAATAATAATGCTTTATTAATTATAAACAATTTTTAAAAATTAGATGTAATCGCAATCAGATATTTTATAGGTAAAGCAGAATAATAATTCTATATAACTATGTAGAACTGTTTTGTAAGCAAAAAACTCATTGACGAACTCGGTAACTCTATTTTGTAAAGACAACAAAAAGTTAACCCCCCAATCTCACATCACACTGAAATTGTAAAATCGTTGTGTACGTATTATCAACGAAAAATTGTTCGAATTAGTCGAATCCATCGCCATTAAATTTTATGCTCAAACATCTGACTGCAATCTCATTTTTAAAATGTTGTCGAAGTGTAAACTTGAAAAAATTTGTATACTTCTCTCTCTTATTTTATTTTAAGTAGAGTTACCAAGTTTATTATACAGGCACATGTTTGAGGGAAAATGTTTACATTTATTATTATTAGTATTATTTTAATAATAGTTAATAATATTTATGCTCTATAATTAACAAACTTGCGTTTTTGTATGCGCATTTCAAAAAATAAATCATTATAATAGATTTAACAAGTTAAAACTTTAATTACAATTTTACAGAATCCAGTAAATTTGCATTAAATTTATAACAGGGTAACATTAATCATCGTTAGTGTCTGCCACTATTCGCACGAAAAATTTGGTGCCATTAGTGTGACCACTTCGGAAAATGTGTGTGTATTAGTAAAAAAAATGTGAGTGTATTGAGTTTTTCGAACTTGCAGTGTGATGTGAGATTGGTGGGTAATATGCCAAACTTATGTTCATATTTGTAAAAGAATAATGAAAAAACGTATGAAATAAAAGACCAACCCGTGTATACTCTTAACATTGTTCTGTATGATATCTAGTTGAAAATATTAACATTCATGTTAAAATAGAAATAACTATTGCAAAGCTAATTAGAACAAACTAAAATTATGGCGGCATCTACTGTGGCATAGTCACGCTGAGCAAAATGAAGTGACACTCTGTTATACAAAAGAAATGTATTTTCCCCACAACAAAATACTGCAGAATTTTATGTAAATAAAATAACCGATTTATTTCTAACATGCAGTTACTATGAATATACATACATACATATATATAATATATGTACATTATTTGTATTATTTAATATGTGTATGTATGTATATTTAAATATTACACACAAAAAATACAACATCAAACGTTATTTTTGTGTTTTTCTCTTTAAATAAATTAATACATAAATTTTTTTGCTAAATTTACATTTGGGCAATTCACAACAGGTGTTGTATATTGTATGTTGTATTGAAATACACAATACAATCATTTGTTGTGAACACTCAGTTGTATTTTCATATTGTAAAACGCTTTCTTTAGTAATTTTCGATCCAACGAGGAAAGATCGCTTCGTCGCTTCTGCTATTTTGCATAAGAGAAAACACTTGTCAGTGTTTGCTTTTTGGTCGTGAGATATACCCTGGAGTTTTAGGTACGTACCTCTTGCATTTTAATTTATAATGAAAAAAAAAAAATGTTAAATGTTTTGGTTGGTACTCAAAGAGAAAATACATACTAAAAATATAAAAATTAATTTTTATATAAATAAACTTATCGATGTATTTGCGTTATTTGCATTATTTGCCATATTTTATTTTATAATTATTTATGCTGATAATATTCTATGTATTTGTTTTTTCTTTTTCATAAAAACTGGCATTCACTTGGAACTGATATGTTATGATACAATATACAACATTTACTAAACATAGCAAATGAAGTTGGATCGTGTATCAGATTTTTCAGTGAAAATTACCAACAACAATTTTACACTATTGTAAAGTGATACACGATACAAGAGATACAACGATACATTACCCATTGTGAATTGCCCAATTGTTTTTTTATTAACAAATAGGTATTTTAGCATTATTTGCTTTAGATGTTGGTGAATTTTTACTCCCTTTATATTAACTCGTAGTGTCTGCTTGTCGAAAAAATTTTGGATCGATTTTAACCACTTTCCCGTGACCCAATCGATCTGAAATTTTGCAGGCAGGCTTGTGGCAATGACAGAAATGATGCCAAAACAATGGAAACTTTTAAATTTTTCTACCAGAGTTGATAAAAAAATGTACAAAGGGTTTGTTTTTCTTATATTATTACGATAACGACCACAAAAACAACAAGTCCAGCTATGAAAACAATGCAACATTTAGAATAACAACAAGAACAATATAAGAATATCATGTTTTTCATTTTTTTTTATTTTTCAGAGATTTCCCTGGACCTGTTCCACCGATTTTAATGATTTTTGAAGTAGAAATCTTTCCATGAATTTGGTGAATCATTCTCACTAAAAATGATCACTGTAGCTGCACTATTGAGGGCGTGATCGTGACAAGAACAACATAGAAAATTATTTTTTTTTCAAGACTTTTTTAGTTCTTCATTCAAATCTCGGGCCCTAATCGACCGATTTGGACGATTTTATATAGCAAACTTCTCAGGATGTTAGTGAATCATTTTTATGTCAACGAGTACCCTAGCTGCCGGATTGATGCCGTCATCGTGATTTCCACAGACGGACAGACGGACAGACGGACATCGCTATATCAACTCCGGTTGTTATAAGGATCACAAATATATAAATTTTATGGGGTCCAAAATTTTTTTTCTAATTATTACAAACGGAATGACAAACTTATATATACCCTCTGCACACTGGAGTGGAGGGTATAACAACTCTACAACAGCAACAATGACAGTCATATGTTTTTCAAATAGGAAAAAACTGTTTATGTGTTAGTTTCGGTCATTCCCCAGTATGCATTGAAATATTATTTCTCCAATGTTGGAGAAAAGTTAAGTTCTTAAATTGATGTCAAATGTAAATCTCAACTTGGGTTGAACAATTTTTCTCCTTGTTTGCTTTCAACTTGACATCAAGTTGAGATTTAACATTTTTTCCAATCTTTGAGAAACATTTTTACTCTCAATTGGATATCCAACACTTTTCTCCACTTGAGACCAAACATTTTTTCAACTTGAATACGATTTGTGTTAAGTCTGAGATATTATTTAAATATGTCATAAATAATAAATTAAATTAAAAAATGCCAAAAAAGTACAAATAAATCATTGATATATTTTTAATTATTTTTGCTTTTTGTCGAATTTTTCAAAAAATGTACAACTAATTAATTCATTTATTTTTAATTCTAGATTTTAAAAAATGTACATAATATGTACATTTAATGTTAAATATGTACATAGTAATGTTAAATATATAACGAAATTAAATTGAAACATTAAAACATTAAAATTAGTATAATATTTTTTAATACGGCAATTCCGTACCTTCCATTTGATACCGATTGGAAATATTTCTTTGCTATCAAGTTGAGAATCACAAATTTCTCAATTTGATAACTATGAAAATCGCCATATAAAAAATGTGCCTTTTAAGTTGAGAAGACTATATTCGAACTATTGAGGGCATTTGAGAATTAACGTTGGAGATTTGAGAAATGTATTTGATCTCAAATGCACCTCAAGTTGATAGCAAACAAAAATGTTTATTGGGACATTTATTGTAGGGTCGTTTGCACACACACAAAAAATAGAAAATAAATTGTCAATAAGCAAAGCAAGTGGCTTCGAAATTCGATGATGCCAGTTAATCATTTTTTGTTCACGCGGAATTTATAATTGGAGGAATTTTTTTCTCGAGAAATGTATTTTCCGTGAGAAAGAAATTCCTTGAGAATATTCATAATTGGGATGAATAACTTTTAATTGGAACTTTTTAGTCGGAATAAATCATAATTCTAGTTAGATATTGGTTAATATTTCATTAGAAAAAATATTGTGGTGGCATCTACGCAATTATTGAGGCAGTCACGGAAAAATTAAATGCAAGTCTGTTTTTTTTAATATAACAAAAATGGATTTTCCCTTTAACAAAATATGGCAGAATTCTTTATAAATGAAATGCAAAATGGAAAATCAATTTTGTGCTAATTCTTAACAAAATTATATGTATTATTATATTTATTAATATTTGTAATTTTATTTGACACAATTTCACACACAGTTTTACAGATCAACTGTTTTCAACTGATTTAGAAGTTTTCTGTTTTTGAAACAGTAGTGCCAATTTGTAACATTTTGTGATGTAATGAAAATCGCAGAATAATAAGTTAATACACAATAAAAAATATTAAATTTTTAAGTTTTATATACATATTGCAATAAAAAAAACTTTGGTAAATTTACATTGAAGATGGTCAGAAATGAATGAGAAAAAATATATAGACATTTTAGAAAAGCACATTTTATGTTAAACTTTATGCACAAAATATATGGGTTTTTGTTGTTTCGAATTTAACTGTGGCTCTAAGTGAAAAGTTTTAGACCGATCGTATATTACATCTTGAGGATCCTCACCTAATATTTTCAAATATTTTAAATTCTTTTTAACTCATTTAACCTCATTACGAAAATAGTAAAACAGTAAATATGGAAAATCCCCGCACCTCAAAAAATTGTTTTCTATGAAATAAATTAAAGACATTTCATATTATACAATTTTCTTTCAAAAATGTATCAATTATTGCAAATTTGACATTTGACATATATTATTTGTACATCTATTTGTATAGATTTCGCAGTATGAAAAGAACTATTATTTCTTTATTTAGAATATATGTAAGTATTGCTCGCAAAAAAATGTAACATCATGAATGAAACACATAGACGACTGCTGGCAGCAGCATTTGTAGTCGCATAGTCAGCTACTTGATTTTTCTGAATACGACAGCAACATATAATACAAATGAATTTTTATTTAAATATACAATTACTTTTACTTATTTAAAATGCATTAGTACAACGTAAAAATAAATAAATTACTTTAACGCCTTTTGATTATTAATGGAATTATAGCCTTTCATTTTGCGATTTTTTTTTTAAACAAAATAAAATATTTCATAGCACTAACTTCTTTTACATATTTTGTTATATTGTCAACACTATTTTTGTTTTGTAGCCAACAAAACACACTTGCAGTTTTTTTTTCTATTTGAAGAACATATGACTGCCATTGTTGATGTTGTAGAGTTGTTTTTTTTTTTTTGATTTTGTTTCGTTAACTCTTTTGTATTAAAGCACCTCCAATATATGTATCCATTTTAGTTTGCAAATACAGTATATTTATAATTTATTACTTACAGCAAAAAATAATAGAAACAATTTTATCAGTTATGCTTACGAAACTATATAAATAGACTTGAAGTTGGCTGCAAAAGCAGTAGCCTGTGTAAAGAACAAGTTAGCGACATGTAACTGTTACGTAACGTGTCAGCCTTTTTTTCACATGAAAAGTATTGGGACGTTCCGGTTACGTTCGGTAACTGTTTTAAATGATTTTCATGTAAAAAAAAACAACTGACTCGTTACGGTTACGGTTAGAAAACATTGACCTTTTATATGTATTATAATGCTATGAATGCATTTATCTTTATTTTATTTTATTTATATATTCTTTTTTTTTTGTATTGTATATTATTTTTTTTTATTATTATTACTATTTCATTTAATTATTTTTTCTTTAAATAAATTAATACATAAAAATTTGTTTTTTAAATTATTGGTGAACTTTTACTCCCTTTATTTACTGCCTTTATATTAACTGGTAGTGTCTGCTTGTCGACAAAATTTTGGATCGATTTTTAGCCCCTTTCACGTGAGCCAATCGATCTGAAATTTTGCATGCAGGCTCGTGGCAATGACAGAAATGATTAACAAATTTTTTTAGTGATGCCAAAACAATGGAAACTTTTAAAATTTTCTACCAGAGTTCACAAAAAAATGTACAAAGGGTTCGTTTTTATTATATTATTATCACAACGACCACAAAAACAACAAGTCCAGCTATGACAACAATGGAACATTTAGAATAACAACAGGAACAATATGGAAACATCATGTTTTTCATTTTTTTTTTAATTTTTCATAGATTTACCTGGACCTGTTCCACCGATTTTAATGATTTTTGAAGTAGAAATCTTCCCATGAATTTGGTGAATCATCCTCACTAAAAATTATCACCCTAGCTATCCTATTGAGGGCGTGATCGTGACAAGAACAACATAGAAAATTATATTTCTTCAAGACTTTTTTTAGTTCTTCATTCAAATCTCGGGCCCTAATTGACCGATTTGGACGATTTTAAATAGCAAACTTTCCAGGATGTTAATAAATCATTTTTTATGCCAACGAGCACCCTAGCTGCCCGATTGATGCCGTCATCGTGATTTCCACAGACGGACAGACGGACAGACGGACAGACGGACAGACGGACATCGCTATATCAACTCCGGTTGTTATAAGGATCACAAATATATATATTTTATGGGGTCCAAATTTTTTTTTCTAATTATTACAAACGGAATGACAAACTTATATATACCCTCTGCACACTGGAGTGGAGGGTATAATATTTGTTGAATTACTTTTTCAATGCTCACAAATAGATGCAAGAAATTGTAGATGATTTTGCATAAACTTAATATTGGTAACAATGTAGAGCATGACTCCCTTTACAAGACTGCTGCCGACGAATATAAATACTCCTTAAATTTAAAATTAAAATGTTTTTATCTACTCTACTTTCTATTTGAAATTATACATTATTTCACTATTATTAGAGTAGAAAACCCATTAAAATCCCTTCATAAGAAACCAAAAAAAAAAAAAATAATTTTTAACGCAGCCGACGCAAAGTGTCGCCATTTAAGTTTTTTTGTTGCAAAAATCACAACTTTTGAATCAATTGAGGTAATAAAAGAAATTAGAAGGCATATGATAGAAAATTGTACAACCTATGCAGTAAGTGTTCGGACAAGGTGCTACGCCTTGTACACCGAAGTTGAAATTTGTTAACGGAATGAAAAAATCATGTTTATTTTAACCAAAAACAAGTAAGAAAATTATAGTCGGTCTAGACCGACTATACGATACCCTATACCATGCGTTTAGAAACCCTATATCTTAGGCCCAACTAACTGGACATTGAAAATAAGCAAAAACCAAATTTGGGTGGGATTTTTATTAATTTTTTTGGCCGCAAATATGAAAAAGTTCATATCTGATGCTATATCTATAAAGGGACTAGGTCCAAAAATGGACCGATCCTGATCATGTTTGGTAAAGTCTCTTGTATTTTGCAAAAATATGTACAAACAAAATTTGAGAAGAATCAGTGCAATATTTTTGTTTTTTAATAGATTTAAGTGAAGATCGGGAAGCAGCTCTATACGGGGTCAAAGGGATCATTTTTGGACTACTCATTAGTGGATGTAATGAACGCATACAAACCCAATTTGAGTAAGATCTATATGACAATTTGGATCTTATGGCAATTTATGTCGATTTCATATGGGTAATTTGTATGGGGGCTAGGTCTGAACATGGACCGATTCTCACCAATTTCAATAGCGTTCATCCCATGGCCGATAAAAGCTTATATACCAAATTTCATCAAAATATATTCATATTTGCGACCTGCAGTTTGATTACAAGCTTTACATGGACACACAGACGGACGGACGGACGGACGGACATTGTTAAATCAACTCAGAAAGTGATTCTGATTCGATCGGTATAATTAAAGATGGGTCTAGGTCAAATTTTTTTGGTTGTTACAAACAGCAGCACAAAGTCATTATACCCAAACCACATAGTGGTATAGGGTATAAAAAAACATAATTTTTAACAATTTTGTATTTGCTATGTTTCTTTTTCAAGGCTCTTACGTTTCACAATTATTATCCATAGTTTTTTTCAAGGTTTTTATGTTTTAAAATTATTATCCATAAATAATCTAACCAATAAGAACAAAGTTTTTACTAAAACTCTTTCTTTGATTATGAATATGAGCTTTGAATATCTCTGTGACTGTGCGTGACAATTTTTAAGTTAATCTTTGGCCAAAACAAATCTATGGTAAATGTTTCAGATCGATCGGATGAGCGGAAGTGAGGTTTTAATCTCTCCGTGAATGTGCGTGACTATGCGCGACTGTGCGTGACTATGTGAAAGTTCATCTTTTTGATGTGTAAACATCTATACGCGCAGGGGGTAAATTTCAAAAACAGCGTAACATGTAAGCGTAACATAGCGTAAGATGTGAGTGGTAAGACAAAATGTGATTGTATTGGTTAAAAAATTATAATATTATGATAACCTGTTTGAAAATTAGCAAAGAAAAATTAAAAATGAAAAATAAAAAATGAAAGATGAAAAATTAAAAATGAAAAACAAAAAATGAAAAATTAAAAATAAAAAATGAAAAAATAAAAATTAAAAATTAAAAAAGAAAAATAAAAAATGAAAAATGAAAAATTAAAAATGAAAAACAAAAAATGAAAAATGAAAAAAGAAAAAATGAAAAAATAAAAATGAAAAATAAAAAATGAAAAATGAAAAATTAAAAATTAAAAATAAAAAATGAAAAATTAAAAATTAAAAAAGAAAAATAAAAAATGAAAAACAAAAAATGAAAAATAAAAAAATGAAAAAATAAAAATGAAAAATAAAAAATGAAAAATGAAAAATTAAAAATGAAAAATAAAAAATGAAAAACAAAAAATTAAAAATTAAAAATTAAAACTTAAAAATAAAAAATTAAAAAATAAAAATAAAAAATGAAAAATAAAAAATTAAAAATAAAAAATGAAAAATAAAAAAATAAAAAATAAAAAATGAAAAATAAAAAATGAAAAATGAAAAATAAAAAATGAAAAGTGAAAAATAAATTAAAAATAAAAATGAAAAATAAAAAATAAAAAACGAAAAACGAAAAATGAAAAACGAAAAATTAAAAATAAAAAACGAAAAAATAAAAATTAACCGGTTAAAATAATAAATAATAATAAATATTTTTGTATTAACAGAGCCCCTGCAGTTGATTGCTATAAGCGATACGCTTTCTGTTTGATGTTAAGAAAGTGCTATAAAAAAATCTTTATTTACTAGATGTTTACATATCTCCCCTGCGATCGGACTCGCATGCTTTTTTTCACATCAATTCTATCGTCCAATTTTTTGAACTATCGAATAATGGGAAATGGTTTGATGTACAACTGTCCACATTAAATGATTTAGTGGATGGTCTCCATAACCCTGTTCCTAGTTCTAGGGTTAGACTAAGTTCTAATGATACTAGCTGGCTTAAATCCAGGAAGATTTTTGAGACTAGGTCATTAAGGGATCGAGCATATGGGGCTTACCCTATCTCTCAGGCCCAACTAACTGGATAAAGAAAATAAGCATAAACCAAATTTGAGTGGGATTTTTATTAATTTTTTTGGCTGCAGATATGAAAAAGTTCATATCGGATGCTATATTTATATGGGGACTAGGCCCAAATATCGACCGATCCAGACCATGTTTGGAAAGGTCTCTTGCATTTTGCAAAAATATATACAAACAAAATTTTAGAGGACATGAACATGAACCGATTCTCACCAATTTCAACAGCGTTCATCCTATGGCCGATGAAAGCTTATGTACCGAATTTCGTCCAAATATATTAATATTTGCGACCTGCAGTTCGATTACAAGCTTTACATGGACACACAGACGGACGGACGGACGGACATCGTTAAATCGAATCAGAAAGTGATTCTGAGTCGATCGGTATAATAAAAGATGGGTCTAGATCAAATATTTTTGCTAGTTACAAACAGCAGCACAAAGTCAATATACCCAAACCACATAGTGGTATAGGGTATAAAAATCAAAAATTAAAAATTAAAAATTAAAAATTAAAAATCAAAAATTAAAAATTAAAAATTAAAAATTAAAAATTAAAAAAGAAAAATAAAAAATTAAATATGAAAAATTAGAAATGAGAAATGAAAAATGAAAAATGAAGAATTAAAAAATAAAAAGTTGAAATAATAAATAATAATAAATATTTTTATATTATCAGAGCCCTGCAGTTGTTTGCTATAAGATACATAGATGACGCTTTCTGTTTGATTTTAAAAAAGTGCCATAAAAAGCCTTTAACTACTAGATGTTCACCCTGTGATCGGACCCACATGATCTTTTTCTATAATTTACTTAATAAATACATAAATCAATAGAAACAATAGAATACAAATCAATACGATACCCTATACCATGCGTTTAAAATCCTATTTCTTTTGTCCAACTATTTAGATATAGAAAATAAATATAAACCAAGTTTGAGTGGCAAGTTTTTTTTTTGCCTTCGGGTAAGAAATATTTCGATAGATTTAAGCGAAGATCGGGAGATATCTTCATACGGCGGCTATGACTATGAATCAAGTTTATTTTGGCTGTAATCAACATACACAAACCCAATTAAGTCGGTTTCATAGGGGTCATTTGTGTGGAGATCAGGTCTGACCATGAACCTATTTGCACCAATTTTAATAGTGTTCTTGCTATAGCCGGTGGAAACTTATAGAAAGTGATTCTGAGTCGATCGGTATAATAAAAGATGGGTCTAGGTCAAATATTTTTGGTAGCTACAAATATCAGCATAGCCATTATACCCTGACCACATAGTGGTATATATATATATATGAACCAAATTGCCTAAAAATTGTGAGTTTTTGGAAAACTGAAAATCGGTCACTTTGAAGGGTTATATCTTCTAAACTAAAAATTTGATTTTATTGAGGATTTGAGCAAATTTGTAATCTTTAAACAATTTCCTATAAGATGAGCATACTCAACATATCGTAAGCGCATACGAAATTTTTTATTTCTGCAGCCTCGTTTTGTCACTGCGCGACGTTTAGTTTTCGGTTTTATTAAAATCCCAAAATAATTACAAAGACGTATGAGTGATAATTATACATACGAATGCGTACAGCGGCTCAGTGATGAGTGTAAATGTCGATTAAGATTTAAATTCAATGAAAATTTATAGTTTAGGGACGCCATGCTGCTTAGAATTTGTTTGCAAAATTCGTTGCCATAGAAGTGGTAAGCATTGACAAATTGGTCGCAATTATGTGATAGAAACAAATCCTTAATTTGCCAAGCTTGATTTAAACTTGAAAACATCTTCTCCTTCGTTTACGGAGTTCAAACGAGGTCATATGAACTGATAAGACGACCAATAGAGAGACCACGCTAAAGATGCTGAAAAGAATACAAAAAATGATAATGATGGATAACCGGCATCTGAAAGTGTGACAGCAGTGTGTACTCCCAAGCCCCAGGGTACAAAATAGCGCTATTGTGTTTTTTTTTTCAAATTGTTTTTTTTTTACTTAAGTGCCAACTTCAAATCATACAAGTTACATTTGAACTTAAAAATTTAACTTTTGATTTTATTTAAGCTACTGTTAAATACTTAACTTGGCCTTCTAAATTACTCCTTTGAAGTCCATTCAAACGTATTAAAATTTCATTCCAGTTTTTTAATATCTAAATCATTGCTTTGGGCTAGACAAAAATGTCCCAACTGTAGAAAAGGTAATGAAATGATTTCGATTGTAATTCCACCTGAATGACCAACTGTATGGGAATAATGGGGTTGTTTCGCACAAATACCTTAATTTTTCCTTTATAATCCGTTAAAAATATTGTTTCGTGTTTTATTTTCTGGATATTGTATAAACACAATTTGTATTTTTGTTTAAATAATGCTGTGAATGAGAAAACATCAACAGCAAATAAATAAACACACACAATATAAATGAAAAAAAATAAAATAAAAAATGGAATATACAAAAATAAAAGAATAATTCAAAAAGTCATTTACTAATTTAGCAATTTTTTCAGATTTTTTATCGTTTAAAAGCTATTTCACACTTACTCGAATACAAATTGCTATTAAAAGTGAACTAACTCGTTGTTTGTACCACAATTTTTACCAACAATTCTTTTTGTTTTGTCTTTTTGTTGCTTCTGCTGATATTGTTGCTGGTGGTCATATTGTTGCTGTAGGTTATAGTGCTGTTGTTGTCGTTGTCGCTGCTGGTGTTGATGACGGTTTGCATTGCCAAGCTAATACTCTTGTTACTTTCATTTAAGTCGCGCTATTCATTTTTGTATGCCCAACAACGAACTGTGCAATTGTTTGTTGCAGTTTGTGGATAGTTTTTTTTAGAAGAAGGCATTAACTGAACATCCTCGTACATATTAAACATTCTAGGGTTTTTTTGTCTGCTATAATTACAAAAGTATTGTCAGACGGGGCGGACTTAAGTGATTTTAGGTCCTAAAATTTTGGATGCATTGGTGAGTCTATGCAAAGGCATAAACTTATTTTGGAGAGATAGCTTCAGTTTTATTATTGCCTGGAAGTAATATATTGAGCTAATAGAAACTAGGAACAACATATCCCATACACAATCGTATTTGATGATGTTTTTTCATTGCACTGATTCAAAACCTTATCACTATTCTCTATTTTAGGGCAGAATTAAGAAGATTTGCTGATATAAAGCACATTCATAAACCGGAAACCAGCCATACAAATATGATTTTTATAGCTCAAGTTAATATGGATGAAAAATTAATAGAAGAAAGAATGTGTCGATGTCAGCTATTATTTATGTTAGTAGCCATGCTGAAAATGGACGGGATCGAAGCAGTGGGCGTAGCGCCGCCTATACAAAGTAACTATAGAATATCATAGAACTGATGTACTAAAAAAGGGAAAGCTACGACACTTTGCAAGGGTCCATCACATATTAACGTGAGTAGTCCGATAAAAATTGGGCGGAATAGGATTAGTGGGCGTAGTACCTCCTATACAACCAATATGCAGTAATACGAAGGCGACAGTCTTGAAATCTTTTAAAAGTAAATTAATTATCAATGTGAGTTGTCGTGGAAAAAATGGGCGGAATCGCCATATTCAAAAATCGACAGAATTCAAAATCGCCAAAATCAAAAGGCGCCAAAACCGAAAATCGCGAAAAATATAAGCGCCAAAAGCCATAATCTTCAAAATCAAAAATCGCTAAAATGAAAAATCGCTAAATATAAAATCGCTAAAATCAAAAATCGCAATAATCAAAAATCGCTAAAATGAAAAATTGTCAATGATATTCTAAATTCAAGGCAAATAGCTAAGTGTTGCCAGATTTAATTTGGGAAATCCATGTTCTTCTCATGTTCTGCTCCATGTAGGAACGCCAAAAAAATTGATAATTGTTGCACCGAATGATTTTTTTTTTATATTTTATATTATATTTTTTTATTGTGTATCAGCAAGCATTGAAATAAAAAAATATAAAACATTGAAATCAAATATTTTAATTGATTAGGAATTGAAACATATCACTACGTTTCGGTAAATCGTAGCGAAGCGCGATAGGGCATACTAGCACTCAATATAATTTAAAGATAATTAAAACAAGTAAGAAAATTATAGTCGGTCTAGAAGGTCTAGTTCTTTATAACTGAAGCTCTCTATATTTCTCTGAATATTTTTATTTGCGACTGTTATTGCTGAAATATATTAGAGCAATTGAGTTTGTATTCAAATGTCGCTTTCTTATAAGCCTTCTCATAAGCCATCATACTATGTTTCTAGGTAAAATAGAAAGGTAAAAAAATGGCATTACTACCTAAAATGATATATAAAAAAAACCCACTATACAAATAAATTACCTGTGTGTGTTTTCTTTAATACTTGCATTAGTGCATTGCTAGGTAAAATAAAAAGGTATAAAAAGGTATGATAGTAAAAAACAAGTAAGATTTTATAGTCGGTCTAGACCGACTATACGATACCCTATACCATGGTTTAGATAGCCTATATCTTCGGTCCACCTAATTCGATATAGAAAATGAGCATAAACCAAATTTGAGTGCCATTGTTATTAATTTTTTTTTGCTTCAAATATGAAAAAGTTCATATTGGGTGCTATATTTATATGGGGAGTAGGTCCAAAAATGGACCGATCCTCACTGTATTTGGTAGAGTCACTTACATTTTTAAAAACTATACACAAACCAAATTTGAGAAAAATCTGTGCAATATTTTTGTTTTTTGATATATTTAAGTGAAGATCGGGAAGCAGCTCTAAAAGGGGCCTATGACTAAGAATTATCCTATAGGTATTATTTTTGGACTACTGATTACTGGATACAATGAACACATATTAACCCAATTTGACTAAGATCTATGTGATAATTTGTATCTTATGGCAATTTATGTCGATTTTATTTGTATATGGACTAAGTCTGAATATGGGCCGATTCTCACCAATTTCAATAGCGTTCATCCTATGGCCGATAAAAGGATATATGTGACCTTGTCCGAGAAAAGGGACCTAGTGTGTGAAAATTAAGTTTTGAGAAAAAAACGCATTTAAAGTTTCTCACCCTTTTAGTTACCAGAATCCACCGTTTTCGACACAACCCGTTTTTTGACACACTAGGTCCCTTTTCTCGGAGAAGGTCACATATACCAAATTTCATATTCATATTTGCGACCTTTAGTTTGATTACAAGGTTTACATGGACACACAGACGGACGGACGGACGGACGGACACCGCTAAAACAACTCAGAGAGTGATTCTGAGCTGATCGGTATAATAAAATATGAATTTTTATACTTAACCTACGAGGGCGAATCAATAAGTCCGTGACTTTTAGAATGAAACACATTTTTTTTTTTTGCAAAAAAATTGTTTTTCAGCATAACCTCCCTTTAGTCCAACGTTTCTCCATTTTTGGTATCCTTTCCAAAAAGTAGGATTTTTCGAGGTCCATAAAATTGATTTGATCAATATTTTCACCGTTGGAGCTAAATCTCTTAACACCGAGCCATTTCTTTAGGTTTGGAAATAGGAAATAGTCACTGGGGGCTAAATCCGGAGAATATGGCGGATGAGGTACCAATTCGTAGCCCAATTCATGCACCCGTGCATAATCTTGATGAAAAAGAACTTTTTTCTTGGCCAGATGGGGTCGTTTTTTCTTTAAATAATTCATTTAAATCATCGTTCCAATAAGTTGGTATAATATTCGCTGTTTATTGTTTTTCCCTTTTGAAGGTAAGCGATGTGGATTATCCCTCGTACATCCCAAAAAGCTGGCCGACAAACTTACCTTAGCCTTCTTCGGAGCAAGTTCACCCGGAGAAACCCATTGTTTACACTGCTGTTGGGCCTCCGGAGTGTTGTAATGGATCCATATTTCATTGCGGTTAAACAACTCCATGCAATCCTTTGAAGTTACGTTTATGGTCAATTGAGAGCAAACGCGGTACCCATCTTGCAGACAACTTTCTTAAACCCAACTGATCATTTAAAATCGAAACCACACTGCCATATAAAATGCCTATGGCATCAACAATCTCACGTACTTTTACGTTTTGATCGGCCACCACCATATCGTGGATTTTTTAGACATTTTCGGGTGTATTGACCTCAATTCGCCGTCCAGAACGTTCAGCATCATTTGTATTTGTTCGACCACAACGAAACTCAGTAAAGCACTTTTTTTGCCATTGAGATCTATGTTGCATAGTCCCCATAGTATTTATCAAGTTTCCCTCGGTTTGATTGGCGGTTTTTTTTTTGGCAAAAAATAATGTTTGATGAGCACTCGAAATTCACTTTTTTCTATAAAAAAAACACGAGGTTGTATGTTTTGAACAGCTGTTAAACGCAAAGTAAATGACGGAACTTGCTCAAAATTTTACAGTAGTCTCTTAACAGATAGTACTTGATGGGAGCAGTATTGCGTATCATACAACTACGAGGGAAGTTCGGAAAGTCACGGACGTATTGATCCTCCCACGTATTTAGCGGTCATAGCTGAAAATGTTCATATAAATGCATTTTGCATTTTGTAAAAATTTTGTTTTATTAGATTGTTGGTTGTTGGTTTTGATATTAAATCTCACTTTTATAAATTTTGAGAAGAAAATCCGTCTTAACCTAAATTTCGAATTGCATGCCATTTTAACTAGGGGATGAATAAATCTTTTATTTACAACTTTGATTGGTGGGCGCCAAATTTTACTTACAAGAGCCGAAAATTCGGAATAAATCAGAACCTGAAACCAGCGCTCATAGTTAAAAAGGCATACAGTGAGTTGAGAGGAAAATTTGATAAAGAGATATCTACACCTCAAGTGTATTGAAAATAATGAGAGAACTGAGAAACGGAAAAAAGTATTTAAATTCCAAAATTATATCTCAGCTTCCACTCAGCTGAAATGTGTAATGAATGACAACTCGTACTTTAGCGTTGATGACGAAGAATTTTTAATCTTTCAGTCAGGAAGCATCCAAAAAATTAATTAATTAATTTGTAAGACGGGGTTACCAGAAAAGATTTTTTGGTGCTTGACAATATTTTTCAAAGGAGGAATATTTATTCCTAATGAAAAATTTGTTCCACCTCGCTCTGTCGGGATCCATTTTTCCCGATGCAATAGCAGGCTATAGAAAATAAGCATTAACCAAATTTTTGTGCTATGCAGATCAAAAAATGGACCGACCGTGAGCATATTTAGTAAAGTCACTCAATTTTCTTAAAAATATATGTAAATCAATCCAACATATTGGCCTACCAATCAAAATTAAATTCCAGATCTAACTGAATGTTTTGTTTTTGCGGGAATATCCATTAATCGATTTGGTATTATGGAAAATTTTGACTTAATTTCAAACCACTCACCAGTTATACTGTCATACAACACTTCCACTACACTAGAAACTCATAACAAACAAAACTGATATGGAGTCTTGTGCTTATTGGTTAGACAAAAATCTAAACTTAAGCTTGCCTATAACAAATAATTTGGAACTGGATAACACTGTGAAACTACTCACCAACTTGGTACATGAAACTGCTTTTATGTCAAACCCAAAATGCATTTTGGCAGATTTAGAAACAAAGATAAACTGTCATCAGAAACAAGCGAGTTTATTAGAACTAAAAGAAGATTAAGATAAACTAAGCAGAAATCCGTATGACAGAAAAATTCTTAGAATTTATTTAGTCAACTTAAACAAGTAAGAAGATTATAGTCGGTCTAGACATACTGTACGATACCCTATATTATATGTTTATAGACTCTATCTCTTAGGTCCAAATAATTAAATATAGAAAATAAGCACAAAACCAATTTGAGTGGCATTGTGGCGGACGGACGGACGGACCCGTTAAATCGACTCAAATTCACTTTCGGTATAATAAAAGATAGATCTAGGTCAATAATTTTTGGTAGTTACAAACATCAGCACAAAGTCACTATACCCTCACCACTTAGTGGTATAAAAATAAATCTACTGAAGAATTCTTTGATAACAACAATACAGATAATGACAATGGGGACAATTTGTGGAAGACAGCAAAATTTTTTAAATGGCCAACGAAAATAAATCCCCCATTCAAAGATGATAGTGGTATATGGTGTCGGTCTGACGCAAGTATGGCAGAAGCATTTGCCAAAAATCTTTTTGAAACTTTTGATATCCACCCACTCGATAACTCTTCAGTAGATGAAGAAATTGCTCGAAATCAGATGCTCCTTACCAAGTGAGTTTGCCAATAAAAGATATTTCGCCTTCGGAAATCAAAGCATAAAAAAAATTTTTAATATCAAAAAATGTCCCAGATATAATAATATAGACGGTAAAGTTTTAAAAAATTTTCCAGTTAAAGCCGTTATATTCCTAACAAAGATATTTAACTCAAATTTACAACTAAATCAGTTTCTGTCTCAGTGGAAATGGAAATTATTATAAAAAAATCCAAACATGCCAAAAAATGAAATCACTTCTTATAGACCAATCAGCTTTTAAACATTTTTTTCAAAACTATTTGAAAAAATATTTGTGCGTCGCTTGCCAAGAACTCTAGAAAATTTGTAAGTTACTCCCGAACATCAGTTCGGATTCACAGAAAACCACGGTACACCAGGACAATGACACCGTATAATAAACGTCATACGAAAATCTTTTGAAGAAAAAAATGACTGCACTGCAGTCTTCTTAGATATACAACAGGCATTTTACAGAGTGTGGCATGGCCTGGTATCAAAAATAAAAAGACTTCTTCCAGCTATCTTTTATTTTTATCATCAAATCATATTTAGAGAATCGAAAGTTTTACGTAAAAATTCAAGATGAGAAATCTAATATTTTAGATATAAGAGCAGGCGTCCCCCAGAGTAGCGTTCTTAGCCCGGTTTTAAACACGATTTTTACAGCAGATATGCCAGTTCTGGTCAAAGTAACCGTTTCAACATATACATATAACACTTCAATATTAACTACGAATGAATCCTTCCCGATGGCTTCCATTTTGTACAAAATTAATTAATAATTTTTACAATCCTGGCTGAAAACGTGGAAAATTTTGCTCTTACAATAAATAATATATGTACAAATCCCTAATAAGAATTGTACAAAGTACCTTGGAATATACATGGATCGTAGTCTAACATGTAAGGAACACATAAAAGCTAAAAGCCAACATTTAAACATGAAAAATATAAAACTTTTCTGATTTCTCGGTGCAAAATCTTAACTGAGTATTGAAAATAAATCAAGACTTTATAAAGTAATTTTGAAACCTGTATGAACCTACGACATACAACTCTGGGGAACAGCAAGTAACTCAAACATATCAATCCAATCCAAAACACTAAGACTAATTGTTCAATCTCCTTGGTTTGTTACAAACGAGGCAATGCAGAACAACCTTCAAATTCACGCTGTTAAGAAAGATTTTCTGCACTTAGAGTTGTACTTTGTAGAGTACATCTTCATATTATTATTATTAAATTTTTATCAAATTTCTTATTATCTTATGTATGCAGATAGAGTGCAATTTAAATATAAAACAGGGATGCATAAAACTACATTGCATTTTATTTACAATTTATAAAAAAAATACACTTTTCAAAAAAGTTTATGAAATGCTTTCATGCTCTTCGGTACATTCTTTTTTATTATTTTTTTTATTAGAGAATACATTCCAAATTATAATTTAATTCGAATTTGTGACGGTGATCTGTTTTGCGCTTTACTGTAACAAAAGAATTTCTGTTACAAGCCGAATAAGAAAGAAGAAAAAAATAATAACCTTGATCTTGAAATTATTTTCAAGTTCAAGTATGTACATATAAACAACACCTTATATGGTAATAGGCTGATGGCATTTTTTTAGCAAACTGATTTATGGCGTTTTGTTCTCTTCATTTTATTGTATTAAATCATGAACACATTCATATGCAATCATGCTGGTCAAACCACGTATTTTCTTGTATTGATCCCACTTGCTCTCATAGTCATATATGAGTGGGAGTGTTATAAATACTAGAGAATATTATGAATGCATATGAATGTTCTCAATGAATTGGTGGTGATTTTGTTTGTTTAATAAACCGGTTTTTATCTGCAGAGGAATGAATGAAGAAGTTTAGCTTGATTAACAAGACATTTAAAATTAAACAGGGAGTTGAAATGTGACCATGAAAGATAAAGGTTGAGGAAAAACCTCTAAAAAAATTTAAGTTTAAAATTAAGTTTAAAATAAAAATTAAGTTTAAGAATAAAGAAAGAAAGAAAGTTTAAAGGAATGTAATAATTAGTGAAAATAAAACAATTAAACAAAATTTATAATTATTTTTAAAATACTACACTTAATTTATAAGACTCATTTAATAAAAAAAAAAAAATACTATACATTAATAATCTGAAATAAATAAAACCACAAAATATTGGATACCTGTTTGATAAAACAAAATTAAGGAATAAAATTAGAGTTTACATCATAAACCAATCAAGCTTATACACACAACCACGGCGTCTGGCGGCAGCAGCTTCATCCTCAACACCTACAACCATATGGCGGTAATTAAAAGACACTAATTAAAATGTTTTCTTAAATTTAAATTAAATAAATTTTCTAAGATTTGTCTAACTATAAATTAAAATTAATTTTTTAAAGATTTTTCTAATTATGAATCAAAATTTTTTCTAATTATAAATTTAAACTAAATATCAAATATTTTTAGATATGAGGTTTGCTAATATTAAAATTGTTCTACTATTAAAAATTTTTTCTACTATTAACAATTTTTTATTAAAATTTAAAAATTTTCCTAAAAAATTAAAAATTGTCCTAGAATTAAATAGTGCTAAAAGTCAACTTTTGTTTAAGCTAAAAATTTCATAAATTAAAATAATTTTCCTAAATATGGAAAAAATTAAGCTAAATTTAAAATTTCCCCTAAAATTAAAATTATGCTATACTTTAAAATTTTTCTAAATTTAACATTTTCCTAAAATTAAAATGTCCCTAAAATTAAATTTTGCTAGAAACTAAAATTTAAAATTAACCTAAATTTAACACTATAGAAATTTAAGAGAATTTACAAAATGGTACCATATTTAAAACAAAAAAAAAATTTTTTTTGTTAAAGCTAAAATTAAACTAAATTTAATTAAAAAAAAAAAAAAAAAAAATACATTGAATTGAAAATCGCATTCAAACTTAATTTTTTTATAAAATTATATTAAACAAAATTTTCTAACATTAAAATTTTTCTAAAATTACCTAAAAAAAAAAGTTTTCTAATTATAAAATTTAAATAAATATATAATTTTCGAAATGTCAAAATTCGCAAAATATAAAATATTCCAAATATAAAAATTTTCTAAATATAAAAATTTTTTCTAAATATAAATTTAAAATTAAAATGTTTCGTAAACATAAATTTAAACTAAAATTTTTCCAAATATAAATTTAAATTGAAATTTTTCTAAATATAAATTTTAATTACAATGTTTAAAAAAAAAAAAAAAATTACAACTACCAATTTAACTTTTAACGATAATATTGTTTGCCAAAAATGGCATTGGAATTAAGAATTTCTAAAGTTAAATAAAGACCTTTTTGTTAAACCCAAAGTAGAAAACCAAACCAAACCAAACTCTTATCATTGCTGTGGGTTACCTCCAATTGAGATGGAGTCGAGGTAACATGGTAGGGAGGGCAAAAAGGGGCAGAACACCTCGTCCCCAATCCCAAGGTAAGTATGGCCATCCATCCATTTAGCGTCCGTGTTTTGACAGTTTTTTTAAATCGCACGTGAAAATCTGTAGTGCGGTTTCCCTGGGCCTGAGCAAGACCCCACCCATCCGGCGAGCTAGGCCCCTACGCCAGCACGTGCGACCAGCAAAGGCTCAGGGAAACGGAAGCGGATCTTCCACCAACGCCGCACCATTACAAATTTTATTCACAACTAGCGGACCCGGAAAAGTTTGTTTTGCCAAAGAACTGTAAATATATGATGATATTTATCTACCATGTATGGGATGTACCACGTCCACTGGGCGGGCCATTTTTCACATAAATTCTCACACGCATCACTTGTGAAATCACACCTAGTTTCAAGAATGTCGGGTTTATAGTACTCCAGAAAATTTTTTTTGGATGGGAGTGCCACGCCCGCTAACCCAATCCCGCCCATTTTTGGTACGATTAACAACCAATTTACGTGCGGAAAGTTTGAAAATCTGGCCCGCATAGTACTGTAGATATATGATGATATGTATTTATTATGTATTGGAGGTGCCACGCCCACTGGTTTTATCCCGCCGATTTTTTCCGAGTACTAACGTTGATAACTTATGAACTCAAACTAAGTCCCAAGACTTTATCTATTATAGTACTCGAGATATATGACATTACTTTGTATGGTGGGTGCCACGCCTATTGTCCCGATCCCGCCCAGTTATTTGCAACTCTTCAAATTAATTTAATATTTACATGCGCATAGATTCAGAGCTCTTGCTGTCATAGTACTCCAGATATTATATATTAATATTAGATGTTAAAAATTCACTTAATATGGGAGGCTCCGACTTGAAAAATCCTTTTTTCTTCCGCATAGGCAGTTAGACCTACTTAAAAATTTAAAGACGATCGGTCCAGTGGTGTAGTCTCCTATAAAGGACAAACATACTACATACATACATAGACTTTTACAATATAAGATGTTTTTAGCTATAATTACAAACAAATCATATTGAAAGTTATTTTTTACATGTTCAACGTTCTGCTGCTTCTCCTCTTTTACCGCAATGCTAGCAGACTAGTCAGAAATTGCGAGACATGGGAACCCAGCTGGTGATTAATATATTTCATCCGGTCATACCTCTATAAAACATTTTTTAGACCTTCTTCTGTTTGATGTGTTTCGCTCGATTATTTATGAACAAGAATCGCCAACTGACATAATCGATCTACAAAGCAATAAAAAAAACTAGCAGATTCCAGCCCTCAAAATTCGAGTGCAAATTCTAGGAAATTTTATTTTTTCACTTAATAAAAACCTTGAAGGTATGCTAATCAATTATAGCCAATTCACAAATAAACAAAAAAACAAACTCATTTTTGTTACAAACACATTAACAAATTTAATAAACACAGACATAGCATTGTATAATTTTATATATGTATTAGTAGCAACTTTAAATGCAATTTATTGAAAACAAAGGAAAAAATTTAAAAATCTGTAAATCTGCAAAACGGCTAAAAAGGAATACCTTTCAAATAATATAGTTAGGTTTGGTCATAAGCGGCATAAAACGGTAGAACACAACATCATTCACAAAAAATCGGCTAGCCTATTAATATTATAGATGAATGAACAAAGATTAAAATATTGTACCCAAAACATCAATCGATGCATTCACAACACTTGTATATATTTAAACCCAGCACCAGCTATAAGGCTCTGAGAATTTTATTTACGAAAAGGCTCGTTGGGCTGAGCTCAACGATTTCTTCAATTATTTCAACTGGAAACTTTGTTTCCTAGATAATACTGTTGATGTTTGGTATACGATTATTTATTCCATCAAAGCGCATTTCAGCTAAACCTAATGAACAATCTTGGTTTAACCAGACTTGCAGAAATGTAGTCAGATGCAGAGGGGAAACATTTAGGCATTGGCGTGAAAATAAAGATTCCGTTACTGACCTGATACGCAAACAGGCGAGAACAGAATCTGTCAAGGTATTATGATGCGGAAAGTTTCTTCATGATCAACATCTTCGTGCACCAAGGAGAATAGAGAATAGTGCTGGTTCTGCTATCCCAAATCTTATAATGAATGACCATATATTCACTTAGCCGGTTGATGGGGCTCAGCTTTTAAAAAAGGTTTTTTTCAAAAAATACTCATTTACTGGATAGCGATCAACTACTGCCCGCTCTTAAAAGGGTATGCTGTGCTATGCCTAAAATATTCTTCCGAGCTCGCGCACTTAGAAAGGTTCCTTCAGATCTCAACGGAAATAAGTGTCCGGGCCGGATTTTATACCAGCACTGGTGCTGAAACAGTGCTCTTAGACACTAGCAAGTCCATTGGCCAATCTTTTCAGCTCTTCGTACCGTGCGGTAGTCTTTCCCTCTTGTTGGAATGTTGCCAATATCCAACCAGGCCCCGAAAAAGTAGAGGCTTACAATCCTGGAAATTACCGTCCAATTGCAATCTGCTCTGCGAACTCAAAAGTGATGAAGAGCATGATCCACTACCACCATGTCAACTATCTAAACGCCAACTCACTTCTTAATGATCGACAGTATGTCTTCCATAGAATTCGTTCTACGAGAGACCTGTTGACTCTTCTCTCTGAGCGCTGGAGTCGATCCATTCACATTTTTTGGAAAGTAAAGTGATGGATATAGATATTTCCAAAGCTTATTGCTTCGGAATCAGTACTGACTCGATTTATATCGAGTTTTCTCAGAGCCCGCGCATTACGTGTTGTTGTCGATGTGGTCTCATCCAATGAGTTTCAGCTGAATTCAGGGGTACGCCAAGGTTCTGCTCTTTCTCTTTTCCTTATCTTTATCAATGAGCTTCTTGGTCTAGGCTTCAATACTATCTTCTTTTCCGCAGATGAAAATAACATTTGTCATTTATTTTCCTTCAATTGTAGGTCAAGCCTTTCTCAGGTTAGGGGAAAATAGCTGACGATGAATGATACACTCAATCATGACCTGTTAACAATCGCCGATTGCAGTAAAGTGAATAGGGCTAATTTATATTCGCAGAAGGCTCAATGTTGTTTGTTGACCAATAGGGACTTGAATTCAACTATGTCATCTGTATACCCGTATATGTATGATGTTGAGGAATGGGATAATCTTGATATTCTGAGCATTAGAATTCATTGATGTCCATTGGAACGAACTTGTATTTTAGGTGTCGAAAAAAGCATTCAAGTGTCTTGGTTTTACAAAACGTTGCAAAAATTACTTCCTTCTGATCTCCTTAAAATCTATACCACTTACATAGGACCGAAAATGTAATACAAGTCCTATATATGGGCAGGACTTTCAAAGTCTAGCTTGGAGCTACTGGAACACGTACAAAGGAGGGAGTTGATGCTGTAGGGTGTCCAAATCTACTCATTGGAACATCGTCGAAATGTGGGTTGTGTAACACACTTCTATAGATGGGAAAATATTCTGCTGAGATTCCAAATACCTGATTTTCAGTTTACTATACCTGCTTCTCCAGTTGATTACATCCATTTGTAGTCTATTTGTCCAGTTGAACACAGAACGCATTAGAGAGAAAATTCGTTTATTAGTTGAACTACCCGTATGAGGAATTCTCTCCACACAAGGCTTTCCTGACAAATACAATCGAACAAAATTTAAGGCAAATATCCTCGAACACTACTCCCTCTTTCCTCCTTAACATAACCTATTTTCCTGTAGGGGCATCCCCTTAGTGTTGGTTATTAATAAAAAAAATGTTCATCTGACCCTCTAGTTTTAGTGTAAAAATTTCTTTCTTCTATTTCCAAGTGAATTCAAATCAGATGTAAATGAAAATCACGTCATATTATGATATTTACAATTTCGACTCCTTGCGTCTTAATATCAAAATTTGATTAATATGTTTTTCCAAATGATAAATATGATATGATAAATATGGAAAAGTAAAAAATTGTCTGATTCTTTCCTCATATAGTTAAAATAAATTCTTGCTTTCTTTCCTTCTAATTCCCGTTTTTGAGGCAACTCAAAAATTGTGAACATAATGGCCTAAAATCCCATATCTTCATTTTTATTGCTTTTCTTCTTTCTCCTTAAAAATAACCTTAAAATCTGAAGACATATCCTTCGACTCTGTAGGAATATTTGTATTAAGCTTTACTGATTCTTCTAACAAGTGATGTAAGAATAAAACAAATACAACTGTTCATTTTTATCAAAAAGTTTTTTTCTAAACTTAAGCCGGTAGATGTTGGAAAAAGTGGAAAAAGTTCATTCAACAATAATTTGAACTCAAATAAGCTTCCAAATTTCGGTTCACAGGAAAGTTTTGGACCAAACAATTCTATTTTCAAAACCAGTGTAGAATAGAACTGGTTCGGTCGCGATCGACTAACAGTGTCATTTCTTGCTTAAAACTATGGTTTTCATTTGGTTGGATTCACATTTTTGTATTTTTAAATTTTTTTTGTTGGCCAATATGCAGGATACACCACGACATGATGTTTCTCGTTTATATGTATGAGTGGCTGCATAACTTGAGCTCCAGGCTATGAGTAAGTGCATGGTAGCATAAATTTATGATTTATGAAGAGTAACAGGCAACAAAAGAAAGTAAAACATAAAAAAAGAACACAGACTAAAATGTTATTAGAGGGCCAAAACGCTTACAATGCGGCTAAATAGAAAAACGCGTTCAGTGGTTTCATCTAGGAAAGTAAGTAAGGACGTGTTGAAGTGCTGATACTCTTTTTTTATACCCATTATTCTGTATGCCTCTATGTGTGTATTCCTTTTGCTTTTAGGGGGTTTTGTGTTAGTGATTCTCTTTTAAAACATTTCCGTGTTGTGCTTAATGTTGGCATAAGACCAAATTGGAAAAAATGTGTTAAAAGAATGACGTAAAATTAAAACGGAATTTAATTTTAAATATCTAGAAAATCAGAAGTTTTTATTATATTAAATTAGTTGGAAATTATCGCCTATCGTCTACCAAAAAAATACCGTAATATTTTGAACATGTTTCAGTTCTAATTAGTTGTAAAACACCAGTTGTATCTTATCGGCCGTACAAATATATATTCTGGAGTATGCTTTAGTTAGAATTTGGAATTAAACGTGTAATTCTGTATTATACGAGTACCAAAAGCGATTTTACCTTCCGACCATAGCTTAAATGTTAAGACAGAAAAGGTTACTTTTTTAGGATAGGCACTTGGTTAAGAGAAGTTACTTTTTTAGTAGAGGAATTTTTTAGAAAAGGTACTTTTTTAAGAAAAGGGACTTTTTAAGAAAATTCACTTTATTGATATAAGACACTTTTTAAGAAAATGTAATTTTTAAAGAAATGTCACTTTGTTTAAAAAAAGTATATTGAAGAAAAAAGAATTTTTCAAATAGAACTTTTGTAAGAAAATATACCTTTTCGTAAAAGTTATTTTTTTTTTTTTTTCAAAAAAAGGTATTTTAAAAAAAGGCACTATTTTGTGAAAGATATATCATAATAAGATGTACAATTTTAGGAAAGGTACTATTTTTATTAAGAAAAGTTACTATTTGAATAAAAGAGTACCTTTTAAAGAAAATGTACGTTTTTAAATGTACTTCTTTCTGGATATGCACGTTTTTTCATGAAAAGGTGCTTCTTTTTACGGAAGGAATGTACAATTTATGCTATGTTAGATGCGAGGAGTATATTAATACTTGGACCTATGAATGATAAGTTTTTTTTCGTAAAATATTTACCTTAAAAAAAGTTTGATTTTTTTTTAAAGGTTGCATGCTTGAAGAAAGATATTTAAAAAATGGTACTTTCAAAGAAAATGTACTTTAAAAAGAAAATGTACTTTAAAAAAGACAATTTTCAAGAAAAGGCCCATTTTTAAGAAGCAATTCTATTTTAAAGAGAAGGTACTTTTAAAAGAAAATGTACTTTTTTTTATCAAAAAGTTGCTTTTATAAGAAAAGGTAATTTTTAAAGAAAATATACTTTTATTTATTTATTTATTGTGATTTTCTGTACAACAAGAATATTGTTCTTATAATTACAGTCCATGATTAATTAATTATAAGGGTACAATGTGCTGATAGAAATGAAAATGATTACTTTATTAAGAGAATGTACTTTTTTTAAGAATAGGTATTTTTTATGCAAATATACTTTTTACGAAAGGGTACATTTTGTAGAAAAGGTAGTTTTTTAAGAACAGGTACTTTTTTTTAAAGAAAATATACTTTTCTAAGAAAAGGTACTTTTTTATGAAGAGGCATTTTTTGAAGAAAATTTACTTTTTTTTGAGAGAATATACTTTAAAAAAAAAGAGGTATTTATATGAAAATGTAGTTTTTTAAGAAAAATTTCTTTTTATGAAAGGAAACATTTGTAAAAAAATTTATTTTTTTAAGAACAGGTACTTTTTTTAGAAAATGTACTTTTTTAAGAAAAGTTACTTTTTTGACAAAATGTGTTCCATTGGGAAAGTTACTTCTCTAAGAAAATATACTTTTTAAAATGGTACTTTTCCTAAAAGATAATTTTTTAAAATGGTGATGTTTTAAAATAACATTTAGTTTTATAAGAAAATGTTCTTCTTTAAGAAATTGTACTGTTTTCAAAAACATTTTTTAGGAAAAGGTACTTGTTTAAAAAGTGTACGTGTGCATATAAAATTTATGCGATGTTAGTAATTACGAGGGCGGTCCCATAGCAAACCGATCTTAGACACACAAAAAATCATGGAAAAATTTTATTTATTTCTCAACACAACCTCGCTCCCACCGATATTTAATAGCTTTGATACCATTTTGTTTAGTCAGACCATTTGTTTAAGTTTGATGAAACATCACTTTCTTTTTGCCAAATGCGGCCACTTTTTCTCAATTTCATCACATAAATGCTGCAATAAGTTAGTGTAACACTCGCTGTTAATTGGTTTTCCCTTTTAAACGATACTCATTAAAAATTATACCAAGCGCTGCCACAAAAAAAAAAAAAAAATATGGCATAACCTGGCCTGCAGATGGAACTATCTTCGCCTTCTTGGGACACGATTCTCCCATTACATTCCTCTGATTTGACTGTTCCTTTGTCTCACGTGTGAAGACATGGAGCCATGTCTGGTCCATGGGGTACGAACCGACGTAAATTTCTAGCATAACGTAGATCATCATTTGCTATAATATTTATATTAAATATTTTAAAAAATTATATATGTTCCGATACTTTGTCTGATATATTGAGAATTCATACTCCTAATCGTGATTAACGCCACGAGCATTGATTTTATGAAGACTTTCACCTCACTAATTATGGGGTTAATGAACCAAGTACAAAATATTCAAAGCTTTGTAATAGTTTTTCAATCTATCTAAATATTAATTTAGATAAAATATTTTTAAATTGAATTTTTAATTTAAGGTTTTCAATTAATTCATACTTAAAGTTTTTAATTACTAAAAATGTTAATTATTGTACAAATAATGTTATAATATTCTTATAGTCTGCAAGATGTGAGTCAGTTAACTGAATAAACAAATAAATACAACTATATCGAAACATTTATACGGCGCTGTTTTTGATGTGTAAACATCTATACGCGCAGGGGGGTAAATTTCTATTTCACAATACAATCACAAAAACAGCGTAACATGTGAGCGTAAGACAAAGTCAGTGTGACTTATGATTGTATTGCTAAAAAAATTATGACATTACTAACTAACCTGTTTGAAAATGAAAAATAAGAAATTAAAAATGAAGAATGAAAAATAAACAATGAAAAATGAAAAATATGAAAAATGAAAAATGAATATTAAAAAATATGAAATAAAAAATAAAAATGAAAAATTAAAAATAAAAAATGAAAAATAATAAATGAAAAACGAAAAATTAAAAATGAAAATAAAAAATTCAAAATTCAAAATAAAAAATGAAAAATTAAAAATAAAAAATGAAAAATAAAAAATTAAAAATTCAAAATGAGAACTAAAAAATGAAAAATTAGAAAAGAAAAATAAAAAAATAAAAATAAAAAATGAAAAGCGAAAAACAAAAAATGAAAAATGAAAAATGAGAAATAAAAAACAAAAAATTATAAATTAACTGGTTGAAATAATACATAATAATATATATTTTTATATTAGCAGAGCCCCTGCATTTGACTGCTATAAGATACATAGACGACGCTTTCTGTTTGATTTTAAAAATGTGCCATAAAAAAATCTTTAATTACTAGATTTTTTATTTTAGTGGGAGCAAACACGTGTCCCATTTTTCGGACAGCTTTCTCATCTATAAATTTTCGCTAAATATGTGATGTATAACTCTATTTGATATGTCTATCATTCCTATCACCTTCAGCCGACGATCATCCAATGCCATCCAATACCAATTGGTCGAATACCATGACGTTCGTCTTGGCAGTTCGTACGTCCTCGTTTAAACTCTGCCATCCAATACTTTATAGCCACAAACGAAGGAGCAGAATCTCCTAGAGTAGAATATAGCTTTAATATTGGTTCTTCTGAGACCTTTCAAATGAGAGCATTGAATTACATGAAGTAGAATAATTTTTTCCATGTTTACAAATTCACTGAGATCGTAAGGTTTTCACTTCGTAAGGTTGTCGCTTTTCACCAAAGCAATTTTTTCGATACAGACAACGGCTCTTTTTAGCGGGTTTTTCATTACATCAAGTTCCGTATTACTTCACAGACTTTACATTTCAGCTGCACAACTTCCTCTGATTTATTAACTATCGACTTAAAAAATTCGTGGGCAGCTAAAGCTGGTGAACGAGGTGGCCAACAGATATCCGAATTTATTTTAATTCAAAAATAGTTTGCCTATAAATGCGCGCAGTTACTTCGTCTTTTTAGAACCACAAATAAGAATGCTGCTCCGCTGTTGGTTGCAAAACTTTAGAATTCTATACCCAGCCAGGTAGCTTTCATGCCGAGTTCAGTGCGATTGTTTCGATGAGTACCTGTTCAGGGCGGTCGGCCACTGAATCAAAACGGCCAACTAAACTCCTAGTCATGAAAAAGGCTGTTTGAGCTGTTCCTGAATTAAAATATTGGCGATAATTTCGCTGCGTCATACAGTGGTGGCAAAAATCAGTTTTTCGAGTAGAAAATATCAAAAATGTAATGATGCAGTTTCGTTTATTTAAGAGAAGTGCATCAAACCTCTTTTTTCTAGAAATGCTTTTTTTGTCCAAAATAACGCGTCAAAGTCACCTAAACGAAACTCTGCAGTAACTGCCTCACATTTTCATGGATAATTTTTTTGCCATATCTGTTTGACTTAAGTAATTTTGAAAAATATAGTATTTCTGGACTATTTTTGAAAAAAAATATTGGATAACAACAATAGTTTAAAAAGTATACAAATTTTAATGATGACACTACAAAAATTCAATGTTTTTATTTTTTTTTTTTAGACAAAAAAAGGTGAGCTGTATCGACCTTAGTATTCTGGTTGCAAAATAAAAAAGAAAAAAAATTAATGAAGGGAGTGTATTCGTTTGATTTAATAAATAAAATTTTGATAATATTGTATACTGTTGAACAAAGTTATAAATTTTATAAAAAAAAGCCACAAGAAATTTCATTCCACTAATTCAAAGAAACACAATGTAAAAGGTCAATACTTTTAAGCCCATGTGAAGCTCGAAATAAGGACTATAGAAGTTATAGACTAATGTTCTCTAGAAAGTGTAACAGAGTCGCAATAAATACTGATATTCTCCATCGCCATTTTGTGTCCACAGATCCTTACATTACTTTCATAAGACCTCAACCTCATAAATATGTTTTGGAACTTGATGATGTCGTTAAATAAATGACAGAAGATGAATAAAAGTCTATGTATATTTGCATACATGTAAAAATATTTATCAGCTTATCTTGTTTCAGCTACTTTTTTTTCATGGAAAAATATTGTTACTTATAGCTTTTAAACCGCACTAAAAACTTTTTCAGTTCGTGGTGGGCGTGGTATGGTGGACATGGCATGGAGGGCGTGGCATGGTGGGCGTTGCACATTTGTATAAAACTTTTCAAACATCTTAAACATCTTCATAATACTGATAACTTGAGTCCAGTTACAGAGCCTTTTAATGAAGAAACTAAAATTCGGGTCCAAAAGTTAATTTTGGGGTATATGGACTGTGGGCGATGTGCGTGGCCAATTTCCATGAAACTTTCTAGATCTCTCACCTTAATAACGCTGATGTCATGTGCCAAGTTTCATGACTCTTGATAAAGAAATAAAAATTTGGGGCGAAAAATTTTTTTCGGGTTATATGGGCAGGGGGTGATGGATGTGGGCAATTTAGATGAAACCTTAAATTTTTCTTAATTGAGGTGATAAATGGCTCTGGGCCAAATGTCAATGTTCCACGGGCTCTCCTTATACTTTTTTCCAAGAAATGTATGAAGCAATCCCACTCTGCCTCATAGCAATCGAGCATACCACTATGTGGTCAGGGTATAATGACTTTGTGCAGATGTTTGTAACTACCCAAAATATTTGACTTAGAACCACATTTTAATATACCTTTCTACTCAAAATCACTTTCTGAGTCGATTTAGCGATGTCCGCCCGTCCGTCCGTCTGTCCGTCTATGTGTCCATGTAAACTTTTTAATCAAACTACAGGTCGCAAATGTTAACATATTGCAATCAAATTTTAGAGGTACGCTTCTACTGGCCATAGCACGATGGCTGTTGAAATTGGTGAAAACCGGTTCATATTCAAATCTAGTCTCCATACAAATGACCCCTATGAGATTGACTTAAATTATCATAATATCAAAATTATCATACGGATCTCGGTTATATTGTGTTTGTGTATGTCCATTAATCAGCAGTAAAAACATAAACCCTATAAGACAATTCTTAGTCATAGCCCCCATATAAAGCTGCTTCCCGATCTTCACTTAAATCTATTAAAAACAAATATATTGCACAGATTTTTCTAAAATTTGGTTTGTATATGTTTTTGAAAAAAAATGAGTGACCTTACCAAATATGGTCAGGATCAGTCTATTTTTCGACCTAGTCCCTATATAAATATAGCATCCGAAATTAACTTTTTCATATTCAAAGGAAAAAAAATTATTAACAGTGCCACTCAAATTTGGTTTATGCTTATTTTCTATATCCAATTAGTTGTGCCTAAGAGATAGGTTCTCTTAACGCATGATATAGAATATCGTATAGTCGGTCTAGACCGACTATACTTTTCTTACTTATTTTTTTATCTATAATATTAATGGGCTAGGCGATTTCTTGTGACCGATGTTTTGTTCTACCGCTTTATTCCGATTTTGACCAAACGTATATTATTTGAAAGGTAATTCTTTTTGTCCAAATTGCAGATTTACAGATTTTTAAATTTTTTCCTTTATTTTGAGTAAATTGCACTTAAAATTATACAATACTATGTGTGTGTTTATTAAATTTGTTAATGTGTTTGCGATAAAAATGAGTTTATTTTTTTTTTCGTTGATTTGTGAATTGGTTATAATTGATTAGCATACCTTTAGGGTCTTTATTTAATAAAAAGATAAAATTTCCTAGAATTTGCACTTGAATATCGGGGGCTGGAATCTGCTAGTTTCAATAGGTAAAGAAGAATATAATTTATAAAACAAAAATAAATTGCTTCAGCCTCACTTGGACAGGCGAGTTGCCAAATTTAGAAATTCGCAACTTTATATTAATAAAGACTCGCATAATATGAAAAGAAAACGCAAAAAGAATTATTAAATTATTACAATAAATAGTAATATTATACAATAAATTTATATTAATCTAGTACATAAGAGAAGTGTTTCTAAATTATGGAGAAAATACTCTTTCACTCTATTTTTAAAAACAGAAACTCTATATATACTTCTTATAACTTGAGGAATATTATTAAATTCGAGACTACGCATGTATTCAACGCGTTGTTTTGTAGCTTCTAACCGACATCTTGTTGTTCTAAGATTCATATAGTTTCTGGTGTTAAATCTTGTTTGATTAGTTTGGAATGAAATTGTATGCTGACCAATATTTTTAATTTATTTAGAAAAATTGAGAAGTAACTCCAACTTACATATATGGTCCGTAGATTGATTGGATGCTTATCAAGATATCTCTGTACACTAAAATTTTGGGAAACGATATCGGCATATTGAAGATAGATTATGTTGCTTTATTTTATGTTCTTTGTAGCGAACTAAACTCGTTATTTTGCTACTTCCATATACAACAATTGAAAAAAAAAAAAATTTAACAAAATCAAATGTTTTGCACCGATTACAATGAAATAAAGTTCATTTCATTCGAAATATGTCTAAGAAAATTCTTTTAGACCAAACTTGTAATCTATGTCGCATTTTTATTTTTTATGAATTTTTAAAGAAGAAAAAATTTTTTTTTTCTAAATTGTTATTTTTTCCAAAACTTCCACGATATGTCTGAAACAAAATTTAAAACCAATGTAACAATGGCTTAGAGATAATATTGTTGACGAGTTTTGGATTTTTTTTTAAACTGAATATGATAAAAAGTTTTCGAGTTATTCCAATATATGTAGTGGAAGCGCCTTTATTTTGGACATAACGGTATATCGCAAAAACTCGAGCTGATAGAAAAAAACCAAGTGCAGATTAAAATCAGTGACCTCAAATTAGTAAAAAAAATTGCAATAAAGTTCCATTCAGCACCAAAAAAGCTTAATTTTGTTCCCTTGTGTAAACGTTAAATTCATAGCTGTGTATCAAAGATTGATATAATATAAAATAAGTTTTGTTTTTCTATTAGACTTATTTTTGAATTTATAAAGTAATCCTAGCGCATCAGTAAATATACTAAATTTTCGGCTATTTATCAATTACGGACGAAATCTTAGCAGAGTAGTTTTTCCAGTATTCAAAACAAGTTTATTTAACATTGCAAATTCACTAATTATTTCTGCGTCCATATATGGCTTCAAAACTATTGCATATTTATATGGACTAGTACAGCCCAGCACTCGAAATTCGAGTGCAAATTCTAGGAGATATTATTTTGTCATTCAATTTTTGTCTTCCAATGTTTTTTTAATCTATATATATAAAAAATTTATGAATATTTATGTGAGCCTAAAGGTATGTTAGTCAATTTTAGCAATTCACAATTCAACACAGAGCGTCTGATATATAATTTAAATCATTCGCATTAACTGGGTGTAACTAATTATTATAAATATTTTATTTTATTTAATTTAATATATTTTTAACACAGATTAAACATAAATTTTATCATTCTCGATATGAACTATAACTATGCCAATTTTCACAATCCTCCGTGCCCGTACATTGTTTCAAAAGGGAACTAAAAATTTACCTTCACGTATTAATATATAGATAAAATAAACATACGTTTTCCGGTACAGATATATAGTTTCTCAGAAATATCGAAATTTTGAATGTTATTTAGATATATGGTGAATAGCAGTGGGCGAAAAATGCCATATTCATCCAGACCGGTAGTAGTTTTACAATTTTCTATTTCAATAAAATTAATGCGGCTATATCAAACAATAATATTTTAACTCTTGAGCTAATATTTTATGGTCTACTAAATCAAAACCTTTATAAAAGTCATAAAAACTACCAGCTCTAGGAAATATTGACAAAAAAAATAAAAATGGGCAAAAAAAAATGGAAAATGGCCCAATGAAAAATTACCCAAAAAAAAAAAATTAAAAATCGCCCACATATATAAAATTTTGCCAAAAAAGAAAAATCGCACAAAAAAAGGAAAAATGTTGCTCAAAATATCAAAAATGTCCCAAAAATATGAGAAATGTTTTAAAAAAACGCACAAAAATTAATTAATATTTTCATATGAAAATTCAATCCAAAATCAATCAAAATCGTGCGTTTTTTGTTAATGAATTTCACTGCGTTCGGTCAAACCAACGCGTGAAGTTGTATTCGCTCAGTATACAAACGAGTTTGTGACAGGTATGTTTATTAAAGTTGTAGTAATTAAGGAAAAACTTTGCAAGTTAATTACAACCTGCATCTCCTCCCTTATAAAAATTTTAACAAAAAATGGTGCGAATTTTGTAAAAATGTTTCGCCTGCGGCGTAAGGTACACATAACTTCTAATATCTAGCACTTTCATTCCAAAATAAAGACTGCATACCGATTATTTTATAGTATAATAATTAATGGAAAAAAGTTACAAAATATCATCAACCTGCATTTATTCTCTTATGAAAAATTCTTAACAAATCGCGCGATTTTATGTTATAATTTTTCGCATGCATCACAAGGCGTTTTAAAAATGTAAGTGACCAATTTGGCGAAAGGATTCAGCTCTTTATACTACCCATATTGTCATGCAGTTGTACAAGACACGGTTCGAGTACTTTTTTAACTCTATACTAACTAGGTTAGGTTAGGTTTGGTTGATAAGAGCACCTATTTAAATACATAGCTCACATCCGTTGTGTCCGGATATACACCTAAGCCAGTAGGTCGGCTTGTTGTGCGCTCTACGTTCATATGGTTATCTACCCCTCTTCTAGCTTTGAAATTCGGTTTCATCAGCAAATTTCCTGAGTATTTTCCAGCTTATCCCCCTAAGACCCGACAGGCCTGGTTGGATGTCGTTGGATAGATATCTGACCCTTGTTCTCGCAAATTCAGGACAGATGTAGTATTCTAGGGTTTCGTCATTCTCTCCGCAAGCTCTACAAGTGGCCGATGCCGCCCGTCTTATACGGTATAGGTGAGCCCTCAGCTCAGAGTGTCAGTGAAGATGCCAATTATTCTACTAAGGTTTCCCCTACTCAGATTAAGGATTTCCTTAGTTTTCGTACCACTGTGTCCTGGGATCCAAACGATTTTAAGTCTGCCTCTTCCGGAGAAGTTTGCAATCTCTTCTTAACACTCGAGGATAGTCCTTGATCTAGTTTTGTCCGCGGACATCGCTTTGATGGCCGCTGGACTGTCTGTAAATATTTTCACGTCTTCGGGAATTGCTGATTCCCGTGCGTTAATAGACCTAATACTTTCTGTTATCGCGACCAATTCAGCCTCAAAGACATAGTTATCGTCCGGTGGATGGAGTAATCGTCCGGTGGATGGAGTTATATCCCTATACAATGGTCCTCATCATAGAAACCTATGCCAGTCTTACCATACAGACTAGATGCGTCCGTATAGTAGTGTGACCTGGAAGGTTTTGTAGAATATTTCCGTTCATCCAAATTTCCCTGTCTGGTATCCGTATACTGCAGGGTATACCTGTTGACACTTCCGCGATTCTGTCACAGCTATAAGTAATATTCACTGTGTTGAGTCCCGGAATTTGATCTAAAATTGTCTGGTGTCTGGTCATGATATCGGTGATATATTCCCCTGTTATCCTTAATCGTAACATGGCCAGAGCTGCCTCATATTTAATTCTAATCTCGATTGGATGTATACATAGTATATTCTCTAAGGCTCTCGTAGATGTAGTCCATATTGCACCACTGATATCTATGAAACAGAGGCGCTGTATCTCTTGGAATGGTTTAATGTTGCATTTCCTGTTTATTGACGTCCATATGAATATGGATGCGTAGGTTAAAATAGGTCTAACGATACTTGTGTATAGCCAATGTATCGGGTTTAAACCCCACTTTGAGCCTATAGCTCTTCTGTAAATGGCCCATACACGATGAGCTTTCGCAACCCTGGTTTTTCCAAGTGAGCTTTTTATAGAGAATAACGCCAAGGTATTTCACCGTTTGTGTGATTTTAATCGTTTTGCCCTGGAAGCGAGGTTCATCTAAGTCGATTATTTTCGTCTTCCTAGTAAAGAGGCATATTTCAGTTTTCTCTGGGTTTACATTTAAACTCCATACTAAGTATCTATAATATAAATAGGCTAGGCGATTTCTTGTGACCAATGTCTTGTTCTACCGTTTTATCCCGATGTTGACCAAATATATATTATTTGAAAGATATTTTTTTTGGCTGTTCACCAGATTTACAGATTTTGAAATTTTTTTTCTTAATTTTGAACAAAGTGCATTTAAAGTTGCTACTAACACATACATAAAATTATACATATGCTATGTGTGTTTATTAAATTTGTTAATGTGTTTGTTAATGAGTTTGTTATTTTCATTCACAATAGTAATAAACCAAAAAAAATTATTGGTTTTTGAATTGGCTAAGGTCACATATAAAGTTGTCTAGAAATTGCACTCGAATTTCGAGCACTGGAATCTGCTAGTTTATATAAATACATTAAAATAATCTAACCCATAAAAGCAAAGTTTTTATTAAAACTCTATCTTTACTTATGCATATGAGTTCTTGATCTCTCCGTGACTCTGAGTGACTTTGCGTGACTATTTTAAAATTAATCTGTGGTCACAGCAAGTCTTTGGACCAAGTTTTGATTAGATAAGGGGATATGGGGTTTAAATCACTCCGTGACTGTGCGTGACTATGCGTGACTGTGCGTGACTAAGTCAAAGTTAATCTTCTTTTCACAGCAATTGTATGGACCAAGTTTCAGATAGATCGGATGAGAACACTTCGTGACTATGCGTGACTACCCCAAAATTATTTTTGGGTGATTTCTCATTGGGTGATATTTCCTAGAGCCAAAAATTCCAGTTACATCATTCGAACCACTATCCAAGCCCTGGCAAATGTTGTTCACCATATTCACAACAGCTTCCTCTGTTCCACATCCCTTCTTAAATCCATATTGAAAATCATAATTTCAGAAATCAACATTCTTGCTGGAAAATAATATTTTTTTTTGAAAAATCAATCTGTAATTATATTCTTCACAATAATATTTAAAATTAAATTTGTCTTTTAAAAATTTTCCCATTGGGTCTAACTAACTCTTCAATTGATGGTACGTAGTAATACTTTTGAGTTAGAAAATTGTAGCATTGTTAGAGGATTGGCTGGGGTCAGCCATGAATTGATAAATGAGTTTTCAACTTTTGTATCGATTTATTGAGGTTATGTGCATGTTATAAAATAACTGGAAACATTTTTGTGGAGAGGCGGCAAAAAATTAAAAAATCAAAATATAAAAAACACAAGAATCAATGGATTTTTTTCCCTCCTCTATATTGTGCGATTATCTCTGCGTGTTGGCAAGCGAATTTATGTGTGTGTTGTCTATGAAATGTAATATTTCAAAAACTATGGCAAATTGATTTTGTTTAACTGGAAAGTTTATAATACAAAAAATTCCACAATTTTTTATTGTTGTTATTCTTGTTCAATCATCTCTTGTTGTTGGCTGTTCTGGTGTTACAAGGAGTTAAAGGAACTGTATATGTTTTGCTTGCATTCTGTTATGATTTCTTTTCTTTTTTGAAATCGAGTCATGGGGGTATGAGCATGTATGTGTCAGCATAAAAAACTACGCTTCAAAAATCAAAAGAATTTCATGGTTTCAAACAACAAACAGTTTTTATATTTTTTATTCACTTTATCAAATAGAATTTACATACATAGCCCCAACAGTTAGGTAAAGAGTTAATTCTCTTTTGAATGAATTGCTAAGATGTACTAAAACGAAGCATGTATAAATTTTGTTTTGGTATTCCAGAATTTCTTCTTACTAATAATAATACTTACAAAAACAAAATAATAAATTTTATTTTTTTTTTGTATAAAATCAACAAGGAATTTTAATTAAAAATCTAATGTTAGTGTTATTTTCTTAAGGCAGGATTTCAAAAAGTTCTCTATATAAGGTACCGTACAATTTCTCAAAATTTCTAAGCCTGTACTCGGCTTTGTTATACCCAAGTTAACTAAGATATAAATTTTTCATAGCTAAGAAAAAAATTCGGTAATAGCAACAAAGAAATTGATAAAAGTAGGACGGACTGCTTGCAATTAATTATGTTCAAGTTAAAGTTTATGTATGTATTTATGTATGGTTAAAATCCCATTAAATAATAACTTCCCTATATGATTATCAATGTCCTGATCTTTCCACTCCAATTAGGATCTGTGATTTCATAAAGATTCGCAGATCCTATGCATCATAAGCCCACTACACCTTTAAATTCATACTTCTAAAACCACAATTTTCCTTAAAAAACAAAGAAATTCTATCTGTTTAAAGGAAGTAATTAATTCCTTTGAAATTCTGTTGATAAATTTTGTTTATATTTCGTTTTTTTTTTTTCTCATTGGGGGATTTTATATTTTTGCAAGTGTTGCCAAACAATAAATAAAAAAAATATATATCAAAACAACAAAAGCCTTTAATTAATTTATGCATGCGAGATTTCCTTTAACACACATACTCACATGCACACTTATATACATGGAGACTCTACTACACACATTGCACTGTTCGCATGAACACAAATTTCTACTCTTACGCCCTCACACCTGTTTTACGCTTAACGTTTACAAGCTTAGGCAGGCAGTGACAGATGAAAATGGTGTTTGTTGGCTGATGGGGAATTAATCGCTGTTGTTTAAGTCTCTAAGGTTTTACTTGCATTATTTATTTAACAAATTATCAGAAATTTAAATATAAGAAATCGCGGAATGTCACTGTTATTGAACCGACAAATTTATATATCTTATGCCACTCTGTTATACCGATCATCTCAGAATTATTTGTAGGTCTTAAAAGTGAATACATTTTGAACAAATTTGATATAAAAACCTTGGGCATCTGTAGTCGGTGCATCTTCAGACTCATGGGTTTATTTAAATTTACTCTAAAAGCCAAATTATCATCTCTATAATATTAATAGGCTAGGCGATTTCTTGTGACCCATGTTTTGTTCTACCATTTTATCCCGATTTTGACCAAACGTATATTATTTGAAAGGTATTTCTTTTTAGCCGTTTTGCAGGTTTACAGATTTTTAAATCTTTCCCTTTATTTTGAGTAAATTGCTTTTAAAATTGCTACCAACACATACATAAAATTATACAATGGTATGTGTGTGTTTATTAAATTTGTTAATGTGATTAGCATATCTTTAGGGGCTGGAATCTGCTAGTATATCATATAAAAGTTAATATTTTTTTCACAGCAAGTGTATAGACCAAATTTCAGTTCGAGCGGATGAGGGAAAATGTGTGGCTGTGCGTGATTACCCCAAAATTAATCTATAGTCACAACAAGACTATGGACCAAATTCTAGATCAATTGGATAAGGCGGAATGGGGTTGCCCCTTGACTGACAGACAGATAGTACGTGTTAAAAGAAAGAGTTTAAAAATAATTGATTTCTACGTCTGTGATATTTTTTTAACTCGGTCCATTTCAATGCGTTTGGACTACTTTTTGCACAAAACATCAAGCCAATAGCCATCGCTATTGGCCACGGCAAAATTAGCTATTTCTGTTGAAATTTTCATATCTTTGTCGGGCATTTCGAGTGGTATAGGGATGATTTCGACACCAATGTTTAGCATGAGCTCGTCAGTGATCTGATGTTTGTTGTTTTTCAAATAATTCCACAGAAAGAAGTCTGTAGGGGTGAGATCGGTAGATCTGGGTGACCAGTTGATGTCACCTTTTTTTGACATCACCCGTCCAGGAAATTCTTTGTTGCAGAAACTGCATTGTTTCATTTGCAGTTTGACATGGTGCACCATTTTGTTGCAACCAGTAACCGTTCAGACTTTTTTACGCATATACGGGCATACATAATGAGCCTGCATCCGCCGATACCGTCTCTCATTGACTGTTTCAGCTTATCTGAAGGAAAATTGCCTCATAGTAGACAATTTGGTCATTAACGCCTCCACACTGTCTGCAATAGGCGTAGTCGCTCATAAATATTTGCTTCTAAATGTCAGGTTCAGTGTTAGCCGTTCGAGCGACTGCTTGGCCAAATTGTTAGTGACGTGGTCGGTCTACCAGCCAAATTCTTTGAGTAAATTTCACTTTATATAAAAAAAAAATGCCATTCATCCCTCTAAATGCACCTCAAACTGGATCAAAATGCTGAGCTCGTTGACGATATGACTCAGTTGTTTCTCGGCAGCACTCTCTCTTACCGCGTCAACCAGTTCAATAGTATATTTTGTACGTTGATGGATGGCATGTGGATGATCTTCCACTGTCCCGTGCTCCACAAAATTCGACACTAAACGACGAGTAGACGGTGCTTCTTGGTCAATGTCCAGCGTCACTATTTCGGCTCATTGTTTTGGTGTAAAGTGAAACATGGTAAAAATTGTTTGTTGGTTGGTTTAAGTGTCAATTAATCATCTGTTGAATCAACGTGTAGAGTCAATGACTCCGTTGTGAAAAGCCACATCACTCGAATGGCATTTTTCAGTAAAAATTTAACAGAAAATTTTACATATCAAAAACATGTGTTTTTTGGCTGACATATGTTAAAGTTATGAAATATTTCCATGCCAACATAACACATGTACATTCCCTCAATTACATCCACCGAACCTACTAAAAGCTACACTTCTAATCTTATATAATATAAAGTCATCCAATTTAATAGTGTAAAGTGTTGATTTTAATTCCATTGGTAGGGTAGTATGCGTGGTTTCCATTTCATTATACTGGCTTAATTTATAGGTTTAATTGAAAATTAGCCTTCCGAAGAGAAGTCGTAGTTACAGTAGAACACTAGACTTTTCTTTATGACAAAAATAAAATTCACAGAAATACTAGAACTAACAATGGCCACATTTCCAAATGGACTTGATGAATCTTATTTAAGTAATGCTTTGACCCTGAATCTAAGTATTTAATGTTCTGTACCATTTCTATCTAAAATGCTTCTTAGATTACGAATCATGATTCACTAAATAAAGATATAAAAAGGGCCAGACATCGTGTAATTTAGATATAATAACAAAATAAATAGCAAGAGAAAATAAGCACATACCCATATACCAAATTTGAGTAGCATTGCTATAAATTAATGGCCTGTGCATATGAAAATATTAATATCCAAAAAACGGACCGATAGTGATCATATTTCGTAAATTCAATCCCTATTCCCAAAAAAATTTAGCTACTCCAAGCCGAACGAAAAACAAAATATTGGAAATGAAATAATAAAAAACTTGCATTTGGTGATTGATTGGATATATTTCTGTGTTCATAAGCATTAACCGCCTGCCTAAGTCGAAAATCATGCTTTTGAGAAAAATAACTTTTTACATGTTTTCATTAATAACTTTTTAATAAAAAGTGATAGAGAAATGGGGATTTCACGAAAACATAAAGCGTTTTTGGTTGAATATGATAGCATACATAACTCAAATCATTCTTAAATCGACTTAGGCGGTTATTGCTTGTGACCACAGATATTAAGCTATTATCAATAAAAAATACTTTGAGAGTCCGATCACCGGGGAGATGTGTAAACATCTATTTAGATGTGTAAACATCTATTTACACATCTATTAAAATCAAACAGAAAGCTTCATCTATGTATCGGTTATAGCAAACAACTGCAGGGGCTAAGCTAATATAAAAATAATTTATTATTATTTATTATTGCAACTGGTTGTTATAGTTGTTATAGGTTGTTAAATTAGCTGCAATAATTTTTATATTAGTAATATTTTCACTTTATATTGTGAAATTTTTAACGAAATTTTTAGCTGATATATATATATATATATATAGCATATATATATAAGTGTCAAACGTAGATCTTGATTTTGTAATCTCTAAATATAGGGCTTAACATCCAACCCAATTTTAAACTTGTTTTCTTCGATAAATAAAACGTTTCTTGACAAAAAAAAAATCCTGTTCTTTTGCAAAAGTCAATGGTATTGTTAACTTTTATAAATAAAGAGCTTTTGTCTTACATTTCTGCCAATTAGGCCTGATTTGTAAAATACTTCTTATTGTAGATCCGCATTCTTTCTCATCCAAAATAAAAAAGGATAAGCTTTCAGTTTTCTTAAAACAAAAAGTTTTTCTTCTTGAGAGAACATTTTGTTGTGGACGTTTTTGAACTATTTTTGTTGTTGCAGATAATTTTATTTCAGAAGATTTGTGTTTATACAGTAGTTCTTAAAGTAAATCTATTGTATAATTAAATATTGAAGAATTATAATAAAAATTCTTATTACCTTAATACATTTTTTTAGTGTTAACCAAATTCCAATCAATCTTTTTTCTGTGTGCATAAGCCAAATATGGGTAGCATTGTTATTAATTTCTTTGCTTCCGGGTATGAAAAACCTCATGTCGGATGCTACATATATATGGGAACTAGGTCCAAAATTGGACCGATCCTGACCATGTTTTACCAATTTGAATACTGTTCATCCTGCTTATATACGAAATTTCGTGAAAATATATTGATATTTGCGACCTGTAGTTTGATTACAAACTTTACATAGGCACATAGACGGACGGAGATCGATAATTCTACTCAGAAAGTGCTTCTGAGTCAATCGGTATAGTAAAAGGTGGGTCTAGGTTAAATATATTTGGTAGTTACAAACATCGGCCCAAAGTGATTATAAATATGTATATATAAATTATGGTGGCCCTTCACTAAGGGATGGGAAAGAAAGTGTTCAAATTTAGAGTCTCCTAGAAATATTCGAATAGAAAAAAACTGAGAAATACAAGGTTTTGAGTCAATAAAAAAAAATTTAGAGGTGCCTCAACGCGACTAAAAAATTCAAGTGTGTTTATATGGGAATATAATACTTTTTTTTCAGATTTTACCAAAATTTCGTTCTATGGTTTAATTTTTTCGACAAGTTGTTACTGTATTTTTGGAAAAAGCTATGTAACTTGAAAAGCGAATAAAAACTCGCCAAGAAATAACAAATGCCCCCGACCACTTTTGTGGCAAAAAACTCTAGGTCATGAAATGTGATGAACATTTTTTCAACTTTACCAGATTGATTGAAGCCATAGTTTTTTTTGTCTCTGTACCTATAAGTATTCAGATATGAAGTATTGTTATATTACCACGTTGTTAACCTATTGCGAAATGAGACCAAAAATGGAAAAATTTTTTTGATAAAATTTTTAAAACCTCTTTTTTAAATTTTAAAAAATTTTCTTCTACCGATTTTTATGATTTGATAATTATGATGATTTTATAATCTGACGTCTTTAATCTATTTGGACTTGGCGCCACATATGATCCCAAGCTACTATTGGACGATCAAGTAAAAAAAAATTCAAATATTTTGCAAATACTGCAGAATTTTGGATCATTTTAACCCTAGGAGTACATAACAGTAAGTTTTCGTAAAATATCGCACAATTTTATTTCCTAACTCATAGTAAGGGTTTTATCTAGTTTACTGGAACACTTAATTTTTTTAATTATGCCAAAATTCAAAGTTTGGCCTCGGCAACGAATGTCTTAGCGTTATGCGGCCCCAAGTCCAAAAGGGTTAATGGGGTCATATTATTTTTTTCAGAAACCCTGGGCTACTAAGATAAAATGTAACATTTAAAAGCTGAAAACTGATAAATTTTTGATCAATAGTATTTAGAAAGAGTACATTTACTGAATAATTCACAAAAACCCATATATCTTGAAATCCGCAAAAAATAATTCTTTGTAAAAAAAATTCTCGTACAGGAATTTACTTAAAAATTCACACACTTTACCTCTAACATGTATTTAAAAAACTTTAAAGGGCCAGATCCGTTTTTTAAATTTTGTTTCAGAAAATTTTTTAAAATTTAAAAAAGGAGTTTTCAAATTTTTATCACAAAATTTTCCATCAATTTTCGTAAAATCTGAAAAAAGTCATATTTTCCCCATATAAACGCACTCGAAATTTTCAGTCGCGTTGAGGCACCTCCAAAAAAAAAATTTTTTTTTTGATTGGCCCAGTTTTCTCAGTTTTTTTTGCTATTCGCATATTTCTAGTGGGTGAGACCGAGAGTTTGAACACTTTTTTTATAAGGCCACTCTAATATACATATATATTTGCTAACTCTAATCTGATTGCAAAAATTACGTGAACACACAGAGGTACAGACAGGTAAATTGACGGACGGACATCGCTAAATAGCTCCAAAATTGACTCAGAAATTTTTTTTTTATTTTAGTTTATACTACGTCTAGTCCATATAGAGTAACTAAGAGTTTAAATCTAATGCGAATATTTAATATTAATGAATGCCTTAGCCCCATTTCTTCCTTTGTGGTGATTATTTTTAAGTCACGATAAATATCGGCATTTCTAACATACCTCAGGTTTCCTAAAAACTTTATTTTTTAATCATTTTATTTGTTGTGTGATGGAATTTTTGCACATCTCCACATTCGGATTTTATAGGGGTCCAAACTAGTATCAGCTGCTTGTACAATATAATTTTGTTGTGTATGTATAGAAAGTTGGGAATTTAATGGCGTTTTCATTTCTGATAAAAAATGTCGCATTTGCTTTGTAATTTTTGTGTATGTTTTTACAAATTCTGAATTAAGAGCAACCTCATCTTACGCATCAATCGAAAGGTCTCAAAGGGCTGTATTCTTAACATTCAAAAATTTTTTGATTATTATCCTCTTTGAAGTCATAGGTTGAACATATTCAAAAAAAAGGGGAGCAATGGGGAAATATTTCCACACTACGACCTGAAAGAAGTCAATGGCTGCAATTTTCTGTGACTTACGCGGGTTCGACTTTGAGACCTTTCGATTTATGTATAAAATGAGACATTTTTCTGTATTGTTATTCTAGTTAATCTTGTTTTCTTTTTGACGTGTTCCTTCAATCGCACTTTTGCAACTAATGTCATTCCAAAGTATTTGGCAGGGTTTACAAATGGAGCAAGTGGCATATAACTTGTTGTCTTGTTTGTGAAGATGATGTGAGATGGTTTGTGATGCCTCATTTTTCTGCCATCTGAAACTGTCTGTAGTTATTCGGTTGAAATCATTTTCATCAGCAAAAATGCCGACCACACAATCCAGATTTACTGGCATATCATATGTACCAGAGATCTGCAATGAGTACTAAAAGTTGAGTGGAGTTAAATCATGATTCATAAGATCTTGTACTTATACGCATTCATACTTATGAAAATGTTGTCGAACCTCATATCCACTCTAGAATTTGATGTACTTATAAAACTCATACTCAACAATATTTATGACGTTGTTGATTTAGACTCACCTTCACTCAGTATGTAAAAACGTGTTGGTGTTATTGCATCATTGGTGGTATGAAATCTATCTTCAGTTTAACATATGTCTTTTTCAGATGGACGACGAAGAGCGCCATAAAAATCACGAAGTCGTCTAAAAGTTGCGCTAATCGATAATTGATTTTCAAAGTCAATTTGAATAATTTGTTAGCATTGTTGAAACGTGAATCTGTTTATGGTGACCAGCAGATTCCAGCCCTCGCAATTCGAGTGCATATTCTAGGAAACATTATTTTTCATTTATTAAATTTTGTCATGAGACAATTCACAATTCACAATTGAACACTTTTTTAATATCTATTGCGTTACTGGTTTATGTCTAAAATTATTTTTCAATTCCACACAATTATTATCCTAAATGTTTCATATCCAAAATAATTTTTCAATACAACAAAAATATTATTTTGAATGAAGAAAAACTCTTTTCTTTGCAAACACATTAACAAATTCAATAAACTCACACATAGGAGGGCGGATCAATAAGTCCGTGACTTTTAGAATGCTGAATACACTTAGTCCAATGTTTCTCCAATTTTTGTATCCCTTGCGAAAAAAAAATAGGATTTTTTGAGGTCCATAAAATAGGCATTTGTTTGATCAATAATTTCATCATTGGTGCTAAATCTCTTTCCACCGAGCCATCTCTTTAGGTTTGGAAATAGGAAATAAATCCGGAGAATATAGCGGATGAGGTACCAATTCGTAGCCCAATTCATGGACTTTTGCCATTGAAGTTGAAGTTGTCACACGATTACGTTAATGGTCAATTGAGAGCAAAAGCGGCAACCATCTGCCATATGAAATGCCCATGTAATCAACACTCTCAGGCACTTTTACTCTTCGATCGACCACCACAATTTCGTGGATTTTTTCGACATTTTCGGGCGTATTGACCTTAATTGGCCGTCCAGAACGTTCAGCGTCATTTGTATTTGCGCGACAACAACAAAAGTCAGTAAACCACTTTTTTACCAATGAAATCGATGGTTCAGAGTCCCCATAGTATTTATCAAGTTTATCCTTGGTTTGATTGACGGCTCTTTTTCGCAAAAAGTAATGTTTAATGAGCACTCGAAATTCACTTTTTCCATAAAAAAAAAACCAAGGGGTTGTATGTTTTGAACAGCTGTTAAACGCAAAGTTAAAGATGGAAGTTGCTCAAAAGTAGTACAGTAGTCTACTAACAGGTGGTACTTGATGGCAGCAGTGTTGCATTTCATATAACTACGAGGGAAGTTCGAAAAGTCATGGACTTATTGATCCGCCCTCGTAGCATTGCGTAATTTTATGTATGTGTTAGTAGCAATTTTAAATGCATTTTATTAAAAAAATTTTTTTTTTTAAATTTAAAAATTCGTAAATCTGGTGGACAGCTGAGAAGAAATACCTTTCAAATAAGATGCGTTTGCTCACATTCGGGAGAAAACTGTTTAACAAATTATCGGTCACAAGAAATCGCTTTACCTATTAATATTATAGATATGCCCGCATACACTGATCATAAATATCAAAAAGTGAGCGCAGTATGACAGCAAAAAATGTCACCTTTTACTACTCGAAAAAGATTAGCCACTTTCAAATCATTTCACCTTCTTCAGTCCTCTTCAATGCCATTTTCGGTATTGTTGTTATTATTATTATAAACTGTTGATCCAATATGGTAAATGGTCCAATATTGGTATTAACCAGATTACGTTGGCTTAAAATAAATTTTTCATTTGATCAAGGAATATAACCCGTTGCAGTTTTTGTCTTCACCTTCTCTCTGTGCTAAAGTATAATTCTGTACATCCATTTTAATAATTGGATATTTAAATATTGATGATTTTTAAACTCTTCTGTCTGTGTGTCTGTCGTGGGTCAACCCCATTCCCCATAACTAATTGATATGAAACTTGGCCCATAGTCTTGTTGTGACTACAGATTAATTTTGAGGTAGTCACACACAGTCACGCATAGTCACACACAATCAAGGAGTGATCTAAATGTCATTTCCCCTCATCCGCTTGATCTGAAACTTGGTCCATACAGTTGCTGTGAAAATTAGATTAACTCCGACTTAGTCACGCACAGTCACGGAGAGCTTTAATACGGATTTCTCCTCACCCCATCATTCTGAAATTTGGTCCATACACTTGCTGTAAAGAAAGATTAACTCCGACACAGTCACGGACAGTTACGGAGTGATTTAAACCGCATTTCCCCTCATCTGATCGATCTGAAACTTTGTCCATAGACTTAATGTGACCAAAGACCAATTTTAAAATAGTAAAAATTACGCACAGTCACGGAGAGATTCAAAACTCATATTCATAAGGAAAGAAAGAGTTTTAATAAAAACTTAGTTTTTATGGGGTTAGATTATTTATTTTATTTTTAGAAGTAGGTTGAATAAGGAGAAATAATCCTTATTTGGAAGAGTTACGACAATATTATAATAAAAATTTAATAGTGATTAATTATCTAGTGCATATTGCTCTTCTTTGAGAATCTTTGCGTCATTTCAGTTTACCTGTATTTTTCAAACTTCCAAAAACGGTTTTGTAATTATGATTAGAAATTATTTTCTTGATGCATTTATATTTTTAGTAATAAACGGTTCTAAAAGTGACAAATTGGAAGCATTGATTGTACCTCAGATAAATTAGTTTGAACAAAACCAATATTAAGTTCTTAAGCTACAGCTGGGTAAAAGTTTATAGCGATGGGCGTTTCTAATATTGTCTGGGAGATTAGTAATCCAGTGTACTAAGTAAGACCTCCAAAGTATTTTCAGTTCTTTTATATTTTTTCTTATCTTGATGTTTCTTTGCTTTTAGTCTTTCAACAGTAACTCAAATAACATTGATGATTTCTCATTTCGTTCTTTAACAAAATTGTAGCTAAGGCTTAAGCAATTAATTTTATTAATATAGCCAAGCAAAAAACAGAATCTATAATATTAATAGGCTAGGCGATTCCTTGTGACTGATGTTTTGTTCTATCGTTTTATCTCGATTTTGACCAATCGTATATTATTTGAAAGGTACTTCTTTTTAGCCTATTTGTAGAATTTCAGATTTCTAAATTTTTTCCTTTATTTTGAGTAAATTGACTTTAAAGTTGCTACTAACACATACATAAAATATACAATGCTGTGTGTATGTTTATTAAATATGTTAATGTGTTTGTAATAAAAATGAGTTTGTTTTTTGTGTTGATTTGTGAATTGGCTATAATTGATTGATTTAATGAAAAAATAAAAGTTCCTAGAATTTGCGCTCGAACTTCGAGGGCTGGAATCTGCTGGTAATAAATTACTGATCTGTGGTTGATTTAATATTAAAAATAACACTCATATGTAAACATCTCTTTTGCTCTCCAAAATAAAAAAATAAAAAATACGCCCTGAATAGATTATGTTATTCAAACCATTTATTAAAAAATTGGGAAAAAATTAAAATATTTTGATAGAATGAAGCTATTTTCATGAAGCTATCATCAATGGTTATACTGTTATAGCTGAAACACTTACCCTGAGAACGCCAAACCCTTTGAAGGTTTTATTATACTAGCCCAGTACTTTCACCCTGATTTGGAATTTCTCCCTCAGAATGGCTGTTGCACTGTGTAATTTATATACACTCATAATTCTTAATTGAAATCAGATGATTTGAACGTGTATATATTTAGAAGATCAGACTTCAATCTTTATTCCGTTTAAACAATTACTTTTTAAAAAATTCCATTTAACAAGTGCAACAATTTTAAGTAAACAATACTCTATATTTCACAAAAGAGTTTTACCAAATATTTTTAAAAAATAATAATAAATTTTTTAATGGCGCAAAACAATAGTGAGAGCTGAATGCATTTCCAAAATCGGGCAACCCTTGTTTATATACAATATTCGTAACATTTGAATATTTTTTTAAACATAGTTCTGTTATGAATTCGTTAAGAAATCATTTATTGCTTTGTAATTTCATTAACCACCCGCTCCTGATTACCAGAACCACGCAATGTACATACATACATAGATGTGAAGTGAGTCATTCCACTTACTCACACTTTTGCATGGTGTATTTTTTATTGCATGCACGCAATAAGCTCTCTTGTGCTAAATATTAGACTGACTGATTTTTTCCTGTTCGTTCGACATGTTTGTTTGTATGCTTGTGTGAATATTTGTATATTGGCTGTAGTGTTTATTGTTATAATTTGCGCCAAAAGCGTTTATATGGATTTTTTTATATTTTTTTTATAACATCAAATGCAAATCGTTACACGTTAGGGGGTAGAAATTGAATGTGTTAGGAGTATGAGAGCACCCTACATGAAATATGTCGATTGTAAAATATTTTTGTAAAATTTATTTCTTTAAATTTTCGTCAAATAATTACTTACAATAATTATTTACTATATCAATTTTAATAAATTGAATTAAAAAAAATTGAATTGAATTAAAAAAAATTTAATTTTCATAAAAAATGCTTTCGTTAGCTAATAATATATGTATATGTATTGTAGATCCTTATAAGTAATAGGCAAAGCAGATTTAGCCTTGAACTTTTATCCGTCATCTTCGGCCGCAAAGTCGATCGTTAAAAATTGCAGCCATTGACTTCTTTCTAATCGTAGTGCGAGAATATTTCCCCACTGTTCACCTTTTTGGAATATTTTCACCCTATGACTTCAAAGAGGATAATAATAAAAAAATTGCAGTTTTTATGAACACAGCACTTTATTACCTTTCGATTGGTGTATAAGACAAGGTTGCTCTTAATTCAGAATATATAAAAAAATACACTTTTCAAAAAAAGTGCAACTAAAATGCGACATTAGTTGTCAGAAGAGAAAACGGCATAAATCTATTAAAATTATATTTAGTATATGTTGTTGTTGCAATTGTTGTGGTCGTTGTATTTGTGGCAATTCATCATTTACTAATAACTATTAATTAATACTAGCAGATTCCAGCGCTCGAAATTCTAGTGCAATTTCCAGGCAAATTTATTTCTCAACTTAGCCAATTCACAAACCAACACTTTTGTGGTTTATTACACTACTCAACAAAATGAAAAAAATTTCATGTACTCCGGATGCGATAATTTTTTCTGTGTAGATAACCTTGACATGAGCTCGAAAAACGCAATAAAAAATTTTTTTTTCGTTTGGTTTTTTTTTTTTTTTTTAAATTTTAAAAATTTTTTTTTGGTTAATTTGTTTCGTCCAGCATAACTCGGGAACCACTAGCCCGATTTAATTGAATTAAATTGTAAAAAATTTAAAATTACAATTCCCTTAATCTGTTTATATATTGTTTTCCTATACAAGCAACAGTTTCCAAGTTAAAAATGAATATATAAAGGAAAAAACTTATTTTTGCCTAAAGATTTAAATTTTTTTTTTTTTTAAAATCCATAAAAAATCCCAAATGAAAAAAAATGTCAAATCTTATTACTTTCACGTAAAGATACATAACCTATGAGCAAAATAAGAGAAAGATCATGAAAATCGATGCACGCGTTTCGCTTTTATTCGCAATTGAGTAAAGGTATGAATTTAAAAAATTTGCTCGACATATGCACAACTTTGTCTATGGTAAGGTTTTTTCTTTTTTATTACAAAAAAAATTAAAATTTGTTGGGTGACAAAAATATATGACTTTAAATTAAAAAACAATTCGATATATGTACAAGAAATTATCCTAAGGATATCAACATTAATTAATTATAAAAAAGTTTTAAAAAAAAATATCTAAACACAAAAATAAAAACCTTCAAATTAAAAATAATTATGTGCTTTTGTCTTTCTTTTATATTGTTGTGGGTCTGTTTCTCTTATTAGGAACCAGATATAGTCCCCCATCATAGCTTCGTTCCAAAATCCTTGGTATCGGTGCTCAATTTCTTTCATTTGCTGATGAAAACGCTCACCATGCTCGTCACTCACATCGCCCAGGTTGTCCGGAAAGAAGTCCAAGTGCGAGTGTAGAAAATGTATCTTAAGCGACATATTTGCTCCAATTTTTTTATAATTTTGGAGTAGTTGTTCGACGATCTCTCTGTAATTTGAGCTTTTGTTGTTTCCAAGAAATCCGGAAACAATTTGCCGAAATGAGTTCCAAGCTGCAGCTTCATTTGGTGATAAAATGTGTTCAAACTGTTGGTCTTGCAACAACTTTTTAATTTGCGGACCGTCGAAAACGCCTTCCTTAATCTTTGCCGATGAAAGGTGAGGAAAAATGGTTTTTAAATAGGCGAACGCTTCGCCATCTTTGTTGATAGCTTTCACGAAGTTTTTTATGAGTCCGAGCTTTATGTGAAGAGGTGGGAGAAAAACATTTTCCTTTTTTATGAGTGGTGTATATTTCACGTTGTCGCTGCCGGGGATGAAGTTAACTCTTTCTGTCCAACTCCTCCTGGTGTAATGATGTTGACGATCGCGGCTGTCCCAAAGGCAGAGAAAACAACAGTACTTTGTGAATCCACCTTGTAATCCACAAAGGATACCGATAACCTTAAGGTCGGCAAAAACTTTCCAATCGTGTTTCTCATAGTTAAGGCACTTTAGTAGATTGTCCATGACTTCGTATGTTTCCTTGGTGTCAACGGCATGAGCAATTGGAATCGAAGGTTTCTTGTTGCCGTTGTGCAGTAAAATTGCTTTAAGGCTCTGCTTGTTGCTGTCGATGAAAAGACGCCACTCTCCTGGATCGTAAGAGTACCCGAGTTCACCAAATAATCCGGGAATGTCCTTACAAAAACAGATGTTGTCTTTTTTTGTGTAGTACCTTGCGTATGGTTCATGACGCTTCCTGTAGATTGTTGTCACCACACCAGGAGCCAAGAAACCGAACTGTTTCATGCGCGATGCATGCAACTCTGCATCTTCCTTGGAGAGTTTCAATTCTCTAACCCAATCGTTCAGTTCTGCTTGGGAACATAAGCGTTGACCTCCATGCAATGTATATGTTGACTCGCATTCTGATGTGGTTCCTACTGTCTCCGGATCTGATGATGGATGTATCGCCTCATTATTAGATGCCCATCTTGAAACGGGCGGTTGCGGGTCCACTGGTTCTTTGGAAAATGGCACTGGAAAATTCACTGTTGAAACAGCAGCGTAAGTCCATCGTATATTTTTTCCCACGCCTGTTTTTTTGCTAAGACAGAAGTAGCAATCTGTTGCATGGCAAAGCGGAGCTCTCCAAAGCATTGGCATGATGATTCTCGGCTGTCGTCTGAAAGAATTGCAATAATAAGTTATATATGTTCTTGAATTTCGTAATCTACACTTACCTTGAGTCACTTAGCTGTACGTAGCACCTTGGACATAGAGCACTTGGTGTCCACCGCTCATCTATGTTTGAGACCTTTAAATTGAAGCTCTCTTCAAATGAATCTCTCAATTTAGGTGAAAAATAACGCTTGTTTTTTCCACAAACGTATTCTCCGCACATGGAACAAAAATTACTTGGATTGGTATTGCATTCAAATACTCGCGAACGTTTGCTCATTTTAACTATCGCGTTCGTCGACACTTGTTGAATGAGTAAAATCGATCAATGAAGACCTATTTGTACTGTGTATTGTTTAGTATTTTACTGACAGGTACTTATAAATGGGTGTATATTTTTTTACGGTGGCTACATACCTGTTTCACCATGTGTGAGTCTTAAATTTTCCGAATAAATGTGGGTTGCATTTATGTAAAAAAATCATACAGGTAGTCACCGGAAAACCCAAATAAGTAAAAAAGTCCCCTTTCCTTTTTTCCTTTTAATTGTTCACGCACATTTATTACCGTTTATTACTTTGCTTACGCAATCATAAAAATTAAATAACCCTTTGTTTATTCCGTTTTGTTAATTCTGAGAATCATAAAAAAAAAGAAAAAACCTTACCATAGACAAAGTTGTGCATATGTCGAGCAAATTTTTTAAATTCATACCTTCACTCAATTGCGAATAAAAGCGAAACGCGTGCATCGATTTTCATGATCTTTCTCTTATTTTGCTCATAGGTTATGTATCTTTACGTAAAAGTAATAAGATTTGAAATTTTTTTTCATTTGGGATTTTTTATGGATTTTTAAAAAAAAAAAATTTAAATTTTTAGGCAAAAATAAGTTTTTTCCTTTATATATTCATTTTTAACTTGGAAACTGTTGCTTGTATAGGAAAACAATATATAAACAGATTAAGGGAATTGTAATTTTAAATTTTTTACAATTTAATTCAATTAAATCGGGCTAGTGGTTCCCGAGTTATGCCGGACGAAACAAATTAACCAAAAAAAAATTTTTAAAATTTAAAAAAAAAAAAAAAAAAAAAAACCAAACGAAAAAAAAATTTTTTATTGCGTTTTTCGAGCTCATGTCAAGGTTATCTACACAGAAAAAATTATCGCATCCCGAGTACATTTTGACTGTTGACTAGTGTTATTATTGTGAATGAAGATAACAAACTGATTAACAAATTTAATAAACACACACATAGCAACTTTAAATAAAATTTACTCAAAATAAAGGAAAAAATTTTAAAATCTGTAAATCTGGTGATCAACTAAAAAGAAATACCTTTCAATAATATAAGTTTAGTCAAAATAGGGATGAAATGGTAGAAAAAACCATCGGTAAAAAGAAATCGCGTAGCCTATTAATATTATAGCGCATTATGAGCGCCCAATTTTGGGCTTCTTTTTCGAACATTTCTGGCCGTATATCATGAATAACACGAACAGTCTTGGCCTCCAAGGTATCAGTTTTAGCTGGTATGTAAACGCATGACCTTGGAGGCCAATTGACAGGTCCATCTTGAAATCAATTTATCGCCAAATTTTGATGGTTGTGTTCACCGTATGACACATTTACTCTTTCTTAAAAAGTACTTTTTCTTTGTTAAGTACATTTTCTTGGAAGGATATCCTTTCTTATAAAAGTACCTTTCCTTAAAATATTGCCAATTCTTAAAAACAGGTTTTCTAACAAATTAACTTTCTTTAAAAAGATTCTTTAATTTAAAAATACGACATACTTAAAAAAGTACATTTTCTTATATAAGTACCTTTCCTCAAAAAGTAATTTTTTCTTCAAATGTGACATCTTCTTAAAAAAGTACCTTTTCCTAAAAAATATCTTTTCTTATAAAACTTTACTTTCTAAATAGCATTTAAAAATCACCGATTCAAATATTATTTTTCTTACAAAGTACTATTTTCAAAAGATACCTTTTCTTAAAAAAGTACATTTTCTTAAAAAAGTACCTTTATTAAAAAAGTACCTTTTCTTAAAAAAGTACCTTTTCTTAAAAAAGTACCTTTATTTAAACATATTGCTTTTCTTAAAAGGGTCCATTTTATTAAAAAAGTACCTTCTCTTAAAAAAGTAACTTTTCTTAACAAAGTACCTTTTATAAAAAAAGTATCTTTTATAATAAAATTGCATTTTCTAAGAAGTATCTTTATTTAGAAATTTACATATGTATACTTATAAAAGTAAGTTTTTCTTCAAATAGTACCTTTTCTTAATACAGTACCTTTTCTGAAAAAAGGACTTTTACCTTTTCTTAAATGGTACCTTTTCTTAAAAAAGTACATTTTCATAAAATATTACATGATCTGCAAATGTAGTTCTTTATTTTTGAATCAAGTTCCAAAGACGAGTGCATTATATATAAAGCCTTATTTTAATTATAGAATTATTTCTTCTTGAATACCAGAAGGATATCAGAGTAAAACGATATATAGGCTCGCGTGTAAATATAATTTCATTCATCAATATCCATGATCGTATCTTGAAGAGATCGCAAAAGCTGGCATCATAAAATGGTCGTACATGCGGTGGTATGTGGGATGATCCTTTCAAATTATAAACGTGTCTTAATATAGAATTGAAGCTAGTTGCTAAATTGCAAGACCTAAAAGAATCACAGGTACCAAATTGTTCACATCCGTACAATACATTTGGAATTAAATAGGTTTTTGCAGTAGTGTAAATTGCCCATGCACTGGTGCAAGGTGGTGAGTTTTCCACAGTGATCGAAGCATTGAATATTGTTTTCTTTAGTGGCATTTATATGAGAGTTTAAATGAAAATAATTCCCAGATTTTTAGTGTTGTGTAATGTCGGTTAAGAATAATATCTGGTATAGCAAGTGGAAATATAGCACTTCGGATAATACTGGTTATTGAGTCATAGCCCATAAATAAATTTGTTTATGATCCACCTTTCGCTTAACAAGACAGTCATTTAATTCTTAAAAACGTAAAACATAGGAATTTTCCAATACGAAAATTGTCTCGGGAACTAGTTTATATATATAAAGTAAAAAGATGCGATCCTAAAATCGAACCTTGCGGACGCCCCTTTTACTAGAAGCATATTTAACATTTTACTGTCGTAAACGTATTATTGTCGATTTGCTAAATAAGGCGATATAAGACGAATTGCAGAAGGAGAGAAACCAAAAAAGTTATTAGCTTCATGCAGAGTATTTCATGATTCACAGTATCGAATACCTTTGAGTGATCTAAAAGCACTAGAAATTCAATATCTTCGGGCACATCAATGAGAGCAGTTATGCAGCTATGTTTAGAATGAAAGCCTCATTGTCTGTCTTATCCTTGACATATATTCCAATTTTCTGATGCAATAAACTTTCAAGCACTTTACACAAGTCTGGTAGGATAGCAATGGTACGATATACTTTATTTGATTTAGGAATGAGTAAAATTTTAGCATATTACCATCTTTGAGGAAATGCACTTTTCGTGATAATGGTGTTAAAAATATGGGTAATTTTAGGTAACAGTGGAAGGATTATTTCATTAAAAAGTCTTGGATTTATGTCATCAGAACCAATAGCATTAGATTTTACAGCCTGTCAGGTGGACAGTACTTCCAGTTGGTTTACGCATTGAAAACAAAAAACGTTATTTGGATATAGTTGAACTTATATGAAAATTATGGGTACCGCACCCATGCTTGGGATACTTGTAAAAGATTCGTTAAGCAAACCAAAATTTATTTGAGAACTAACAACTAACTGACATTTACCCCACAATAATTTTGGGAGCCTGCGACAGACTCCACCAGTTAAGAGCTTTATCTCTTTCACAGATTTTATCCTTTATCTGTTGGTTGAGCAAAGGTTTCATTTTGTTATTTTCTTTTGCTCTTTTTAAGGGTGCAGATTTTTCGAACACATACGCCAAATTTTGTTCTAAAAACAGAAGACATGTATACTGTATGAAGTCCCAGGCATCTTATATTTTCGAATAACATCGCAATTCGATCCATTTGTTTAAAATCATAATGTGAAGTTTTTATTAAAATAAAACTAGCCTTTCTTTGGAAAGTACAGTTTCTTAAAAAAGCAAATTTTTTTCCATCAAGATTGAAATAAATTTTTGCTATAATTTTATATTAATTTTTGTGTTTCAAAATTTAACTAAAGCAGAAATCATAATATATAGTATACTAGCAGATTCCAACACCCGAAATTCGAGTGCGAGTTCTAGGAAATTTTACTTTTTTATTTAAGAAGAAAACAAACTCAACACATTAACACAAACACATTTACAAATTTAATAAACACACACATAGCATTGTATAATTTTATGTATGTGTTAGTAGCAACTTTAAGCAATCATAACTCCAAAAAAATATTCCAGACGATGAAAATCTGTAAATCTGGATAATAGCGAAAAAGAAATACCTTTCAAGTGATAAATTTTTTGTCAAAATCGGGGTAAAACTGTGAAACTTACATCGGTCACAAGAAATCCCCTTGGCTATTAGTATTATAGATATGTATGTACGGGTGATAGGGGCCCCATAAGACTAATTTGTTTGTTTATGTTTCCTACCTCTTAATTTACAGTTGTATTTGCAAAATTTTGAAGATTATATTTCAGAACTGAATATTGGCAATGGTACGCAACATCGGTTCTAATACTAAGTTGAAGAAACAGGTGTAGTACGTAAAAGATTCGGCATAGCCTAATTAAGCACTTGTGTTTTTTGAACGTCGTTCTTTTTTTATAACTCTAGATGACAGGTGGTAGTTGAAAAGAATTTTAAGCCTTGCATTTGGCTGTGTTTGTTTTTTTATTTTTTATTTAAATAAATTTTAAATGGATTTTTGATTGCAGTATTGATATATTCATTAATTAAGTACCATTGTTATGAATTTTAAATTTGTTTGCTCTTAAAACATAGTAGAACAAGGGATGTGTTCATGTATTGTGTGCAGTTATGGCAAATATTTATTATACACAATATGAATTTTAACCCTTGCAAAATTTACTTTTGTATCGACTAACCAGAAATTGTTTTAAAATTATTGAGCTCACTTTAAGCCAATTTTTAACCAAAGTAAGAAAAAGTAAACGTTTTTTGTGAAACAAGCCAAATTGTGCTTGAAGTAATCAATCCTATAATATTTCTGGCCTTATGCTTGCTATATCATGCCTTACCATGCTAAAAAAATTACAAATGAACATAAAGCAGTGGCGCTAAACTAATTAAATATTTTTTCCTTTTTTAATTCTGTTTTTGTTTTGCATGTTCGCTTAATGTTATTGTTATACCCTTTTCAGTAGTATGTAGAGGGTGAGTAGTAAGAGTAGGAGTAGGAGTATGAGTAGGAGTAGGAGTAGGAGTAGGAGTAGGAGTAGGAGTAGGAGTAGGAGTAGGAGTAGAAGTAGGAGTAGGAGTAGGAGTAGGAGTAGGAGTAGGAGTAGGAGTAGGAGTAGGAGTAGGAGTAGGAGTAGGAGTAGGAGTAGGAGTAGGAGTAGGAGTAGGAGTAGGAGTAGGAGTAGGAGTAGGAGTAGGAGTAGGAGTAGGAGTAGGAGTAGGAGTAGGAGTAGGAGTAGGAGTAGGAGTAGGAGTAGGAGTAGGAGTAGGAGTAGGAGTAGGAGTAGGAGTAGGAGTAGGAGTAGGAGTAGGAGTAGGAGTAGGAGTAGGAGTAGGAGTAGGAGTAGGAGTAGGAGTAGGAGTAGGAGTAGGAGTAGGAGTAGGAGTAGGAGTAGGAGTAGGAGTAGGAGTAGGAGTAGGAGTAGGAGTAGGAGTAGGAGTAGGAGTAGGAGTAGGAGTAGGAGTAGGAGTAGGAGTAGGAGTAGGAGTAGGAGTAGGAGTAGGAGTAGGAGTAGGAGTAGGAGTAGGAGTAGGAGTAGGAGTAGGAGTAGAAGTAGGAATAGGAGTAGGAGTAGGAGTAGTTTGTTATTCTGTAATGTCTTAAAGCATACGTAGATCAGCGATTTCACAAAATAAAAATATTTAGATTCTGAAGCACCCATCAATTTTTCAATTTTATACACATTATTTAAAAATTCTTAAAAAAAATTGTTTAACCTAAAAAGATGTTTCCGACTATAATTGAGAAATATTGTGCATGAGAGAATTAATGGGCAAGCAAATAAGCTTAGAGGGTCCATACACGAACCACACACAACATCAGCACGCTGGTTCAATCATTTCTTTGTGAATAATGTGTTGAAAAGTTCGATGCGGATAGTGACCTTACAAAATTTTATGTATTATTTTTTATATTTATTAAATAAATACATATCTTATTACATTTAAATAACACAATATTAATTACTAGCAGATTCCAGCGCTCGAAATTCGAGTGCAATTTTTATGCAACTTTATTTTTCAACTTAGCCAATTCACAAACCAACACTTTTTTGCTTTATTATTATTGTAAATGAAGATTACAAAATCATTACCAAACGCATTAACAAATTTAATAAATACACACATAACATGTGTGTGTATGTTAGGGTGTCCCTTAATAAAAAAAAGTGTTCAAACTCTCGATCGCACCTCCTAGAAATATGCGAATAGCAAAAAAATGAGAAATACAAAGTTCTGGGCCAATCAAAAAACATTTAGAGGTGGCTCAACGCGATTGAAAATTTCAAGTGTGTTTATACATGTAGGGAAAATATGACTTTTTTCAGATTTTACGAAAATTTCGTTCTATAGTTTAATTTTTCCAACAAATTATTACATAATGCGGGATATGTATTAAATTATGATTTTAAAAAGTTATAAAACTTCAATAACGAATAAAAACTCGCCAAGAAACAGCAAATGCCCCAGACAACTTTTGTGCCAAAAAAAAGCTAGGTCATGAAATTTGTGGCATTTTTTTCAACTTTGGGAAATAATTTTTTTTGGTCCCTATACTTATAAGTACTCAGATATGAAATATTGTTTTATTACCACGTTGTTAACCAATTGCGCATTGAGACCAAAAATGCGAAATTTTTTTGATAAAATTTTGAAAACTCCTTTTTCAAGATTTAAAAAATTTTCTTAAACAAAATTTTAAAAAATGGATCTAGCACTGTAAGGTTTTGTTAAGTACACTGCATTTTTTTAACAGGATTTTATTTTTGCGGATTTCGAGAAAAATGTGATTTTTGTAAAATATTCTGTAAATGTGCTCTTTCTAAATATTTTGTATCAAAAATTCATCACTTTTCTACTTTTAAATGTTATATTTTATCTTAATAGCCTAGGGTTTCGGAAAAAAATAATATGACCCGTGTAACCCTTTTGGAATTGGGGTCACATATGACCCCAAGCTAATAAAAGACAATTTATTCAAAAAATTCAATATGCGACGCTTAGAATATAATAACCAAATGTGTAGAACTTCCGTCCTTAAAATTTGGGATAAATCCGAGAACGTTTATCCAGTAAGCTATAGAACGAAATTTTCGTAAAATCTGAAAAAAAAAGTCATATTTTCCCCATATAAAACACACTCGAAATTTTCAATCGCGTTGAGCCACCTCTAAATGTTTTTTGATTGGCCCCAAACTTTGTATTTCTCTGTTTTTTTGCTATTCGGATATTTCTAGGGGCTGCGAGTTTGAACACTTTTTTTCTCCATATAATGAAGGGCCACCCTAGATTATGTGTTAGTTTAAAAATCTCTAAACCTGGTGAACAGCTAAAAAGTAATACCTTTCGCATAATATACGCTTGGTCAACATCAGGATAACACAGTAGAACAAAACATCGGTAACAAAAAATCGCCTAGCCTATTAATATTATAGATTAAGGATAAACATCAAAAATATAAGGCTAAAAAATAAAATTAATTCATAAAATTCATCTTTGCGCGATGTTTGCTTCTTGGAAAATACTATTGTAATGAGAAAATACCATATATGATGATTGATAATTCACAAAAATATCAAACTCATTTTGATTTTTCTCAATCAGCCACAATCGTATTGTACAATCACACAGCAATCCCTTAAATTAACAGGAACGCGCTTAAAATATTAAAAAAAAAAATTTATGGCGGGCATCCAAACATAAAAATTATTACAAAGCAACATTTTATGACTTTTTATACCTTCCACACCACTATACAGATACTGATTTTGTGATGCACGTATATTCTTGATCCGTTTAATAACTCAAGTCGATATTCAATGTACGTTTGTTCCTCCGTCCGTTTGTACGTTCATCCGTTTGTCCGTCCGTCCATCTGTCTGTTGAAATTACGCTTACTTACAAAATATAGATGCTTTAGTTTGTAAATAAATGTAATTTAGAATATTATTGTTTGTCATTATTTCGGAGCAGGATGGTATCTTAAGCGAAGATATGACATAAAATATAAAGACATCTCTAAAAAAAATTCCAAAAATAATTTTTTTTTTATATTAATTTTATTAAATTATTTACTTTTTCAAATATTTTATTTACATTTGCTATAAATTAAGCATAAGACCTTATGTTACTATTAGCGTAAAACCCATAAGGAGGGTAGCAGACACTCGGCACAACCGTATTTAGCTTGTTTCAGTTTATTTTAAATAATCTTCGCAAAAATATAAACAAGGTAAAAGGCCATAAAATCAGATTTTAACCATGCAACTCAAAAGCATTTATTTAGAAGATTCTGCTGCGCTAACCCTACATATTCGATCATTGTAAGAATCGTTCATATAAAAGACAATTATGTTGTTATACTTCCAAGCACAACGGCTTAAGTCCTTTTGTTTTTTTTATACAAAAATGTTATAATCGATCATATGACTCAAAAATATGTGTTGAACGGTATCATAATCAATAAAAACCGTGATTTAGAACTTTTTTATTAGTAACGTCTTTTTGCATTTCAACAAATGGTTTGAAATTTTAAGTACTACACATATATTCCATATTTTTAAAATGATTGTTGGCTCCAAGCTAAAAAAAAGCTAAATATCTGCTATTTATATATGTTCAATTCCATGTTATAGCCATCAGCATATATTTTTATAAACTTTTTTTATTGGAAATTTTCAAGGAAAAAACATTTTTTCTTGTCTCCTTGTAAATTTAAACAAACATATTTGTTAAACGGCAAAGAATTTCTTTTTTTATTTGATATACTTATTGTCATCATGCAAGAGGAATAATAGTATAAAAAATTAAAATTCTTTAAAGTCTCTTAAATAAGAAACAAGTATTGGACCAAAACACTGAGTTTGCAGTTTTATTGCTTAAGGTTACTTGTTTTATTCATAGAGGGAAATGGCTGTCGACAAATTGAAATCGATATCGAGCAACTACGAATAAATAACATCTCTTCATGATTTATAATCCAAATTTGACCAAGATTAATAAAAAAATATTTTTTCTTTTTTGTTGGAATGATTTGAAATTTGGAAAACATATTCTCTACAAATATTCAAATTAAAATGGAAATAGCTCTTTTCAAGACATATACAAACAACATATTTTCATACATTTTTGTTAGTCCACTCCCCAGTTTTTATCAGAATGCATCAATATAAGTGACCCGAAAATATGTGGAATCATACCACGTATACACGCTTCCAACCTTGAAAATTTTATTTTTTACTATTCGAGCTACTCGTTGGGCTCGAGTAACTCGATATTCGAGTAATGGGAACTCTGGTTTTGATATTTTGTTGATTCTATTATTGAAATAAAAAAAAAATAGTTTCTTACTCCAAAAATTTTTTAAGCTCCTTCTCCATCTCGAAGAAAGCATTTTTGGCCTCCTGTAATTTAAACAGTATTGCAATATGATGCCTCTAAATATCATATTTTGAACGTGTATTTCCTTGGCTATAAGCGCCTCAAATGCAATGTTCTAAATTGACCAGTAGTTCAGAAATTGTATTTTTTAACCACTTTTCTTTAGTTTGTAACATTTGTGCAATGCATTAAAGATAAATCAAGTGAAAAATGCTATTTAATTTTAGTTGCTTAATATTGTTAAATCGGGGTTTTTAATAATTGTTATTTTTTCGATCCCTCATTTAAGTCAATTGATAGCTATCCTTATAAGCATGACGGTTTTCTGCAGGTTTAGCAGGTGCATGACTTATATTACTATTTATTCCAAATACTTAAAAATTCATTAATCTCTGTCTTATGTTCATACTATTTGAATCTGTGGTGTAATATTGTGCTCAGAAGTTAGGTTCTTACTCGTATCCATGAGTAAAGTGCTTTATTGTCGATCATAATTAAGATATAAGTAAAAATCTTAATTACGTAATTAGTCTTACTACGGACCACATAACATTTTTTTTATACTCTCCAAAGCACTGTGCAGAGCGTATTTATCAGTTTATCATTTGGTTTACAGCGAATCGAAATAAAATCCGAAGACCCCATAAAGCATATATTTTCTTGATCCTTATAACAAGAGAATTTGATTTAGCTATGACTGTCTATCCGTCTGTCTGTATGTCTATGAGAAATACGATGACTTAGCTGGACTCTTCGTTTTTGCATAATATCGTTATTAGTATCCTGGTTGAGTTGCTATTTAAAATTATCAAGATCGCTCCAAACGGTCACGAGCTAAGAATGAAAATTTGAAAAAACTCTTGAAAAAATTAGAAATGTTAAATGCGGTTTTTGTTTTTTTTAAGATATATAAATGTTATAATTCTTCTTATACTGCACATGTCACAGTAGCCTAAGCAAGTATTGCCACACATTTTTTTGTCATTATCACGATATAATACACAAAATCGCCAATATGAAAGAAAAATTAGGACTTTTGTTTTTTAAAGTGCGTTTCCTTAAAACGTACTTTTCTCAAAAAATTACTTTAAAAAAAAATTACTTTTTATTAAAAGTACTTTTTCTTAAAAATAATTTTCAAAGAGCTTTTTCTTTAAACGAACTGTTTCTCAAAAATATCTTTTTTAAAAAATTACTTTTTCATTAAAAGTACCTTTTCTTAAAAATAATTTTTTCAAAAACTCCCTTTTTTAAACTATTACCTTAAGAAAGTACCGGTTTTTAAATTACCCTTTTTTTGCCATACCGTGTTTTTAAAAAGTACCCTTCTTTTTCAAAAAGCACCAATTTTCAAATACCATTTTACAATTTTTACAATTTTTCTATAAAAGCAAATTTTAAAAAATAAGTCCTTTTTTTAAATAAAAGCACATGTTTGGAAAAAAACTAACCTTTAAAAAATATCTTTTTTTAAAGCACCATGTTGTAAATAAATAATTTATTGATAGTACATTTTTCAAACAGTAAACCTTTTTGAAAAGTACATTTAAAAAAAGCCCTTTTTAAGTAACCTTTTCAAAAAGTACACTTTTTCTAAAAAAAAATGACTTAAAAAGTACTTGTTCCGAAAAGTAAATTAAAGAAAAAAATAAAGTTTCTTAAAAATTACATATTCTTAAAATATAATCTCTCATTAAAACCGTGCCCTTTTTTAAAAAAGTACCTTTAATTTAAAGAAGTGCTTTGAAAAGACAATATTTTTAAAGAAATAGTTTCTTTTTAAGAAACAACTTTTTTTTAAAGTACCACTTTTTATAGCTACCCTTTTTTAAAAACTACCATTGTTTTAATTAGCCTTTTTTAAAAAAATTAAATTCTAAAAAAAAAATTTTTGAAATATATGCTTTGTTCTTCTCTACCACGTACCATTGAAACAAGATTAAAATTTGCATTTTAATTATAGTATTAATTGCAATATGTCTGAAAAATGACGCCAAATGTAACAAACAAAAATTTTCGCTTCAAAGCATCATCTCAAATATATGTAAAAAGTGCATTATGTAGTTTGTACAAACCGTACATCACAGATGGCAACTCTTACGAAAACCGAGAATAGTGGAAATTAGAAGTATAAATGCAAAAATATTAAAAAATTCAAAAATAACGATAGTTTGTTTGGAGAGTTGTATCTTCTGAAATTAATACGAAGTAAAAGCTGTATGATATGAAAACTGATTCTTAACCACACTGCTCGTACGCCTGACTTTAGGTAAGTGCGTTAAAACGCTGACCAAAAAATGCAAGTACGAGTGTATGTGAGGTTCAGGTTCAAACCTCACTGCCGCCTTAATTAGAAAAATTTCATATAGAAACAATCTATTGAATTATAACGTAACAATTGTCATCATAACATAACATAACAATTTAAAGACCATATCTCTTTGGTCGAACTATGTAGTTATAGAAAATATATATAAATCAAGTTTGAGTGGCAAGTGGTTTTGCCTTCGGATATGAAAAATTACATAACAGATGCTATATTTATATGGGGCCTAGATCGAAAAATGGACCGATCCTGACCATATTTGATAAGATCACTTATTTTTTGCAAAAACATATACAAACCAAATTTGAGAAAAATTTGTGCAATATTTTTTTTTTTTTTTTGATGTGTAAACATCTATACGCGCAGGGGGGTAAATTTCTATTTCACAATACAATCACAAAAACAGCGTAACTCATATCGGTGTGAGCTGAAGCAGATAACGCTGTGTGACTTATGATTGTATTGGTGAAAAAATTATGATATAAAATTGTTTTTTTATGCCACTTTTTTAAAAGCGCCATCTATGTATCACTTATATACGTTTATATTAGGATATTTTTTAACGTTTTACAGCAAACGGTTGTTGAATTAGCTGGAACAGTTTTTGCTATAAGTGATACATAGATGACGCTTTCTGTTTGATTTTAAAAAATGACATAAAAAATCTTTAATTACTAGATGTTTACACATCTTCCCTGTGATCGGACTCACATGATTTTTTTGATAGATTTAAGTGATGATCAGGAATTAGCTCCATATGGGGGTCTGAACATGAACCGATTTTCATCAGTTTCAATAGCGTTCGTGCTACGGCCAATGGAAGCTTACATGCCAAATTTCAGCTAAATATGTTGACATTTGCGACCATGGACACACAGCCGGACAGACGGACATCGCTAAATCGACCCAAATAGTGATTCTCAGTCGATCGATATAATAAAAGATGGTCGTATGTTTTTTCTTGTTACAAACATCAGCACAAAGTCATTACACCCCAACCACATAGTAGTATAGGTTATAATAAAAGCACCTTTAGAAGAAAACTATCCATTTTTTTAATAAACTTTTTTTTAAGAAGTAGCGTTTCTGAAAAAAATTAGCATTCGTAAAAAATAATATATTCTTAAAAAGTATATTTTCTTAAAAAAGTATTCTTTCTTAAAATGTCCCTTTAATTAAATAACTACTTTTTGTTAATAAATTATCTATTTCAAAATTTGCGATTTCTTCAAAAAAAAGTACCTGTTCTTAGAAATTACCTTTTCGTGGTACACTCCAAACTCGTTTTATGCGAATTCGAATTAATGCGGTTTTTAATTTTTATTATTGTTTTTTGCGTCAATATTACACATTTTAATTTAAAGCAGTTGGCAACACTGACGCACGTCTTGGCCGGAAAAAAATGCTTATATTCGAACTTTGTAGGCGCGCTTGCAGAATTTGTTTACAATTTAAGGGAAATCCCTTTCAAAGGAAAGTACACATTTTTACATATATATTTTTGTTATAAATATAGTAAATACATACATTATTTTAGAGTACATTTAGAGATTTTTATCATAAAAGTGAACAAAGTATATAAAAGAATATTTACCATTTAAAAGTTGATGTACTAAAAATATTTGCTTTTTCAGATAATAACATGGACGAAAATAAATTAAATACATTTTTTTGTTGACTTTTTTATGCGATTTTGTTAGAATATTTGAATTTACGCGATCTTTTTAATACAGGAATGAATCATTAGTTTTTATATGGAACTCGTGTATCATTTTATGCGCATTCAATTTATGCGGATTTTTGTGGAACGAACTAATCGCATAAAATTAGGTTTGAGTGTATTGGCAACAGTTTTAAAGTGGCAGCCGTACCCAATATTGGTTGTAATACTGAGTTTAAGATGCAGGTGGAGGGTATTAAATATTCGGCATAGCTGAGTTTAGCTCTCTTACTTGTTTTTAAGTACATTTTGTAAAAAGTGCATTTCCTAACATAAGTGAATTTTCTTTAAAAAACAATTTCTTACAAAAATTACCATTTCTTAGAAAAGTACGCTTAATAAAGTACCTTTTTCTAAAAATATATATTTTTTTCTACAATTTAATGGTGAGTTACACTTGTGAATCGGAATAAAAGCGTTTTTACTTATTTTGCGTTTTTAAATTGGCAACAATATTTTCATGCCCTCTCATGTTTTTGTTAGTAATATACATATTCAATTACTTGATGGATAACTTGTGAATCGGATTGAATACATTTTCAATTGATTTTTATTTTCTATAAAATGGGCTTAAAAATTCATAACGTAGAATATCATAAAAATGTGAGTTAACTATCAAATGGAAAGCCAGGTTTTTTTGGATAAATTTTGTAATTTTTAATACGTCATTACTTTCTTTTAATTATTTTGGTATTTTTTTTTTTTTTTTTTTGATAAATAGAATAGTTTAAAAATATTTTTAAATATACATTCAGCTGAGCATGAAGAGAAGAAAATTTTTGCCTAAAAATATTTAATAAGTTTGTGTTGATGTTTGTAATTATTAATAATACTTTACACAGTCATACCTCTTATTATACCGATGAACTCGAAATCACTTTTTAGTCGATTTAGCGATATAAGCTTGCAAGGTCGCAATTATACAAATATATATTTGGATGAAATTTTGTATATAAGCTTTCATGGGTTATGGGTTTTAGTCTGTTTCTATTGCTTTTTTTTCATTTAATAAATGCTTAAATTAACATCTTACTGGCTATTTCGGATAAAAATATTTTTAAATTTAATTTTTTTAATACAAATGTCCGGTAATATTTAGGAAATGTTTTCTTGAATTTTCGTATGACTTCTATGGTACAAAATATCCCTTTAAGGATCAAACTTGGCGGTTTATACTCCGTCTACATTAAGTAATATATTTCATTGGTGCTCTACAAAGTAAGTAGGGAACTTATAGATTTTTCTACTCTAATAAGAGAAAAACAATACAATTTTTGAGTTACTGATTAATTTTCTCTACAGAAAATAGGATATAATAAGAAATTTTAAGAGCAACTGGGCAAAAAGAAAAGAAATTAACTTAAAATTTAATTGATATTCCAACTTATAGTTTCAGTACCGGCAATAATTGTGATATTGAATTTAAGAAAAAGGTGGAGGGTATAGAAGATTTTATACTCTTACTTTTTTCTTTCAGTTTCATAAGACTTAATCATCATATACAACTTATTGCTCAAATGTAAGGTACCATTAAGATAAATTTTACCATCAACAATAACATTTTTATATGCATCACTTCAATAAAGATTCTAGTAGCGTCAACATATTGATAAGTTAAAAAAAAAAAATGCGCCAAAAAAAAAAAATAAAAAGTCAAGTGCATATTTTATTAGTTCATCATTTCATTTTTTATTTCAATAAACAAAGTCTTCAAGGCGCCACATCCGTATTAAACACATCCGTTATGAACGCATGTCCGGTGCAGGTTTTAAACACAATCAAACATATACGCACACATGCTCGCACATAAATGTTTTCATTGTATATTCACAAGGCCACAAATATACAATAATAAATCCAACCAAACGATGCACAGTGGGATCGCTTCATACATTTCTTGGCAAAAAGTATAAGGAGAACTCGTGGAAATTGCAATGTGGCCTAGAGCCTTTTATCAACTTAATTAATAAAAATTTTAAGTTTCATTAAAATTGACCGCGCCCATAACCCGAAAAGTTTATATCGCCCCAAATTTTTATTTCCTTACCAAAAGCTATGAAGCTTGGCTTCAAGTATTATGAAGTTGAGATATCTGGAGAGTTTAATATTTAAATCGGCCACGCCCATCGCCCACAGCCTTTGCACCCGAATATGAATTTTTGGACCCGAATTTTTGTTTCTTCATTAAAAGACTTGTAACTTGACTCAAGTTATCAGTATTATCAAGTAAAAATGTTCGCAAAGTTTTACAGAAATAGACCAGACCCACCATGCCATACCCACCACAAGCCGAAAAAGTTTTTAATTCGGTTTAAAAGCTATAAGTAACAATATTTTGACTGATAAATATAAATAACTGACATTTATTCATCTTCTATAATTTCTTTGACGCCTTGACGATACAAGAAGACAATGGAAAACATCAGTATTTGCTGCGACTCTGTTGCACTTTCTGGAGAACATTAGTCTATACCTTCTAAAAGTTTTCACCATTTTATATCGTGTTTCTTTGAATTACTGATATGAAATTTCGTGTGATTTTTTTATAAAATTATTAGCTTTTTTCAACAGTATACAATATTATCCAAATTTTATTTGTTAAATCAAAACAATACACTACCGCCTTTGTTTTTTTTTTTTTTTTTTGTAGCCAGAAAACAAAGATCGATAAAGCTCACCAACAAAAACTAAGAACACTAAATTTTTGGGTGCCATCATAGAAACCTGAATATTTATACACTATCTCAGAGCGTACGGTCAAGCTCGAGTACTCGAGCTCGAGCTACTGCAGTAGTTGATGACCTACTCGAGCTCAACGAGAAGCTCGAATAGACAAATTAGAATTTTTCATGTTTGAAAGCATGTAAAAAATGAAATATATGTATTTAGTATAACAAATACATACTTTTTAGAATCATACAGATACCAGGAATATCATCATTAAATTTCACTTGAACGGGAGTGTCCCACTGGCATGGGCAAACTACTACTCGAAAAAGCTCGGCGACTTTCCATACAAATGTATGAAAATATTAACTTCATAGATGTTTGACGACATTAAAAAAAATTTCCAAAAATACATGGTATCATTTTACATATTTTGAAGTCAGTTATATTGGACTAATCTAGTCTCCTGAAATATTGAAGCATTCTGATAAAAACTATGGAGTGGGCTAAGTACTACTCATCCACGTTCCACCCATATGTATGGAAATAATGTTCTTCGTATATGTTTGATGCATATTTACAAAAAAAAATTTCAAGGACAGTTGGAAAAAACTTTCAGTATTTTAATCTGAATATATGTAGAGGATATGTTTTCAAAATTTCACAGCATTTGGACAAAAATGTTGGCGTGTGGGAACAACTACTCGAAAATGATCGGAAATTCTGCAAAAAGTGTAAAAAATATTAATTTTTTTAATATTTTTTTTAATTCTTTGTATTTGACTATATTCATGGATTACTCATACAAAATTTTAAGCCATTCCGACCAAAATTATGGTGTTTTGGTGTTTAATATTTTAAAAATTAAGCAAGTACTTTTTTATTGCGGTTAAGAGGTCAGTAAAGCGATTATTATTTTTATTATTACAGTTTTTGCCATGCACGTGCACAAATGTAGTAAAGGAAAAACATTTAAGCTTTATAATCAAACTGCAGGTGGCAAATATGAATATATTTTGATGAAATTGTGTAAATCGGTGTATGTACAGACTAAGTCCCCGTACAAATAACACCTATGAAATGAATTTAACTTGCCATAGAATCGAAATTGTCATACAGATCTCGGTCAAATTGGGTTTGTACGTGTTTATTATACCCGATAATCAATAGCCCAAAAATAAATCCTATAGGGTAATTCTGAGTCATAGTTCCTATATGAATCTGCAAAACGAGAATTTTTTTTAGATATTTCCTCAAATTTGGTATTTATATATTTTTGCAAAAATATAAGTGACCTTACCAAATATGGTCAGGATCGGTCCATTTTTCGACGTAGCCCCCATATAAATATAGCATCCGATATGAAATTTTACATATTCAACGCAAAACATTTACTAACAATGCGACTTGATTACGCTTATTTTCTATATCCAATTACTTGGGCTTAAGACAAAGGGTCTCTAAACGTATGGTATAGGGTATTGTATAGTCGATCTAGACCGACTATAATTTTCTTACTTGTTTTTTAACTATTATTGTTATCCAATTATTTTTTTTTTTCTTTTCAAAATTAATGCTGAAATACTATATTTTTTAACGGTCTTATTCATAAAAAAAACTTTATTTTGCCTCTAAAGTATACTTTTGTTATTACACGGATTTTGTCTTATAAACCATTATTAGAAAACACTATTCATAAACATGTAATAACAGAAAATTAGCTACTAAAAGTTTCATTTGATTTATAGTTTTCTGGTGGCAACACTAGTCCTCTGTAGTTGTCAGTTTGTTGGTAGTGATGAATAAAAAAAATCATGTGAGTCCGATCACAGGGAAGATGTGTAAACATCTAGTAATTAAAGATTTTTTATGCCATTTTTTAAAATCAAACAGAAAGCGTCATCTATGTATTACTTATAGCAAAAACTGTTTCAGCTAATTCAACAACCGTTTGCTGTAAAACGTTAAAAAATATCCTAATATAAACGTATATAAGTGATACATAGATGACGCTTTTAAAAAAGTGGCATAAAAAAACAATTTTATATCATAATTTTTTCACCAATACAATCATAAGTCACACAGCGTTATCTGCTTCAGCTCACACCGATATGAGTTACGCTGTTTTTGTGATTGTATTGTGAAATAGAAATTTACCCCCCTGCGCGTATATATGTTTACACATCAATAAATAAATCATCTACTCGTTAATTGAATAATATTTTATTTATTTTCTTTTATATTAGAAGTTATCTTAATTTTTGTAGAAAAATAACTTCACTTTAATAAACGAACAAAGGATATTTGTAAACAAATGATAATAATATAAAAAAAAAAAATTTTTACACATATTTGTTCGACGAGGTAGTAAAAGTAGTCGAATAACGAATATGGCGTAGCAAATTAACAACACTGGTTTGTTTTGAATTAATTTTTATTTATATGTGAAAAAATATCAATTGATTTTCAGAAAGTGTCAATTGTATTTCAGAAAACATCAATTGAATTTAAGAAAATATCAATTGAATATCAGAATTAAAAAGTACGGAACAAGTGGAGTTTAGGGGCAACGCTCCGATTTTATTTTTTTCTTGGGGGAAGTAGGGGCTTTTGGGATGATTCTAGGAAAATGTTTTTTTTTCGGCGGTCGATCCTATTTCCCTAGCTATGGACTTCCGAAGTTTTGACATGGACTTGTATATAACTGTGTTATTTAGCATCAGATTTCAGTGATATATATATATCATTTGAAAGCTTATTTGAGTGTCTTTTATTTGATATTTTGAAGTTTGAAATCGATTAACCCGTTATGAACCTATTTCAAATTTGTTATTTTTGTAATAGAGTTTTTTCTTAAAAATGGAATTATCTCCTAAATAGACATATAGCATGTGTGCTTTTATGTAAACTGAATAAAATCTGGGTCCACTAGCTTCATTTTGATATATATTTCGACCTCTTAACCCTTTCAGGACAGGATATATTACGGATTTTACCTACACTTTTTAGTTTTTTCGAAATATATATTCCTATTTTTTATCAAAAATTTTCATAATATTATGAAAATATATTTGTTAGTGGGTTAATTCCTCTATATATTTTTCTAGTTCTTTTTAAGCGCCGCAGGAAAATTTAATCAAAAATTTTCATAATATTTTGAAAACAATAGTTAGTGGGTTAATTTCCGTAAAAAATGAGAGTATATCCGATCCTGAAAGGGTTAAGAGGTCGAAATATATATCAAAATGAAGCTAGTGGACCCAGCTTTTATTCAGTTTACGTAAAACCACACATGATATATGTCTGTTTACGAGATAATTCCATATTTAAGAAAAAAAACTCTATTACAAAAATATAAAATTTTAAATAGGTTCATAATGGGTAAATATATTTTAAATTTAAATATATCAAATAAAAGGCACTCAAGTAAGCTTTCAAATTATATATATATCGCTGAAATCCGATACTAAATAACACAGTTATATACAAGTCCATATCAAAACTTTTGAAGTCCATAACTAGGGAAATAGGCTGGCGAGAATTTGAAACTGATTGGGGAGTTGCCCCTAAACTCCACTTAAACCAAAAGAAATTTACCCCACAATACCGAAAAGTTATTATTGTTTCTATTAGTGATTTGGAGTCACAGTAAATGTTTGCCAATATTTGGACTTATTTTTTATGCACTGGAAAATAAACTATCAAGGGCAGACCTTAATGGTAAGAAGATGAGGACTTAATTTTAATTAGCTACAATATAAAAAACTAGAAGTTGTAGAATTTGTTATACTTAGCAATTCTTCCAATTAAATTAATCAAATCCCTTTTTTTTATTTATTTAAAACAGATTTATCTATTTTTTATTGAAATAATAACAAAAATGGTAATTTTATTTTAACTGGACCAATTAATGTAAATAAACATAGAGAAATGTCATTTTATGAAAGGTTTAAAGCAGGGTAAAGCCTACAATAAAAATTTCATATTTAACAAACGTTTATTAAACGTTTGATAAGCTATTTTGTGTTTATGAATACTGTTTTTCCGATTGTTTCTTATTAGCAGCTTATTAAGCTGTTAAAAAGTGTTTCTGAATTAGACTGTAAATATACTTACATCAAATAGATATGACAAAAAAAAAATTATCTACCCGGACCATTGAAATGCATGAAAATGTGATGTAGTTACTGCAGAGTTTCATGTAGTTGAATTTGCCACGTTATTTTAAACAAAAAAAAAATTTCTGGAAAAAAAAAATTATGTTGCAGTTCCCCTAATAAAACAATTCTCTACAAAAGTGCATCATTACATTTTTAGTATTTTACATTCGAAAAATGTATTTTTCCATCAAAATCCCACAGTGCGATGTTGCTGCAGTTGCTGCCACACTGATAAGTAGCAGCAGCATTGTCAGCTATGCCAGCATCATGAACAAGAATATAATAATTTTGTATTTTTAAATATATAATAAACCAAAAAAAAAAAAAAACAGCAACAAATATATTCAGTCAGCAGGATACTGATGTTAAACATGATATTATTCATGTATTTATTCATGTTGGCCTTTTCACACCAACACTTCTAGACACATATAAACACATGTAAACAACAATGCAGCCACGTACAATAATTCATGCATTCATTCAAATGGTTTTCTTTATTTTTACGCGAATATCAAAAAAAATAATAATGAAAAAAAAAACAAAAAAGAAATGCAATAAATTAATATTCTCAAAACAATACTGTTGTTTTGATAGCCATCATCATTCACGACATGATTGCTATAAAATATATTCATTCATTCTAGGTTTTGTTTGACAGAGCTTTGAGAGAGTTTGTTGTTCTCGTGCTCGTGTCATGTGTCTATGAAAACTTTGTAATCAAACTACAGGTCGCAAATAAGAATATATTTCGATGAAATTTAATGTATCTGTGGTCACAAGCGATAACCGCCTAAGTCGACTTAAGAACGATTTGAGTTATGTATGTTGTCATATTCTACTAAAAACGCTTTATATTTACGTCAAATCCGCATTTCTCTAACGCTTTTTATTAAAAAGCTATTAATGAAAACATACTGAACTAAGTCGTAACAAAGCCCCAATACATTTATATAAACAGTTATTTTTCTCGAAAGAATGATTTTCACCGATTTGAGTTATGTATACTATCATATTCTACTAAAAAATCTTTATATATACGTGAAATCCCCATTTCTCTAACACTGCTTTTTAAAAAGATATTAATACAAATATTCTGACCTAAGTCGTAATGAAGCCCCATTACATTTATATAAAAAGCTATTTTTCTCAAAAGCATGATTTTGGAGTTAGGCGGTTATTGCTTGTGATCACAGATATAAGCTTCTATTAGCCATAGGATGAACAGTGTTAATTGAACACTATTGAAATTGGTGAAAATCGAGTGAGCCACCTTTCGGTTATATTTATTTAAATATTGTAGGGTGTAAATTTGTGCCATAAATGTGAGTTTTCGAAAAAAAAATCGACTGCAGCGCCACCTATGGGGAACAACAAAAATAACGCGGAGCACCCCGAGAACATATGGTTTGAATGTATGGTGGATAGCTTCCGTGGTTCAGATGTAATGGCCAGACATAGAAACTATCAAGCAGAGAATATAATTTATCGGTAGTTTGAATTATAATATTTTAGTCACCTTTCGAAAGATTGGTCGACAATTTCGACTGTTAAACAAAGATTCAAAGGTTTTTTTTTTAACACATCGAAATCCTGTTGATATAGTCTTCTTTTTTTCCAAATTATCTGGTAAGACATAATTTATACACTTGAATTTAAAATAATATAAAAATATGCACGAAAGTTGTTGTTATTAAGATTCAATAATTTCTGCTGTTCTGCTACCAGCGATTTTCAGCACCGCTAATAACTCCCTTTTACATTACTCAATATATATGTATATCATCTTGAAAATGGGATTCGTACTAACTTTTACCATCTCACCCGTTTTCGTATCAAAGCTCTCCATTGAGATTTATTATATTGAATAATTACCTCCTGTGGGAGGTGCTACGCCCACTACTCCGATCACAATCTTATACTAATCTAAACCATTTTCGGATCAACTTATCGCATACACAAAGTTTCATAAAAACCACTCATCCTTTTAGCAAGATTTTAGTAACTTTAGTCTGCTTTAAATGGTCAAGGTCAACACGTCCTTGAACTAAAAACTTTTACACAAAAAAACTCTGCAGATATACTTCTAGTATCTGAGACACAGTTCACACAAAAAAGTTATGTAATCATCCTTATAACACCGCCCATGAACTCAAAAGTTTCCAAAAAGATCACCTTCAATTTACATCAATTGTTATTAAAGACTTGTTCGGCCCATTCGTGTTATCTGCCATATATTGTCCTCATAAACACAACAATACTAAAGTAGAAATACTGAATTTTTAAAATCGCTTGGTAACCGTTTTATAGCTGGAGGAGACTTCAACTTCAAAATCACATTCTGGGGTTCCAAAACAACTTTTGCAAAGGGCAGACATTTACTTGAAGCCATTAGGGACATGAACAGCAAATTCTTAAGTAATGGCGAGTCTACTTAGTGGCCAACAAAAAACCTGATCTAATAGACTTCTTCATCACTAAAAATATAAATAATGAGCACTCAAAAATAGAATATTATTTCGAATTATCCTCCGACCACTCGCCCATAATACTTAAAGTAGAAAGTTGTGTTCTTGCGACTCAATACAAATTTTCTTACAACAAGAATACAGACTGGGAATGCCTTAGAAAAATTGTTGAAAATAAACTCGATGTAAAGATTCCACTTACCAAAGACAAAGTGGACAGCTCTATAGCATATTTTAATGATACCCTCTTGTATGCTGCATCCGATTCCACACCCACAATAAATCAAAAACCAAACAAATAAGGTATATCAGCAGTTATCAAAGATAATATTAAGGCAAAGCGAAAGCAAAGAAAAAAATGGCAAGGAACAAGATAACCTTCGGATAAAGCAATCCTAAACAAATTAACCAGGAAGTTAAAGGACTTGTTGGAAAAGGACAAACAGGACAAACTGAAAAGCTATCTCGCAAACCTTGATACAAACAGGATATCAAACAAGATATTATGGAAAGCCACAAGAAAAATTAACAGTACCATCATTCACCAACCACCTATCCAAAAATCTGACTTATCGTGGGCCAGAACTCATAATGAAAAGGCTAAAGTATTAGCTGATCATTTCAACGAAACTTTTTCCAATCCGAAGGTTAAACAAAATTTTTACCTGTCAAATATCACTCCAACCACAAACTGTCACATTAAAAATGTTACTATAAATGAAAAAAAAAATACTATCAAAACAAAAATTGATGCTATCAAATCTTCTGGCTATGACAGGGGTATCAGGTAAACTATTAAAAGAACTACCAACAAAAGGTCTCATCTATATCATAAATGTTTTTATCGTATTAATATCAATGAAATATTTTCGAAAAGTATGGAAAGTAACCGAAATAACTGCTGTTGATAACCCAACAAAGACACTCTAAAAGCTAATTCATACAGACCAATTAGTCTACTACCACTTTTATTGAAATTATTCGAAAAACGTATATTTGACCGATTAGAACCCATACTCAAAGAAATAACACTTATACCAGCTCACCAGTTTGGCTTTAGCTCCAGGAACTCTACGACAGACAAATAAAATCTCATCAGAAATTGATAAAAAAAAACTTTTGTGTAGCTTCATACCTGGATGTCGCGAAAGCGTTCGACAGTGTCTGGCATGCTGGCCTACTTCATAAATTGGAAAAGACTCTACCAACGAATTTGCTTCTCATACTACGAAGTTTTTTTTAACTAACAGACATTTTTATGTAAAATACATAACTATGGCTACCTCAAACTTCCAATACTGCTGGACAATACACTAAACTGGTTTGAAACCTGGGGCATACTAGTAAATGGTGAAAAAACTGTCCAAGTACCTTACACAAATAGACATATTAGGGACCATCAACCAATCACAATAAACAACACTTCAATTCTGAAGGATCATAAAGCTAAATATCTTGGTATGATAATCGATTTCAAACTAATCTGGAAATAACATATTACCCGCAAAAAACACAAAGTAAAATACAAATTTGCACAACTATATTGGCTCCTAGGAAAGAAATCGACTGTATCAACACAGAATAAACTACTCATCTATAAAACAATAATAATTCCTATCTAGTAATATGGTGAGAACTTTGGGGAACTGCAAGCAACATAAATATAACAAGTAAGAAAATTATAGTCGGTCTAGACCGACTATACGATACCCTATGCCATGCGTTTAGAGACCCTATCTCTCAGGACCAACTAACTGGATATAGAAAATAAGAATAAACCAAATTTGAGTGGGATTTTTATTAATTTTTTCGGCTGCAGATATGAAAAAGTTCATATCGGATGCTATATCTATATGGGGACTAGGCCCAAAAATGGACCGATTCTGACCATGTTTGGTAAAGTCTCTTGTATTTTGCAAAAATATATACAAACAAAATTTGAGGAGAATCAGTGCAATATTTTTGTTTTTTGATAGATTTAAGTGAAGATCGGGAAGCAGCTCTATATGGGGCCTTTTGGACTACTGATTAATGGATGTAATATATACATACAAACCCAATTTGACTAAGATTTGTATGATAATTTGGATCTTATGGCAATATATGTTGATTTCATAGGGGTCATTTGTATGGGGGCTAGGTCTGAACATGGACCGATTCTCACCAATTTCAATAGCGTTCATCCCATGGCCGATAGAAGATCAAATGCCAAATTTCGTTAAAATATATTCATATTTGCGACCTGCAGTTTGATTACAAGCTTTACATGGACACACAGATGGACGGGCGGACGGACGGACATCGTTAAATCGAATCAGATAGTGATTCTGATTCGATCGGTATAATTAAAGATGGGTGTAGGTCAAATATTTTTGGTTGTTACAAACAGCAGCACAAAGTTATTATACCCAAACCACATAGTGGTATAGGGTATAAAAATCATCAGCTCTACCAAAAATGTTAGGAACTATCATAAACGGCGAATGGTACATATCCAATGAAGATATACATCTTGATCTCAACGTTAGCACATTAATCAGAAATTCCAGTCTTAAACATACAATTCAACTTACATCTCATATTAACAATGAAGTTCAACAGCTGCCCAACAACGAGCCCTCAGGTTCAAGAAGACTAAAGCGATGCACCCCATCAGAGTTATTTACCAGATTTATGTAATCCGATGCAATATATTTCCAATAATTTATTGAAAAAAAAAGTTATTTTATACTAACATTAAACATAAGTTACTCTACGTATTTGTTTAAGATAACTAACAGGCAAACCTTAAAACTAGTTACTTATTGTCATATAAAGACAGGTGTAAATTAAATGGGATGAAAAAAAATATAGTTTTTCCGGCGATAGATTCGATATTTTGTTTATAGTGAGAACTATCCTGACTAGAGTTCTGACAATCTCAGCACGAGTATTTACTAAAGTGGATGACTACATATTCTATAAACATTTTCTATGTAATTTCATTATAACGTCCAGTGGTAAACCTGAGAGCTTTCCTTACAAAAATTTTTAATTTAGTTGTAGTTGCTATATGATTTAAACACCCAATTGCTGCAATAAGTTACCATTTATCTCGCCGAATATTCGATTTTAAAAATATTCACTGCAAATTGTATCCCTCCTATCAGAAGTAACTGAGAGCAGATATTTTCGCCTTATTAAACTGCCATTAATTTCATTGTATTCGATTATCCCATACTCGTCTTTTGTTTTCATTGTCTCTGTTATGATGGAGCCATATTTAATCCATTCCTATTAACTGATGAAAAAATATTTAAGCTCGAAAATTGTAGCTGGCCTATTATAAAACGCCATATGCCATCAGTTTCGAGAAAAGTATTAAATAGAACTTTGCTGAGTTCATAATTGTATGCACACACGCAGTTTTTACATTACCGGTTTGTGGTTTCCACAAATAGTTTTCAATACAGTTAATTTCAAATCAAAATTCAGTTGTATTACGAAAAATATTTATTATAAACTAGCTGACCCGGCAAACGTTGTTTTGCCATACAACTTAATTCTAGTGAATATTTTTGTTCTTAATTATGTTGATATGCAATTACCATGTATGGGAGGTGCCACGTTCACTGGTTTGATCCCGCCCATTTTTCACATAACTTCTCACACTCATCATTCGTGAACTCACACATAGTTTAAAGACTGTCGACTTTATAGTACTCTAGATAATTTTTTTGTATGGGAGTGCCACGCCCAATAAACCAATCCTGTCCATTTCTGGAAAGACTACTGACATTAAGAACCGATTGACGTGCAGAAAATTCCAAGATTCTGGCCGCCATAGTACTGTAGATAATGATGTTATGTATTTGCCATGTATGGGAGGTGCCACGCCCGCTTGTTGCCCATTTTTAGCCCAACTTCTCAAATTAATTTATGAACTCCTACAAAGTCCCAGGACTCTTGCTATCATAGAGCTTAAGATATATGATGTTAAAAACTTTCACATATTAAAAAATTTATCCCATCTTTCTTTCCTGATACAAACTTACACACTGTGAAAATTTCAAGAAGATCGGTCCTATGGTTTAGCCACCTATTAATATCAAACCCACAAACCCACAAACAAATTTTCAATAGTTTTTCAAAACAGATTACTATTTTAGACGTATTTATTTCAGTTGTTTAAAATTAAACTACATGAAAAGATTTCTTATCTGTATTTTCGGTCTCGGAGTTCATTAAATTTCAAAAAATTTTCTTATTCATTATTTTATTCTATTTTTTTTTTAATAAATATATGTTCGAATACACTTTTATTTCAATTCAAATTATGTATGTATATGAATTTGAATGATGGTGCATACATTATGTTGCTACAGCAGATGTTTATAACTGTCATTATATTACTTTTATTGCATAAAAAATTATAATAAATAAGTAAGAAAATTAAAGTCAATCAACATCGACTTTACGATGTCCTATACCATGCCCTCTGAGAAAGGTTCTTAGGTCGAACTAATTGCATGTAGAAAATAAGAACAAACCATATTTATCTGTTATCGGATGTTATTTTTATTAAGCTATTTGTTTGCGACCTATAGTTTGACTACATGGACACACAGTCAGAAGGACGGATGGACGGACATCGCTAAATCGGCTCAGAAAGTAATTCTGGGTTGTACTGTTTAATAAAAGTTGGGTCTTCGTCAAATATATTTGGTAGTTACAAACACCACCACAAACTCATTGTACTCTCACCGCATAGTATAGGGTATAAAAACAAAAAACAAACCGTTTATTTTTATCGATAATTATTGTCAGTAAATCAAAATGATTCGTTAAATATTTTTACCGCTTCGTAATGTGGTTTTTGTTCTTTAAAAATAAATTTGAAATGCTTTTGAATAAACTGAATATTTGTTTTAATTTAAATTTTCAGTTCATTTTAACGAGAAAATATTTGAGTGCATAGAAAATTAACACAAACCAAATTCTAAACTCATCTTATATCCCTATTTATCTTAACTATCTTAATTTCTCGAACATTAGCAATATTAAAATTTCGATGCGGAAGCTGTAAAAAATCTATCTGTATATGATATATTTATGTCCAGCCCATGAAAAAAGTGTTTGAAGAAGATGCCTTCTAGATGCTTACCTAAGGGTTGACAAAGTTGAAATTTGTTAACGGTATGAAAAAAGGTGTTAACTAAAAAAATTATTTTTAATCATTTTGAATTTTTCTTGTTTTATGTTTTAAATTTATTATCCATAAATTTAAAAAAAATTCAAAAAATCAAGACTTTTCGAATTAATTTTTTCAAATTGCTTCAATCACATCTCATAACAGAAAGTATATCTAATAAAATAATCATTTCTGAACTTTAATTGGATTCTAACTCTCTTCGTGACTTCACATGCTGCAAAGACGAAACAATTGGATGGGAGATGCTGCCAACACGTTCAAGAGGTCCTCGTTTTGCTCTGAACGTGTTCGAGCATCTGAATTTTACATAGAATTTGTTGAGGGAATCCTGAGCTTTTCCGTAAGGCTCTCCAATTGGCAAAGACTTATATTCAATTATATCAATTATGTCATGCGCCAATATTTTATGGACTACCGAGGTGAATTTCATCAGTGAATATTAGGTTGGCCCTTAATAAAATAAGTGTTTAAACTCTCGGTCGCACCCCCTAGAAATATGCGAATAGCAAAAAAATTGAGATATACAAAGTTTTGGGCCAATCAAAAAACATGTAGAGGTGGCTCTTTTGAATAAAATGTCTTTTATTAGCTTTGGGTCATTTGTGGATCTTCTATTTAGAAAAATATAGATAGTTTTTATAATTAAAATAATTTTATAACAAAATTGGTTAAAAGTTGTTTTAATTTATATTCGAGAGCAATAAACAGATAATTGCACCAAAGATATATTTTGATCCCAGGAGCACTGAAGGGTTAAATAAGTAGAAATTAACCGAATTATTTTTCTTAAATTCGAAATAGTGGTTTCATCGATTTTAATAGAAAAATTCGTTTTCCGTAATTTTTATTTATAAAGCTCTTAAAATCCAAAGCTGGCCTTGGCAAATAATGGGTTAACGTTCTCGGATTTATCCTAAATTTTAAGAACGGAAGTTCTACACATTTGGTTATTACGCTTTAAGCATCGCTTCTAAAAATTCGACAGCACTTGCAAAATAAATTCTGAAATAGGGATTTACCGAAAAGTGCACACAGTTAATCTGTGGCATACATTTAGTAAAACCTTAAAGAGCTAGATCGATTTTTTTAAATTTTGTTTAAGAAAATTTTTCAAAACTTGAAAGAGGATTTTTCACAATTTTATCAAAAAAATTTCCATTTTCGGTCTCAATGCTTAATAGGTTAACAAGGTGGTAATAAAACAACACTTCATATCTGAGTACTTACAGATATAGAGACTAAGGCAGAATGTTGGTGTTAATTAATTTCTTAAAGTTGGAAAGAATTCCATCAAATTTCATGACCTAGTTTTTTTTGGCACAAAAGTGGTTTGGGGCATTTGCTATTTCTTGGCGAGTTTTGTTTTTTGCGATTTTGAAGTTTTATAGCTTTTTGGAAAGACAATTTAATACTGATCCCGAATTATATAACAATTTGTCGGAATAGTGAAACATAGAACGAAATTTTCGTAAAATCTGAAAGAAAGTCATATTTTCCCCATATAAACACACTTGAAATTTTCAATCGCGTTGAGCCACCTCTAAATGTTTTTTGATTGGGCCAAAACTTTGTATTTCTCAGTTTTTTTGCTACTCGCATATTTCTAGGGCGTGCGATCGAGAGTTTGAACACTTTTTTTTCTCCATATAGTAAAGTGATGCAGTTGTCGAAACATATTCTCCACGTTTTGGAGATATTGCCTTTTATTTGCAGCTTAAAACATTCAAGATCGTTCCCAATCTTTTAATTCGAGTGATTCGGGATACTGCCATCGTTTGAGTTCCCGTATCCACACCTGGGGTAGTCTACTTTTTGTCCAACTTCTTAGAAAAACTTATCCTGTATTCGGCTCCTTCTGATACTTTGCTTATCCTTATCTAAAGTATTTGCATCAAAGTGTTCCTCCTGTCTTGGAAGGGTATACGCCAAATTTTGCACAAGTCCATACACCTTATCACTGGTAAGATTCCGTGTCCGTAATTGCTCTCTTCGTTTGTAGAATGGTTTTAATTGTCGAAGTTCTTTTGGGTCTTTTTGCAGATCGCACATGCCAATGTTGAGATTGTATTTTTAAGTTCGTTTACGACTTTTCCGTCAACCATGGTAAGGTGAAACTCGTAATTACATTCCGGATTTTTTTATGTTATCTAATTTTCAGTACTGCTGGCTTAATCTAATCAATATGTCCTTGAATGTCCTACACGGTGATCCTTGTGCGGTCCGGCGATTCCCTGCAAGCTGAAACAATATTGGGCGGCTGTAGTGCACTGATGATGGCCGCACATTTCTTCAGCGTACATCTGATTTAAGCCGCAAAAACAACAGATGCTATAAAGAATCTCTGTCTGATATAGTTACGCCATTGCAAGATATCATTTGCTTATAAACGCTTTGTCCGGACGAACCATCGCAGTCCCATTTACTGATTAATGTCAAGTTCTCAGGAAGATTTTCCATCCCATTTTCAGAAAGAATCTCCAACAGCCGTGTTACTGTATGATCCATAATATCCATGCAGCAGTCCTTCTCTTTGGCTGTCGAAATGTGCTTGCATCCGGGTAAAATGTCAGCTCCGTGTCACATTAAAGATACCCGTGGTATCTCATATATATCATTGGAAAGTTCTAAGTCCATAAACAAGGCTAAATTTTCTTCGGAACCACAGTTTTGAAGTTTTGCGTTTTGGGGCATGTGAATGATCTCTTTAATACTTTTAAGTCGCAGTGGGCTTATATCAGCAACAGGTTTTGTAACCTGTGACCTAACTTTTGCATTTTCTTTTGTTTATTTAATAGACACCACTTTCGATAATAGACAGCGCTTCCAATAAATGCTCGGCGGTCAAATCGTTGGTGGTATCGACAAGTTTCCCTCTTCTAGTAAAATTTTAACACTCCTCATACTTTTTGTGGCAATCCGGTTGATGCGGTAGGTTCGTTTTCTGCCAATTTGTGCACGAAGGTATCCTCATTAGGCCAGTCCTCGTATTTGGAGTTGAATTTAATTTCGCCTTAAAATTGCAAATTTCAGGCGAAGATTATTTGTTATACTTTCGCTTCTGTGCAGATAATTGAAAAAACTTACAAGTTCTTCTAAAGTAGCTTCCACGAAATCCGTTGGGGTCGTTCAGTTCCCAAACAGATCAAACAACTTTTAGTTGTTCAACGCCATATTTTTAGAGAGTCAAAAATAATTGTCCACATAAGATACAAAGCACTTGTCGCTCCAATAGACTAATCCAGGGATTATGGATATTTTTCAATATATATAGTCTGATATATTACTTGATTGGTACCGTTTGGATTAAGCGTTTATGACGGGGTTATGCTCCCGTGTCTAAAAATGTATCTGTTACCTGTAAACACGTGTGGTTTACGCCAAATTGTGTATTGTTGATATTATGCACGTGTTCAAATAAGATGTGTGCCTACCTGTTTCGACCAATATTATTGAAAGTGATTCTGAGTCGATCGGTATAATAGGAGATGGGTCTAGGTCAAACATTTTTGGTAGTTACAAACATCAGCACAAAGGTATTATATCCTGACTACATAGTGGTATAGGGTATAATAAAATATTACGATTAGTTACCTATTCTACCTGGAACTGGATCAAAATGCCTAAAAATTGGGTATTTTTTTCAAAACTGGAAATCGGTCAACTTTGCTGATCTGATTTTATTGATAGTAGCAAATTTGTAATCTCTGAATAATTTCCTATAAGAAGAGCTTATTCAAAATATCGTAAGCGCACAAGAAATTTTTGATGTCTGAAACCTTATCTGTTAAAATTCTCCTTATACTTTGATAATATTAGAAATTGTTTTACGGGCTGATTTTTGATTCTTTGGCCAACTTTTTGTGGGACCAATTTGGCTTTTATTGAAAATATTTAATAAATTTAGCACATACATCTTATCTAAACGTAATAACTGACATATTTTTTAAAGATAGCTTGATCATATAAAATTCAAATAATGCTTGCGAACAAAGTTAAGTGGAAAACCAATATATATATGGGGAATATTATGTTCACGTCCAATATGAATCTTGATATTTCTTGAGGTATTATTGTCCATTATTAAGATCTAACAATTTTTTAACCTAAAACCAACTTTAATAAATACAGCTTTAATAAAAATAAGAGTAATAGTATGTACAATAGTAGCAGATTGCAGCGCTCGAAAACCGGGTGCAATTTCTATGCAGCTTTAATTTCCAACTTAGCCAATTTACAAACCAACACTTTTATGGTTTATTAATATTGTGAATGAAGACAACAAACTCATTACCAAACACATTAGTAAATTTAATGAAACACACATAGCATATTTATAATTTTATGTATGTGATAGTAGCAACTATAAATGCAATTTACTCAAAATAGAGCAAAAAAGTTAGAAATCTGTAAATTAATATTATATATATATAAGTAAGAATGTTTATTCTCTAAGAAATATTAAGAAACGATATTCTTATGCGAATTTGGTATAAATTTGAAATGGTGCAGTATGGGATCATATAAATTTTTTTATCATCTGAGATATGATTTGGTTAGTTTAAAGTAAAATATATAAATTATTAAAAAAATAAGTACTTAAATAAATTAAAATTTTTATATTTGACATGTCAAATCTCGATTTATAAAAATAATTAATAATTCCATTTTATCCACAAAATATCACAATTCATACAATTGTATATATATGTATTATATAACTCAGTAATCAGTAATCACTCAGTTGTACATGGGACCACAAAAAAATCGTTCGGCAATAAATTAGGTTGCATCAACGGATCCGTGTTCTGTGAGTATGACGAAAACTACCTTAAAGTTTTCAATGCTATTGGGTCACCTGAATTATAAACATGAATGTAAAAAATTTCTGAATAAATTCTCAATTCCCATAGGATTAAACGATTCACTATTATTTATTAAGACTAACGTTAAGAACTCCTCTTCGAATTAACAAAATCGTAAATACTTTAAAGAACACCTGTAAAAAATTCTAAAAATTCAGTGAGTTTGTTGTAATAATTTAGTATAAATTTTATGAAATTTTTCCAAATGTTTTGTTAACATTTGCTAATAAATAGTGCAAGAAGACCAGATATTTATGGAAACTTATAACCCATGTGTACGCAGTCCAAAATTCTGCATAGCCGGATTTAACCTCCTTTTAAATCAACGTGGATTAATATTATTTTGTCGGATCATTACTACCTTCGTTTTCCAGTCAATATTTTAGCATTGTTAGTTAAAAAGCAGACATCTCCAATATAGAGTCTAGTTTAACTTTAATAAAGGTTGTACCTCAAAGAAAGTCTAAGCAAATTCTAAATATCGTAACGTAAGAACTGCAACTTTATTTTCTTCCTAATAATTCTTTCAAACAAACTGGTTAGTTCTGTTATTGCTATATCGTATAAAAACGTAGTTAAATACGCTTTTCGTAACAATTTTCGGTTAATAAATTTTAATGATGCTGCATATTTTTTTTTTTTAGTTTAAGGAAATAATGAAAATTCTTATGTCTGCTGCTCAACTTCATTTATAATATTCACTCATCTCGTCCAACCCATCAATCGTACATTTACTTGTCATATACTACCTGCCCCTTTTCTCTTCCTTTTCCTACATCCCCTGATGATAACCCTTCAAAAAATAGAATAAAAACCCCGTCAAGTACTTATTTTACAAGCTTCAATTGTTTAAAACAAAACAAAATAGAAAATTAAAACACCAGCAGTACTTTTAGGCTTACGCTCAAACAATTTCTTAAGTTTTATATTAAAAAGAAAACACAAAATAAAATCTTACATAAAAGTATTGTCACATGACATTAAAACTCAATGTCATCATGCTGTGTTTGCGAAGTTCAATTCAATTATACAAAAAAAAAGAAGGAAAAAAAACATTTAAGAAGAAAAAATTATTTGGAATACAATAAAGATGAAACAGAAGAAAGACTGAAACAAGTTCAACATAAAAAGTTTTGTTTTCCGAAAAAGAAATTCGAAGACATGTGTGACAAACACTTGTTTACGCATTTACAAACAATGTCATTAGAGTCGAACTCAAACCAAAAAGTTTTTGGGCCATAAGGATTATACACATATTTTAATCTATATATGGATGTTTGTTTGTGTGTGTGTGTGAAAAAATCGGGTGTGTAGAAATAATCTACTAAAAGCTGAATATTTTCGTACAGATTTCTGGTGCTCATACCCGTAGTAAGGCCTTTGAAATAGCTCCAGAACTTCACATATTTACATGCCTAGAAAATAAGCTGGAAGTTCTTTAGATCGTTTTTACTGTGGACACGGAGTTTAATATTTTGTATATGTTTGAATAGCGTAACATACTGAAAATTTGTAAATTCACTTAAACTCTAGTTCATTTAAAAGGCCTCCAAAAATATTCCAGTTAAAGAGAAACAAGTTTGGCAAAGATCTAGCCAGCTGATCTGAAACAGCTGTATTTGTTAATAACCACTCACATATCGATTCACAGAAATAACAATTAGAATATATTTCTGAAAAGGTTGCCAGGAGTATGTTAATAGATGGCGCTGAAGTTCAAAATAATAAAATTGAAAGCTCTCATCAAATTATTTGCAAAGTAGTATCTGCTGCTTATCGAATGGTATTCAAATATATTGAATGGTTGCACGCACAAGAAATTAATGAAATTGTGAATAATGAGTTCACTACTGAAATTCTAAAGCTCCAGGAATTATGGAATAAAACCTTTATAATTATTTGTAAGTTTATAATTATTTGTAAGTACTCTGACTAATCTATCTATAATATTAAGAGGCTAGGCGTTTTCTTTTGACTGATGCTTTGTTCTACCATTTTATCCCGATTTTGACCAAACGTATATTACTTGAAAGGTATTTATTTTTAGCCGTTTTGCAGATTTACAGATTTTTTAATTTTTTCCCTTATTTTGAGTAAATTGGATTTAGAGTTGCTACTAACACATACATAAAATTATTTGTTAATGTGTTTGTAATAAAACTGTGTTTATTTTTTGGGTTGATTCGTGAATTGGCTATAATTGATTAGCATACTTTTAGGGTCTCTATTTAATGAAAAAATAAAATTTCCTAGAGTCTGCGCTCGAATTTCGACGGCTGGAATCCGCTAATATCTTTAATTGGTGCCTAGAAAGTAATTTAAAATGGCTAAGGTAATTCCCATATTGAAACAAGGAAGGGAGAAAAATATCACCCGAAAGCTACCGGCCCACACTGGGTTAGAATTGCCCATTTTCCTGGATTAATTGCAAAAAACAAAGTTTAAGTGTTGACAATTCTTCATCACTTGTCGTTAAAATTTTTGCCAAAAGTGTTCTGGTGTTTTTGTAGTGAAACTTAAAAGTCAGATTTTATTGAAATTTTTTATGCAAAAAAAAAACTGAAAAAAAGTGTAAATTTCACCTTGTAAAAATGTGTTTATTTGAAAAAGTATTTCAAAAGTAAACAACTTTGCTATGGAAATATAAAGCTGTGGTTATTTTCCAAATTTTTCGTTAACATATGTGCAACAAATTGTGTGAGCAAGTGTTTCATTTTTTGTTATTTACATTGGAAGTGCAAGGAAAAGTAAAAGTTTTATATTTTGGGTGGACATATCTATAATATTAATAGGCTAGGCGATTTCTTGTGACTGATGTTTTGTTCTACCGTTTTATCCCGATTTTGATCAAGCGTATATTATTTGAAAGGTAATTTTTTTTGTCCAAATTGCAGATTTACAGATTTTTAAATGTTTACCTTCATTTTGAGTAAATTGCATTTAAAGTTGCTGCTAACACATACATAAAATTATACAACGCTATGTGTGTGTTTATTAAATATGTTACTGTGTTTGTAATAAAAATGAATTTGTTTTTTGTGTTAATTTGTGAATTGGCTATAATTGATTGGCATACTTTTAGGGTCTTTATTTAATGAAAAAATAAAACTTTCTAGAATTTGCGCTCGAATTTCGAGGGCTGGAATCTGCTAGTTATTGTTATTCGTGTATATTCGTGTCGTAATTTGTTATTTATTTTAAAGGCGATACATCTCACTATTTAACAGCAAAGTTTTAGGCTGCCCTTTTGTGGCTTTTAGAAGCTATGCATCTTTTTATGTAAGGCCTACAGCAGTGAAATTACCAGGAAACCATATTAATCTCGCGGCTGCTGCTGTGGTCTGTGTTTTGTTGCTTTTTATGTCAGTGACACGCTAGAACTGATTGTGAAAAAAGAATAGTAACTGAAACAACAAAAGAAATTCGGAAAAAATTTAAAGAGACTTTTGGATTATAAGTTGGCCAACGAATGATGGGGATACGGTAAGCCGCGTTTTCCAAAAACGCTGAAAAATCAGCCGAACCAACCAAAAATAGATTTTGATTTAACAAAAACAAGTAAAGTAATTATAGTCGGTCTATATCAACTATACGATACTTTATACCATGCGTTTAAGGACCCTATCTCTTGTTCCAATCAATTAGATATAGAAACTAAGCATAAACCAAATTTGTGTGACATTGTTAATATTTTTTTGCTCCGGACATGAAAAAGTTTATATCGGATTTATGGTGACTAGATCAAAAAATGAACCGATCCTAAGGTCAACTATTTTTTACAAAAACATATACAAACCAAATTTGATAAAAATCTGTGAAATATTTTTGCTTTTTGATAGACTTAAGTGAAGATTGGGAATCAGCGTCATATGGGGCCTATGACTAAGAATTTTCCTATAGAGTTTATTTTTGGACTACTGATTAGTGGATGTAATTAACATACGTAAAGTCGGCTTGAACGAGATCTATATGAAAACTTGCAATTAAGTAGATCTTATTAAAAAAGCTAATTAAAAAAGCTAATGCTACCACTAAAAACTGCTTTTACTTTGAACCCAAGCAAAAATGGTTTAATTGGAAATGTGCTAGTTTTCGCAAAAATATGCCGAAATACATCAATAAATGTAGAAAAAAGCACTCCTTGCAAACAAAGCGAAATACCTATCAGCCAGAAGCCAGTACCTGAATTATTGTCGCATCAAGAAACTGGAATACTGTAACGAAAGCTTACATAAACTTAAGTCTGTGAATTCAAGTAAAGATTGGTGGAATTTATCAAACAACCTCAAAACAACTCTTCTATGAAAATAAAGCCAAATACCAAAAAGCATTGATCGTGACGTAAGCCAAGGATGCATTTTAAGTTCAGTTCTCTTTGCCATGTACCTAAATGACTTAGCTGATACACTACCAGGTGGAGTAAAGGTTTTAGATGTTCCAGTAAAAATTTTGCTTTATGCGGACGACATTGTCATTTTATCCGATTCACCAACAAAACTTCAATACATGATTGATACGTTCTACATGTATTGCAACCAGTGGAGTCTGAAAGTAAGTCTTAACAATTCAAAAATTCTCGATTTCTGTACCGGTACTCGGCTATCTAAAAAAATTAAATGGAATTATGAAGAAGATAACATCCAAATTGTTAATAGCTACATTTATTTTGGAATTGCGCTCAATTACAATATATTATTTAAAAAACATATAACAAATAAACTGTCTTCCTTGAAAATGGCGATTGCCTCAACATGGTCTAGGTACATAAATCTTCCTCAAATAACAAATAATAACAAACTAAAAATTTTCAATGCGTCCTCAAGATCTATTATGTTTTATGGAGCACAGATTAGGGGTTTTTTGAAATTTGATGATGTTAAAAAACTATTTAGATTTTTTATCAGAAAAAATGTTAATCTTACAACTACTTGGAAACTTAACTTAACTCTTTACATTTGGATACCCTAAAACTTTACTTTGACTATAATAGAGCTAATAGAGTTCTTCGTTTATCCAATCATAGACTACTACGTGCTTTAGCTGAAAAATTATAGAAAAGAAAACTTACTGGACAGAAGAATGGTCGAATGTATGCGCAAGTATTGAATTTGTCCCTGAGAATACGTTCTGTCCATTATGTAAATACTCGAAACCAATCATAGATTTAGTCAAAAGAAAGGAAATTAGTTATCTTATTTCCAATGCAAAAAGTTCTCAACTCCACGACCTGTATCCCCAATTAAATAATTGTATGAATTCTCTTTCGGTTTCAAATTTTTCGTCACGGTATGCAAGTTTGATAATAAAGGCTAGAGGCGGATTATTCTTCAGTAGGCTTATGTACTCTATCCAACTTAGATTCTACCGAAAATAAATTCCACTTCAGCGGAGTTTGTCCTATTTACAGGGAATATAGACTCAAATTCTTGAATAAAAGGGCACTTAGTTTTAACGAAGTTGTTAATATATTAAATGGCACTGAATATTATGATATATTGTGTAAATATCTGGAAATTTGTTTGAAATATAGAAAAATCTTTGTAGTTGGATTTGCTTAACTATTTCCTAAAAGTTGTCAAATATTGCGATATTAACTTATTAAATACAATATATATATTTATCTTTTTTAATAACTAAAATTTATTAGAAACAAATTAATGCAAATGAAATTCTTACTTGAACTTAATAATAAATTTTAAATACGCTTTAACTGTCAATCTGGCTCATTAAAAAATATATTATACTTTAATATATGAAACATATCTATTAAATAAATAAATAAAAAATTAATAAAAAGTCGATCTCATGGGGACTAGATCTGAACATTCGTCTGAAAATTGAAAAAAAAAATTTTTTTTTCACCATTTTAATAGTATTAGCTAAAAATAACGAAAAATTATCCAAACATAGCTTCCCTGAATTGATCAAAAAAATATGCTACTCTAACCCACTCTGCGGCCCATTAGCATTCTGAATGATTGAGATAAAATTTTCGAATAAATTATTTTAAACAGGCTAAACGAATATACAGAAACATACAATATTTTGAGCAAAGAACAACTCGGATTTGGAAAATATCATGCTAAAATACACCAAGTGAGAAGAATTGCAAACATGATAACAATGAACAAAAATCACCGTCAAATTTTTGAAGAGGTATTTTTTTTTTTATATAGAGAAAGCCTATATGGCACTACATGCTTATTTTTAAGCTGAAGAAATTTGGTTATCCAATATTTCTACAAAAAAAAATTATAAAAAGTAATTTATCAGAAGAATACTTCGTGTTCCGTATACGGGGAAGGTCCTAAAGCAAGCCGTCCTGACGCAAAGATGGCAGCAGTAGTTTGAAAATATATTTTGAAGTCATCAAAATTAAACGATCCCAGTGAATTCGTAAACATGGAAAAATTGGTCAACGTTATGAAATTACATTGTTTCATTTGAAAGGTCTCAGTCCATCCAGTTTTAAAGCCGAGTTAGTTTCAACTTTGAGGGAATCTTCTCTTCATTCGACTATAAAATATTGGGTGGCAGAGTCTAAATAAAGTCCAGACGAACACCATACTGTAGACCAATTGCAGTGGCCACGCCAGAAATGGTTAAGAAAATTGGATGATTGTCGGCAGAAGATGCGTGAGCTGGCTGGGATACTAAGCATTTCAAAAAGAGCTATACTACCATATTGAGCGAAAATGAGACATGGGTTCACCACTTCACATCTGTAAAGGACCAGTCAAAACTATACATTTAAATAAAAGAGAATCGTTTCCAAAGAAGGCGAAGACAGTTCCATATGCAGGCAAGGTTATGTCATCTGTTTTTTTGGGATGCGCGTGCGATAATTGTCATTGTTATCCTCAGGAAGGAAAAACAATTACAACGAGTGTTATGCAAAATTATTGCCGCGTTTACGTGAAGAAATTAAGGAAGAAATGCCGAAATTGGCGGAAGAGAAAGTGTTTTTTCATCAAGGCAATGCAGCAGTTTGCATATACGCTATTGCGATGGCCAAAATCTATAAATTAAAGTTCAGATTGCTTCATCACGCACCTTATTCGCCAGATTAGCTCCGTCGGATTATTTTTTATTTCCAAACTTGAAAAATGGCTCGGATTTGCAAATAATAAAGGGGTCGAGTCTGCAGTTGATGGCTATTCTAAAGAGATAGACAGTTCTCATTAGAAATAGGGAAATGTGTGTCGCGCTAAAAAGAGATTGCGTTGAGAAATAAAGGAAAATTCTAAAAATTTTGTTGTGTGTTCTGTGTCGGGTTGGGTTGTTCTGGGACCGCCTCATAGATGATGATCATCATAGCGGGTTTGCATTGGCTAGCATTGAGATTTGCTGATTGGCATTGCATATGCGAGATGAATTGCAAATTGTAAGACCTCAAATCCAATTGGAGAACCTGTTGGAGTCATCGTGATTCTTGGCAATATAATATACTCTCCTTTGAATTTGCCATTAATAATAATAGTCGATTTAATAATGTTACCCAATATTTTATTGATAACTATACACGTTCACTCATATAATTTTGGTGCATTTAGGTTTCTAAGCAGTATAATCGCTGATCCAACTTTCAAGGTAAAATTATGTGGTGTAAGACCTGGCTCATCAATTGGATTTAAAAGTCAGTTCGAAAATTCACTCCTTTATGCTGTTCTATAATAACAGATAACGCCACACATATCATAGTATTCGAGACATGTAATATTCAATAATTTTTTTGTAAGGGAGCTCTATATCAATTTATCCGATCCCGTCCCGTTGCGTCACGGCTATTAATATTAAATAATACAGCCCAGCACTCCAAATTCGCGTACAAATTCTAGGAAATTTTATTTTTATATTATATTACTTTCTTTCAATTTTTTTCTAATCTATATATATATATATATTTATTTAACACATATTATACATAAATTTTATCATTCGGCACTTCTCCTCCATATGAACTATAACTGTGCCAATTTTCACTCTCCTCCGTGCCCGCAGTTTGCTTCAAAAGGGAAAAAATTGTTTTGCTTCTCATATTAATATATAGATAACAGATGACGTTACACAAATTTGCTAATCTCATGGCTGATAAAAAATTTTTTATAATAAAAAAAATCATGTGAGTCCGATCACAGGGGAGATGTGTAAACATCAAGTAATTAAATATTTTTTATGGCACTTTTTTAAAATCAAATAGAAAGCGTCATCTATGTATCACTTATAGCAATTAAATAATCAACTGCAGGGCTCTGTTAATATAAAACAAGTATGAAAATTATAGTCGGTATCGACCGACTATACGATACCCTACACCATGCGTTTAAAGACCCTATCTCTCAGGCCCAACTAAATGGATATACCACTATGTGGTTTGGGTATAATGACTTTGTGCTGCTGTTTGTAACAACCAATAATATTTGACCTAGACCCATTTTTTATTATACCGATCGAATCAGAATCACTTTTGGAATCGATTTAACTATGTCCGTCCGTCCGTCCGTCCGTCTGTGTGTCCATGTAAACCTTGTAATCAAACTGCAGGTCGCAAATATGAATATATTTTGAATATATTTCCATGGCCGATGAAAGCTTATATACCAAAGCTTTCATCGGCCATGGAATGAAGGCTGTTGAAATTGGTGAGAATAAGTCCATGTTCAGACCTAGCCCCCATACAAATGACCCCTTTAAAATCGACATAAATTGCCATAAGATCTAAATTGTCGTATAGATCTTAGTCAAATTCGGTTTGTATCGGTTTATTACATTCATTAATGAATAGTCCAAAAACGGTCCCTATGGGACAACTCTTGGTCATAGGCCCCATATAGAGCTGCTTCGCGATCTTCACTTAAATCTATCAAAAAACAAAAATATTGCACTGATTCATCTCATATTTTGTTTGTATATATTTTCACAAAATACAAGAGACTTTACCAACCATGGTCAGGATCGGTTCATTTTTGGACCTAGTCCCCATATAGACATAGTACCCGATATGCACTTTTTTATATCTGCAGCCAAAAAAATTGAAAGCAATTCCCTTAAAATTTGGTTTTTGCTTATTTTCTATATCCAGTTAGTTGGACCGAAGAGATAGGGTTTCTAACCCATGGTATAGGGTATCGTATGGTCAGCCCAGAGCGACTATAATTTTCTTACTTAATTATCAAATAACCGGTAAATTTTTAATTTTTTTGTTTTTATACCCTATACCACTATATGGTTTGGGTACAATGACTTTGTGCTGCTGTTTGTAACTACCAAAAATATTTGACCTAGACCCATCTTTTATTGTACCGATCGAATCACTATCTGAATCACTATCTGATTCGATTTAACGATGTCCGTCCGTCCGGCCGTCCGTCTGTGTGTCCATGTAAAGCTTGTAATCAAACTGCAGGTCGCAAATATAAATATGTTTTAATGAAATGTGGTGTATAAGCTTTTATCGGCCACGGGATGAACGCTGTTGAAATTGGTGAGAATCGGTCCATGTTCAGACCTAGCCCCCATACAAATGGCCCCTATGAAATCAACATAAATTGCCATAAGATCCAAATTATCATATAAATCTTGGTCAAATTGGGTTTGTATGTGTTTATTACATTCATTAATCAGCAGTCCAAAAATAATCCCTTAAGGACAATTCTTAGTCATAGGCCCCATATAGAGCTGCTTCCCGATCTTCATTTAAATCAGTCAAAAACAAAAATATTGCACATTTTATTCTCAAATTTGGTTTGTTATAGTTTTTCAAAATATAAGTGACTTTACCAAATATAGTCAGGATCGGTCCATTTTCCGACCTAGTCCCCATATAAATATAGCACCCGATATAAACTTTTTCTTATCTGCAGCCAAAAAAAAATTAATAACAGTGGCACTCAAATTTGGTTTATGCTTATTTTCTATATCCAATTAGTTGGACCGAAGAGATATGGTCTCTAAACCATGGTATAGGGTCTAGACCGACTATAATTTTCTTACTTGTTTAATTTTTTATTTTTCATTTTTTATTTCTCATTTTTCATTTTCATTTTTTATTTTTCATATTTCATTTTTTTTTTCATTTTTCATTTTTTATTTTTAATTTTAAATTTTTAATTTTTCCTTTTTTATTTTTCATTTTTCATATTTCGTTTTTCGTTTTTCATTTTTTATTTTTCATTTTTAATTTTTTATTTTTAATTTTTTGTTTTTAATTTTTTATTTTTCATTTTTTGTGTTTCATTTTTAATTTTTAATTTTTAATTTTATATTTTTCATTTTTTATTATTAATTTTTTGTTTTTAATTTTTCATTTTCAAACAAGTCATTTCATAATTTTTTTCACCAATACAATCATACCGATTTTTCCTTACGGCTCACATGTTACGCTGTTTTTGTGATTGTATTGTGAAATAGAAATTTACCCCCCCTGCGCGAATAGATGTTTACACATCAAATATGCAAGACCGTTGAATTCGCATCTTATTTCTTTCAAAAAATCTGGTCATTGATTAAAACCCTGAGATATTTAAAACTTTATACTTTTTTTACGTAGGTGTTTTATATCGTTAAGGTGGTTGTGTTACGGTACGTTATCTAATATTTTTGATGTTCCTGATAGATCCCTGGATTCTTTCGGAGTAAATATTAAATAGTAACGGATACAGTATACACCCTTGTGTGACTCCTCTAGTAATTTAGATACTTTCTGTCATTAACTTGTACATCCGATTTCCTTGTCATCTATGATGACGGGTAGAAGGATTTCCATCAGTTTATCGTACTGCACAGAGCCAATCAATAAAGCATTAGAAAATGTCCCTCGCTCTGTTGGCATTTCTGAACCAGTACCAGTAGATAAAAGTGATTCGAGGGTGCCCAAACTGAGACGCACACGTTATCTTTTCACATATCCCATATATTCCGGAATGAATTATTCTGAGGAATATTTTGAGGGTGTGAGTCATTGGGCTAGTAGGTCTATAATAATTACAATGTTTTGAACGGCTTTTCTTTGGAAAGGTTCTTGGAATTTTCCCGTGTCCTAAATAATTATTTTTATGATTACTTGAAAAAATTGTAATGCAAAATAATCATTACCAGTAAAAAGTTAATGAATAATGAAATTTTTAATGCACTCGATATATACTGAAGTGTGCCCAGGGATGGTTCAAACTGAATAATTATAATTTGTACTCATATCTAGCACTTAAATCTAATCTAATCAACACATATCTTACAATGTTACCCAAACTTTGGGGTATAATCTATGGACATTAGTAACCTCACCTAGTATGGTTTAAGTCTGAACCTGTCTCGACTTGGGATCTTTTTCTGATTTTTCTTATACAGCGTAGACCGACTATGGCTAAGTTCGTGTTAAAGTTCTGAAACCAAAATCATAGACAGAGTGTGCTGAATTGTTTTGCTTATTTAATTTCTAATTTTCCTATTGGGTCGTTTCATATTCAAACGCTTTATGTATGCATAATTTTTTATTGCGAAAACACATTTGCAAACAATTGTTTTTCTTTTATTTCTCAGTGTGTTTAAAGACAATGACAATAAGTTAACTTTTGCCACGATTTAGCACAAAAACACATGCAAAAACGACAAAGGATTTTCCGTTGTCTGCATATACAATGTACCAAAATTATATAAAAAAATATGATACAACATTATGCAGGACTTTATTATGTTTAAAGGTACAATAAGGATAATAACAGCAGCAGCAGCAGCAACAGCAACAACAACAACTACATTATGAAAAACTGACATAAAAAACATAACATATCCTTAGTGTAATTTTAAACTTTGGCTGCCAGCCTGACTGCCTGGCTCTTTGGATGGCTGCCTCGGTTTGCTGGTTGTTTCCTTGTTGTCTGTTTTATTTTTTCTTATTTTTTTTCTTCTTTTGTATAAATGTGTGTGCGAGTGTGTTTGTGTGTGTGTAACAGCAGAGTCATGCTGCTGTGTTTAATGATGACGACATTAAGAATGAAGCTGAAAATGAGATTGTTGCTTGTCCGGCATCACGCTGTTTTTGATCACCGTGTTAACATGCATTCATGACTTCTGCTTTAAGTTTTGATGTTTTTTATACCCTATACCAGGCTGTGGTTTGGGTATAATGACTTTGTGCTGCTGTTTGTAACAACCAAAAATATTTGACCTAGACCCATCTTTAATTATACCGATCGAATCAGAATCACTTTCTGAGTTGATTTAACAATGTCCGTCCGTCCGTCCGTCCGTCCGTCCGTCCGTCCGTCCGTCTGTGTGTCCATGTAAAGCTTGTAATCAAACTGCAGGTCGCAAATATGAATATATTTTGACGAAATTTGGTATATAAGCTTTTATCGGCCATGGGATGAACGCTATTGAAATTGGTGAGAATCGGTCCATGTTCAGACCTAGCCCCCATACAAATTACCCATATGAAATCGACATAAATTGCCATAAGATCCAAATTGTCATATAGATCTTACTCAAATTGGGTTTATATGCGTTCATTACATCCACTAATGAGTAGTCCAAAAATGATCCCTTTGACCCCATATAGAGCTGCTTCCCGATCTTCACTTAAATCTATTAAAAAACAAAAATATTGCACTGATTCTTCTCAAATTTTGTTTGTACATATTTTTGCAAAATACAAGAGACTTTACCAAACATGATCAGGATCGGTCCATTTTTGGACCTAGTCCCTTTATAGATATAGCATCCGATATGAACTTTTTCATATCTGCAGCCAAAAAAATTAATAAAAATCCCACTCAAATTTGGTTTTTGCTTATTTTCAATGTCCAGTTAGTTGGGCCTAAGAGATAGGGTTTCTAAACGCATGGTATAGGGTATCGTATAGTCGGTCTAGACCGACTATAATTTTTTTACTTGTTTATATTAAAGAATTAGAAGAATATTTTAATTTAGTCTCTGTAGAATTATGCATTTGGCTGGCAAATTCAATAGCATAAAATTTTTCGTAGAATTAGTTCAAACTTTTAGCCAACTTTTATGTCAAATAAATTGACTTATATGTCAGTTGAACTGTTTGCCAAATTGATTTCTCCGGCACAGTTGAATTAATTTCAGAAAGACAGGCCATACAATGGAAAAATAGAAAAATTCACAATCTAAGAGCAGAGAAATAAATGGAAAACAAAACGGATTTAATGGACTTACATAAAGGCCAGGTCCGATTCTCTGAGAATTAAAACAAAATTTTCTGGCGAATCCAGAACTAGGTTATGAAATAATTTTAAATTAATCGAAATAATCAAAAAATTTAAAATTAACCGTCCGATTTGTGAGTCTCCCGTTGGACCTATTGTAATATACGATTAATGGTCAAAAGTCTGTTAATGGTTTTCCTGCATTCTGCTTTTGTTAGATATTGTTTTAAGTTTTATCGTCGCCTGTACATTTCACATAATGTTAACTTTTTTTTTTATCTCAAGCAATTAAAACTTCAGTAGCTCCACCATCAAAATGGTTTGTGTCCCCGCTAATTTACATGAAACTCCTATACTTACATATTGGATTGTTATATTAGTATAAAGTATTAAATATTTTATTATGCATTTGGTCATAGTATCTAAGAAAGAAAAATAAAAATAGTGATAAAAGTAGAGAAAATATTTGCTATCCATTCCATCAGTTTTGCTTAAGAAATTATTTTTTTTGGGTGCTGTGTTTAATAAACATAGTTAATCACGACGCATATGAACGCATTGCAACGCAGAAAGTAACATGCGATTTAGTCGATAATTTATCGAAAATCTTCGAGCTTTATTTCCTTAGAAGGTCATATTATAGGCTGCGTAGTTTTTAGAACTTCTTTTTCGAACCGACTCTGAACGCGTGAAGACCTTTCGCCAAAAAGTGGTTCCTGCTATATTTCAACAGGAAATTTAATAATTGCTAACAACAAAAGCAAGTTCAACGGCGTATCCAATTCAGGAGTATCTTCCATATTCTGCATTATCATTGGATGAATTGCCATCCTCGAATTCAAGGTTGACAACAACGTCAGTAGGGGTCTGTCTTCACGAGCCACCACTGTGTAGTTTTTTTTTCACGCCAATCAAATATCAAAAAAAAAAAAAAAAGGCTCTCTACAACAGTAGTTTTTTTACACCACACTGACCTACTGAACAATCATCAAAAGCAAAAGTGAAAGTTATACACGAAACAATAATGCTGATTATACTCATCAGTATTTGTATAATAAACCTCATGTCAAGAACTCTATTATAATGGGAAAAAAAACAGTGGAATAAACAATTTATTACTTAGTAATACCAAGTGAAGTCACCCAAAAATCTTGGACATCCGATAACGTATGTTAAATCGCCTTTAAAATTGGGGTAAATTTCCGAAAGACAAAATTTCACAAGTTACAAATTCAAGTGTGTGTCCCGTCATTTACTGGCCAAAGTCCCCTAGATCGTCTACCATATTTTTCTTTACCATACCGGATTATTAGGATTATATGCTGGCATTAACAGTGGAAACCTGGAATTAATTTATAAAGGTCTAAAAAGGAGCAAATCTTCACGTACATCACCTTCGTGGACTTTCAGTCGCCACCACGTTAAATAATAAACCCCAGTTGTAACTAAAATACATATGTAATTCCTACACTTAAATGTGAATATCATAGTGTTTAAATATTTCTTTAGTTAGTTGATGTGGAAAAAGTCTTAAACATTATGAAATCATGATTGTATAAAATTAAATTCCTACAGCACTATGATATTGGCATTTAGGTTTTTATATCTCAGCCATTGACTCATTATAATTTTTTTTCTAGTAAATTATTTAGTAAATTCGTTAAGTTATATGGAATTCCCCATATCTTACATGCAAAACCAATAATTACATTAACACTCTTTTACATCATCATCGCAGCAGCAATTTGAAGAGGCCTCATCAAACCGCAGTTGCAGATATTGGTGAGTCAATAAATACATCTTTATTTTTTTTTCGTTTTGCATCTCTTATTTAGCTTTAATAATTTGTTTTTTTTTTTTTAAATTTGCTGAAGCAACAACTAAACAATGCCTAAGTGCGACGAGCCAACCAATCTTTAATTTGTTGTTTTATATTTTTTTTTTACAATAACATTATTTCGTTTTGTGGCTTTTAAACACTCGTCAATTCACTCTCAGATCAATTAATGGTATTTTAGTTTTTGCTTCACTTAAACATCATTATGGTTTATCTTCAACCATTTATTGGATTGTTCCAAAGTAATAATACTCCTATTGAATACTATAGTTAAGTAATTTTTTTTTTGATAGTTTGTTTGAACTTATTATTAGGGGTATTCACATACTACTAAGAGGTTTATCCTATATTCATAAAGTCTAACCTTTTTACGTCCTATATTTTAATAATGCGACTCCCATTAATTTTAAGAAACTGGAATTGTTGAGTATTAAACTAAAAAAAAAAAAATAAATAAAAAAAAATTTAAAACTTAAATAGATATTTCTTATAATGATTTATAAATAAACAAATGAATTTTATAATGGAACTGTAAATCAATTCAGTTTTCTTACGAGATGTGATAGAAATGGTGTAAGTTTTATTAAGTTAGGGATCTTAGCATAAACAATGGCATGGCTAAAGATCAATGGTAGGGAGGGTCAAGAGATGTTTATCTTCAATTCCATCTGGAGATATCCAAAAATATAAGCTTTTATTTTTGGTTACGGTTGATGTCTTGAATTACCACGGAACTTGTAATCTAAATATGGGGTAAATATCATCGAATAGTTTTACTAATCAACATATAAATCCTCTCCTGTTTTAATGGGTTTTTATCTGATTGAGGGAGTCTATATAATAATTTTATGTATGAACGTTTTCATTTCGGTAGGAAAGATTTGAGGGACAATAACCCCCCCAACCGACTGAATGCTAGTGGTTATCAATGGCTCCCGCACGTCCTCTCGATTTTTTTTTTTAAAATCACACCATTTCACCGAATTTAACAACAATAAATAAATAATGTTAATTGTTCATTACATAAATTGGCGCCCAACGTGGGGCCTGGAAGTAATACAACAGCTTGCTGAAAAGTAAATGTTACATTGTTTTCTGTGCTCTCAATTTTGAATCTTGTGGTATGTATCAGTAACACCGGAATTGTGATTGTTATGTGTATCTTTGCGTAAGTGTAATCAATAAACATCAACGTTCTGCAGATTTTTCGTATATTTGACAACCTGTTTCGAATATGTCGACTCAGAATTAATTGATGTTCATTTTATTATGTGTACAAAAAAGCTATATTGATAACAATTAATTTTGTAATAGTTAGTGAATTTATTTCGTCATGTTTTTCAATTTTTATTTAGTCATCGATATCCTGAGTTTGCTTGGAATTACATTACAATTGCTAGTTGCAATTTATTGTCCAGTAAGCTTAGTTTCAAAGTACACAAATGAATGTCGGTTCGTCAGAATAGTAGAAAAATAACCGAATAGTTTACTAACTTAAAATAATATATTTTTTCATTTCCATCAACCGTATTAAATAACAGCTAATTAAAGTTTGCCCATTTCTTTATCACATCAAATCGTAAGAAACATAAATACTAAAATTTTTTTAGAAACATTTTTTTTTCGTATAGTGACACAAGCTATATTTTTTTTTCGTTAACTGATTTGCATATTGGTAAACATTTTTTTTTTTTTTCGTTGAAATATCTATATTTTATATTGGGTAATAATGATGGGACGCTCTCCTGATCGAAACCAGGCAGCTGCCTTAACAATTACTCACCCAGAATCCAATTGTGTAATTTGTAATGAAAAAATGGTCGAAGGACAAGAATGTTTATTAATTGCAGAATGCAATCATGCTTTTCACCGCAGTTGCATAGAAACGTATCTGTCTCACTCTTCAGAGTGCCCGTCGTGTAAACGAATTTGTAGTTTAGCGGATTTAAAGAAAATTTCCATTCAAAATTCGCTTCCTTTTATTGAAAAATCTAAATCTGTGGTTCGAGGTAAATCTCGTGGTGCCTTATCCAAGTCCTATAATACAAGAAATCATACTAAAAATTTATTTCCGGAAAGTTCGCACACCCCATTAGTAGATTTTAGTACCAGCCTTCCCCAGGCTACAGAACAGGATGGAGAAGCCGCATTAACTCCACTTAGAGGTCAGCCCTCGGCAAATTGTAATAATTCTCCTCGAAATCAAGCAAATAAAAGGAATAATACGCCACCTTTCATTGATTATTCACAAATTAATGAGATGATTGAAGGTACTATATCTCGTTTGTTAGCAAATTTAAATTTGTTTCCAAATCCTCAACTTCAACAACAACAACAACCAATTTTACAGTCAACTGATTCTAATAATCACCCTCAAAATAGTCGGAAAATTGCTGGACGATATACTTCGAATTCATCGCCTCAACCAATTTCTGAACAGGCGTCTATTTTTGATGAAAATTTCGCAATAAAATCAACTAAAATAACTTCAATAATTCAGAATTGGAATATAAAGTTCGATGGTTCTACTAAGGGTATTTCAGTTGATGAGTTTTTATATAGAGTAAGGTCTTTAACTCGTGAAAACTTTAATAATGACTTTACTGTAATATGCAAAAATCTCCATGTCTTGTTGAGTGGCAAAGCTCGTGATTGGTATTGGGGATACCACAAACAAGTTGAAACCGTTACCTGGAAAGAGTTCTGTGAAGCCCTTAAGTATCGATATAAAGATTTCAAATCAAGTTTCGATATTCATGAAGAAGTACGGAATAGGAAAATGAAGCCTAATGAAACTTTTGAAGCTTTCTATGAGTCTGTTTCTACCCTACTGGATCGATTAGAGACTCCTCTTATGGAATCGGATTTAGTAGAAATTCTCACTCGTAATTTGCGTCCGGAAATAAGACATGAACTCCTTTATGTACCAATTTATTCAATTGCCCACCTTAGGAAATTAGTGCAAATGAGAGAAAATTTGTTAGGTGATGAGTATTTTCGTAAAAATTTGTCCTCAAAAATTCCTCCAAACTATGGTGTTCGACGTCAAGTGGCAGAAGTCGAATGTTCTCAGGATACAAATATAGATTCTTCTTTAACCCCAGATATTTCTGTTGATGCAATTCAACAACCTACTAACCCCTATAAGTGTTGGAACTGCGATCAGATCGGCCATCACTGGGAAGATTGTTTGGAAAAACGAAACATTTTTTGTTATGGATGTGGTGAAAAGAACACCTATAAACCACAATGCACTAAATGCGCTGCAAAGAAATTAACCCAGTCAAAAAACGGGAACCCTCAGCATGTCAGGAATCGTCCATAATATCTTCCTCCGAAAAATTTATAAATTTAGATCCGAAAACTGATGATTGCTCTGATTTAAATGATAAAATAACAATTTTAAAAGGTAACGATTTAAATAAAAAAATTTTCAATAATTTAAATATCAAACCTGTATTACATCCCATCTTACCTTACCATCAAAAATTGGAAAATTATTTAGCAAAACGTAGGGCAATCTTCGAAATTTCTCCTGTGTCTGTCTGTCCTTTACTAAGAAAACCAAAACGATCTACGATTCGCTTACGTCAATTTTATAAAAATCGTAAAATGACATCCAAATTTATAATTTCTTCCATCATTAGTAACCCTTCTGATAAACGGTATTACGCCTCGGTAAAATTTTTACATTTTAGTGAATTAGGTCTCCTAGACACTGGGGCTAATGTGTCCTGTATTGGTGCTGATTTAGCTAAATCTGATTTTTCCTCTTTAAAAGAATTTGTTGCCATTAAATCATGTGTAAAAACCGCCGATGGTAGATTACAGAAGGTTTCGGGTTACTTGTTGGTAGATGTTTTATTTAAAGATGAGTCTAGAAAATTGAAAATACTGATTGTACCGACAATCACACAACGCTTGATATTAGGCTTAGACTTTTGGAAGAGTTTCCATTTAGCACCAGAAATTTTTGACCATGTTGTTTTTTCTTCTGTCGGTGCAAATTCATCAAATGTTATCTCTGAGTTTTCCGCTTTTAATAGCCAGTCCGAAGTTCCGTCCGAAATTGATGCAGAATCAAAGGATTTGCCTTCCTGCATGGATTTTCCTTTAAATAGTAGCCAACGCCAGCAGTTAGCTGCGATTGTCGACCTATTTCCTAATTTTGAAAAACAGGGTCTGGGACGTACTAGTTTTATAATGCACAAGATTGATGTTGGTGACGCCTCCCCAGTTAAACAGCGGTTTTATCCGGTTTCTCCAGCTGTAGAGCGACTTATGTTCCAGGAAATAGACAGAATGTTAGCATTAGGAGTTATTGAACCATCCTCTTCTCCATGGAGTTCTCCCATGCGTTTGGTAGTAAAACCAAACAAGGTCCGTCTGTGCCTTGATGCCAGAAACGTCAATCATGTGACCAAAAAAGACGCGTATCCCTTACCAAATATAGAAGGGATCTTTTCACGACTCCCAAAGGCTAACTTGATATCAAAATTGGATCTTAAGGATGCATATTGGCAGATCGGTTTAGCCGAGGAAGCCAAGGCGTTGACAGCTTTTACTGTTCCGGGTAGGCCATTATATCAGTTCGTGGTTATGCCATTTGGGCTATGTAACGCCCCCTCCACAATGTGTCGACTTATGGATGAACTGATTCCCCCTGATCTACGACATTGCGTATTTGGCTATTTAGACGATTTAATTATCGTTTCGGAAGATTTTTCATCCCATTTGTCCATACTAGTTAGAATTGCACACCAATTCAAACTAGCAAACCTTACCCTGAATATTTCTAAATCAAAATTTTGTGTCACTGAAGTAAACTACCTGGGATATATTATAGGTAATGGTGGTATCAAAACCGACCCAGAGAAGATAGATTCTATTGTGAATTGGCCTGTACCCAAAAATATAAAACAGGTTCGTGGTTTTCTCGGTTTAGCCGGTTGGTACCGAAGATTTATCCACAAAAACGAAAATTTATTTGGACCCCTGAAGCTCAGCACTCTTTTGAGCAAATTAAAAGCCTCCTCACCTCAGCCCCTGTACTTTCAAACCCTAATTTTAGTAAAAAGTTTTATTTACATTGCGACGCTAGCGATTTCGGCATCGGTGCAGTGTTGGTGCAGTGCGACGAAACCGGGAATGAAAAACCGATCGCTTTTATGTCAAAAAAATTGAGTACTGCCCAACGCAATTATAGCGTCACCGAACGCGAATGCCTGGCTGCGGTGGAAGCTATTAAAAAGTTTAGATGCTACCTCGAAATGCAGGAATTTGAGGTCATAACAGATCATTCCTCCTTAGTGTGGTTGATGAAACAACCCGATTTGACAGGTCGTTTAGCTCGTTGGGTATTCAAGTTACAGGGATATAAATTTTCGGTTAGTCATAGAAAGGGGAAGGATAATGTGGTCCCAGATGCACTTTCAAGAATTTCTTGTGAATGTATTTCTAGCATTGAAGTTGCTGAACCTATGATAGATCTCAACTCGCCGCATTTTAACGATGAAGATTATGTCAGTCTAAAAGCAAAAATTTTAGAAAACCTTTCAAAATATCCTGATATGAAAATTTGTGATAATTTTGTTTATATAAGAACAAGTCACTATAACGGAAATTTAGAAGAGGAAAATGATTGTTGGAAGTTATGGGTGCCAATTAAGTTAAGGAAGGTAGTGATTTCAAGGTCACACGATTCCCCAATTGCCTGCCACGGTGGTATGGTTAAAACCTTAGACCTTATCCGGCGTCATTTGTTCTGACCAGGGCTTGTCCGCGATGTAAGGGAATATATCCGGTTATGTGAAACATGTAAAACCACAAAAGCTCCAAATTTTACGATGAAACCAGAAATGGGGAGACCTGTGGTAACCTCAAGACCTTTTCAACGAATTTATGTTGATATATTGGGACCATATCCACGTAGCAAGCAGGGAAATATTGGGTTATTTATCGTCCTAGATCATACTACAAAGTTTCACTGGTTATTTCCTCTTAGAAAATTTACATCTACAGTTTTACAGGACTTGCTCTTAAAACAAATTTTTCATACATATGGAGTGCCAGAGACTTTAGTCAGTGATAACGGATCACAATTTAAATCCAATGAGTTCAATGCATTTTTAACGTCACTAGGTATTTTTCATACATATACTGCTCTCTATTCCCCACAATCCAATGCCTCGGAGAGGGTGAATAGATCCATTATTGCGGGCATAAGATCATATTTAAAAAATGACCAAACTCTCTGGGACCAAAACCTCAGTTCGATAAGTTGTGCGTTAAGAAACTCTTATCACCAAGCCATACAATGTTCTCCATATCATGCCCTTTTCGGGTTGGATATGATAACTCATGGTAGTTCATACACTCTACTCAAAAACCTTGATCTTGTTGATGAACCCATGGTACGCCTTCATAGAGACGATGAACTTCAAGTAATCCGTAAGAGTTTAAAAAAACATATCGCTCAGGCATATGAACATAATAAAAACCAATATAATTTGAGAACCAGGCCTATTTCTTATGCAGTAGGACAAGAAATTTATAGAAGAAATTTTGCTCAGAGTAGTACCGAAAAGAAATTTAATGCAAAACTTGCTCCTATTTTTATTAAAGCTAAAATTAAAGAAAGAACTGGTAACAACTATTATATATTAGAAAATATGGACGGTAAAATTATTGGTACCTATCACGCCAAAGACATTCGTCCTTAATGTTTAAAATTTTCTTCCTCCTAATACTGCTACCTAATCGGTCAGTATTATGTGGTTTGTAATATACGATTAATGGTCAAAAGTCTGTTAATGGTTTTCCTGCATTCTGCTTTTGTTAGATATTGTTTTAAGTTTTATCGTCGCCTGTACATTTCACATAATGTTAACTTTTTTTTTTATCTCAAGCAATTAAAACTTCAGTAGCTCCACCATCAAAATGGTTTGTGTCCCCGCTAATTTACATGAAACTCCTATACTTACATATTGGATTGTTATATTAGTATAAAGTATTAAATATTTTATTATGCATTTGGTCATAGTATCTAAGAAAGAAAAATAAAAATAGTGATAAAAGTAGAGAAAATATTTGCTATCCATTCCATCAGTTTTGCTTAAGAAATTATTTTTTTTGGGTGCTGTGTTTAATAAACATAGTTAATCACGACGCATATGAACGCATTGCAACGCAGAAAGTAACATGCGATTTAGTCGATAATTTATCGAAAATCTTCGAGCTTTATTTCCTTAGAAGGTCATATTATAGGCTGCGTAGTTTTTAGAACTTCTTTTTCGAACCGACTCTGAACGCGTGAAGACCTTTCGCCAAAAAGTGGTTCCTGCTATATTTCAACAGGAAATTTAATAATTGCTAACAACAAAAGCAAGTTCAACGGCGTATCCAATTCAGGAGTATCTTCCATATTCTGCATTATCATTGGATGAATTGCCATCCTCGAATTCAAGGTTGACAACAACGTCAGTAGGGGTCTGTCTTCACGAGCCACCACTGTGTAGTTTTTTTTTCACGCCAATCAAATATCAAAAAAAAAAAAAAAGGCTCTCTACAACAGTAGTTTTTTTACACCACACTGACCTACTGAACAATCATCAAAAGCAAAAGTGAAAGTTATACACGAAACAATAATGCTGATTATACTCATCAGTATTTGTATAATAAACCTCATGTCAAGAACTCTATTATAATGGGAAAAAAAACAGTGGAATAAACAATTTATTACTTAGTAATACAAAGTGAAGTCACCCAAAAATCTTGGACATCCGATAACGTATGTTAAATCGCCTTTAAAATTGGGGTAAATTTCCGAAAGACAAAATTTCACAAGTTACAAATTCAAGTGTGTGTCCCGTCATTTACTGGCCAAAGTCCCCTAGATCGTCTACCATATTTTTCTTTACCATACCGGATTATTAGGATTATATGCTGGCATTAACAGTGGAAACCTGGAATTAATTTATAAAGGTCTAAAAAGGAGCAAATCTTCACGTACATCACCTTCGTGGACTTTCAGTCGCCACCACGTTAAATAATAAACCCCAGTTGTAACTAAAATACATATGTAATTCCTACACTTAAATGTGAATATCATAGTGTTTAAATATTTCTTTAGTTAGTTGATGTGGAAAAAGTCTTAAACATTATGAAATCATGATTGTATAAAATTAAATTCCTACAGCACTATGATATTGGCATTTAGGTTTTTATATCTCAGCCATTGACTCATTATAATTTTTTTTCTAGTAAATTATTTAGTAAATTCGTTAAGTTATATGGAATTCCCCATATCTTACATGCAAAACCAATAATTACATTAACACTCTTTTACATCATCATCGCAGCAGCAATTTGAAGAGGCCTCATCAAACCGCAGTTGCAGATATTGGTGAGTCAATAAATACATCTTTATTTTTTTTTCGTTTTGCATCTCTTATTTAGCTTTAATAATTTGTTTTTTTTTTTTTAAATTTGCTGAAGCAACAACTAAACAATGCCTAAGTGCGACGAGCCAACCAATCTTTAATTTGTTGTTTTATATTTTTTTTTTACAATAACATTATTTCGTTTTGTGACTTTTAAACACTCGTCAATTCACTCTCAGATCAATTAATGGTATTTTAGTTTTTGCTTCACTTAAACATCATTATGGTTTATCTTCAACCATTTATTGGATTGTTCCAAAGTAATAATACTCCTATTGAATACTATAGTTAAGTAATTTTTTTTTTGATAGTTTGTTTGAACTTATTATTAGGGGTATTCACATACTACTAAGAGGTTTATCCTATATTCATAAAGTCTAACCTTTTTACGTCCTATATTTTAATAATGCGACTCCCATTAATTTTAAGAAACTGGAATTGTTGAGTATTAAACTAAAAAAAAAAAAAAAAAATAAAAAAAAATTTAAAACTTAAATAGATATTTCTTATAATGATTTATAAATAAACAAATGAATTTTATAATGGAACTGTAAATCAATTCAGTTTTCTTACGAGATGTGATAGAAATGGTGTAAGTTTTATTAAGTTAGGGATCTTAGCATAAACAATGGCATGGCTAAAGATCAATGGTAGGGAGGGTCAAGAGATGTTTATCTTCAATTCCATCTGGAGATATCCAAAAATATAAGCTTTTATTTTTGGTTACGGTTGATGTCTTGAATTACCACGGAACTTGTAATCTAAATATGGGGTAAATATCATCGAATAGTTTTACTAATCAACATATAAATCCTCTCCTGTTTTAATGGGTTTTTATCTGATTGAGGGAGTCTATATAATAATTTTATGTATGAACGTTTTCATTTCGGTAGGAAAGATTTGAGGGACAATAACCCCCCCAACCGACTGAATGCTAGTGGTTATCAATGGCTCCCGCACGTCCTCTCGATTTTTTTTTTGAAAATCACACCATTTCACCGAATTTAACAACAATAAATAAATAATGTTAATTGTTCATTACACTATAACAAATTGTGTCTGTCTATGGTTTTGATTGTCAATTTTGGATTATATAATGTAATAAAATAATGTATAAAAATAATGTAATAAAAAGGTACAATTTCGGTTCTACTTAATGTTAAACTATTTGAGAAATTGAAATAAATCACTGTAGCGATGCCTTTTGCTGATTTTTCCAGTTCGAGTGAGCATGGATTGCAACGATGCAGCAATGTTGAATGCAATACGTTCTGATTTTACGCTGGCGTCCGTACTCCACACGACATAACTGGCGTAATTGCCAATTTGATCGAGGCGCAAAAGATGGTGCAGCTCCCGCTGTCGGTCTTGCGACTACCTACAAGATCAAAAAATGTTTAGTTTAAAGTTAAAAAAATATTTAGTTTTTTGGTCTTGATATTTGCTATTGCAGCTAATGCAGCAATATCTACCATATTGCAGAAGTTTGCAAGTGGCCAGCGGTTTGTTGGTCGTTTGCAAAAATATTTATCAAATATCTGATCCATTGTTTCCATGTCAGATTTATTAGCATTGTAATCCAGAATAGCCATGGGCTTCCTTTCTTCAGTTGTATCTAAATCGCAAGTATAGTGCATTGTAGACAACAAAATTTCCGCTTTATTCTTCTTCGAGACATATGGGCACAGTGATACATCGCCTTCCTAGAAGCTACAATCTGGACGCACAAGACTTTTTAGGAACTTACTTCGTACAAATCTGTTATTCGAATGTACTGTTCCAACAAATACAGTTTTCTGTCTCATCAATGTATGCGCCACATCCAACGTGGAGAAACAATGTTCAGCATAATTTGTGAGGCCTGTCTTCACATATCTCTTCACTAGTTGATATACAACATTCTGCCCTTGATTTACCTCTCGCTCTTGATCAGACAACATCCCAGAGTAAATCATTCCTTTAAGGGGATAAAATGATTTCGAATCGCACAGCCACCATAACGTACTTGGCTGGCTTAGACGGAATGTATTGTGTAAACTGTGTGCGATTCTTATATCTATAATTTTAATAGGCTAGGCGATTTCTTGTGACCGATGTTTTGTTCTACCGTTTTATCCCGATTTTGACCAAGCATATATTATTTAAAAGGTACTTCTTTTTAGCCATTTTGCAGATTTTTTCTTTTATTTTGAGTAAATTGTATTTAAAATTGCTACCAACACATACATAAAATAAAATTATACAATGCTATATCTGTTTTTATTAAATTTGTTATGAGTTTTTTATCTTCATTCACAATAATAAGAAGCCATAAAAGTGTTGGTTTGTGAATTGGCTAAGTAGAGAAATAAAGCTGCCTAGAAATTGCACTCGAATTTTAAACACTGGAATCTGCTAGTGGGAATAATTGCTCGTCCACGGTCAGCGAATCATGCAACATTTACCAAACGTGGTCAATATCAGCAGTTTTTCTGTTGATTAATCGCTTCCGTTTTATATTTACTTTATCTAAGCGAACGAATTTTGTGATGAACGTCATTTAACCTCAATAAAATGAAAACTATTGTATAGCTTTAAAGCCAACTCTAATCGATACAGAACACTTTTTCCTTGGAATACATATACGGTTCAGGTATTCAACCCATACAACAATAAGGGGTTGTGAGAGTTTGAAAATCAAAAAAGTCCTCAGGGACCTTCCCACAAACAGAAGAGTTAAGAAATAATGTTTATAATAACAAGTAAAAAATTATAGTCGGTCTAGACCGGCTATACGATACCCTTAAAGTGTAATAAAAAAAGGAATGAATTTTATTTTTATATTTAGGCCGGCGTTTTCAGCGCCACTGGCTCTTTTTGTTTGCCGGCACTCTTAAAAATGCCAAAGGCAAGAGCACTTTCTAATAGTGCTAGTGGAAAAAAGCACAGCCAATTACGCGGCTGTGTGTTACTTTACAATTGAATTTTATTAATATTCTTATCCTACTTATAAATAAAATTAACGGTACTTAAAGCTACTTAAATCTAATTAAAAATTATGTTCGAAAATTAAGTCCTAAAGCTACAGCTGATTTTTGTTTACATTTGTATCAGCTGGTTTACATATGTTTTTATATGAGTGATGGGATATTCACTACGCCCCATACCATGGTTTAGAGACCCTATCTCTTCGGTCCAACTTATTCGATATCGAAAATAAGCATAAATGACAAATTTGACAATATGACAAAGTTCATATCTGACGTTATTTTTATGAGGGGACTAGGTCGAAATGGTCACTTATATTTTGAAAAAATAAATACAAACCAAATTTGAGAAAAGTCTGTGCGATATCTTTGTTTTTTGATAGATTTAAGTGAAGATCGGGAAGAATCTCTATATGGGGCCAATGACTAAGAATTGTCCTATAGGGATTATTTCTGTACAACTGATTAATGGGTATAATAAACACATACAAACCCAATTTGACTGAGATCTATATGATAATTTGGATTTTATGGCAATTTATGTGGATTTCATATGGGTCATTTGTATGGAGACTTGGTCTGAACATGGACCGGATTTCACCGATTTCGATAGCGCTCATCCAACGGCCATACCAAAATTAATCAAAATATATTCATATTTGCGACCTGTAGTTTGATTACAAGGTTTATATGGACACACAGACGGACGGACGGACGGACGGACGGACGGACATCGCAAAATCGACTCAGAAAGTGATTCTGAGTCGAACGGTATAATAAAAGATGGGTCTTGGTCAATTATTTTTGGTAGTTACAAACAGCAGCACAAAGTCATTATACCCAAGCCACATGGTGGTATAGGGTATAAAAACTAGCATACTCTGATGTGCTTCGCTGCGACTTACCGAGACTTATTCACATGTATGTTTTGTGAAATTAAAATATTTTAATTTATTTTATACTTTTTTATTTCAATGCTTGTTAGTATACACCTCTTTCTGTTTGTTCGCTCTGTGTAAAAATTAAAAAATTTTTCGACGTTCTTACTCTGGAACAAGCTACGTATAGCTGTCTCCTAATAAAAACATGAATTTTCGAATTAAGTCCGGCAAAATTTAACGATTGTCCTTGAATTTAGAATACTGTTTGGAAATTCTTTATTTTAGCGTAGTTTTATTATGGCGATTTTTAATTTAACCAATATTTTATTTTACAGATTTATGTTTTGGGCTATTTTAATTATTCGCAATTTTCGGTTTTGGCGATTGTGGCTTATGACGATTTTTTAATTTTGCGATTCCGCTCATATTTTTAACGACCACTCTTTCATAGTACGTCATATTTTTATAGACCACAGACAAATTTGCAAAGCTGTCTTTGTCATAGTAGTCGAAATATATGATATTGTATGGGAGGTAACAAGTCCATTTTCGGTATGACTGTTAACACTAACAATAGGTGAATTCATACAGATTTGAAAAGCCCTCCCTATTAAAATACTCAATATATGTAGTATTAAAAATGCATTGGGGCTGCCATACCCAGTTAAAATATCAGAAATTTATGGCCTAAAGTTCCTTCCAGATACATGGTAAGGATCTGCAAAAATGGTTTAGCCTCCTAAAAACTACAAACGAACAAACAGAGGTAGGGGAGAGGGGTGCACCTTTGAAAACTTTTTGCTTTCAAGCCTCATAAAAATTTATATTTTTGAATTATTGACTTTTTACATAATTTAGCTAATATGTATGGAAATAAAATTTAGCCCTTTCATGCCCGAATTAATTAGAGCGTGGTTAAACATTTTTGAAGTTTATATAGTTGTTAGTTAAGACCTAAATATGAATTGATATCAATTTTGAAGTCCTATGTATCCTGGTTTAGCCGTTATGAAATGTTGCCTATAGGCAACATTGTGTTTGAAAAATGACTGACCACCGTCTAAAAGTACTTTTTAATTTTTTTTTTTCTCATTTTCTTACCTTTAAACAATATATTTAAGCATTAAAATTTAAACTTTATTACTTCTATTTTATTATTTGTAAACTCACTTTTTGCAAAAAAAAAAAAAAAAACTTACATGTGCAATCAAATAAGATTAGCTCTCACATGATCTCTATCAATACTTGCAATAAAATATTTGCAATTAGGCTTGCACAGTATATCAAGCCACTCTGAGAAAAACCGTAGGAGAAAAAAATAAAAATTGCGGGACCTATAAGCTAAAATATACAATGTTGCCTATAGGCAACATCGGGCATTAAAGGGTTAGTTTAAGTCTACAAGTACCTTATTTTTAGTTCAAGAACTGGCGTTCAATTTCACGGAAATTTATAATAAATATTTTTTTTTACATAAATATCAAAGAACTTACCTTAATTTTGTTTGAAATAAATTTTGAACTGGAATAAATTTCTTTCACGAAAAAAAAAAAAATAAAAAAATTTACTTTGGCACTGTGAAAACTTGTTCATCCAACTACATTCGGTCGAAGACTGAAAAAAAATGCAAAAGTGGTTGACGTTACTATAAAACAAGGTTGCCATGTAAAAAACTCAGTTAATATTCGGAAAAAGTGTTAAACTGAGATTTTATCAACATTGTTCAAAGGTTCCCCATTTTCAAAGGTGCCCCGGGGGTCATATGTGACCCCAATTCCAAAAGGGTTAATGGGGTCATTTTTTTTTTCCGAAACTCTAGGCCATTAAGATAAAATATAACATTTAAAAGTAGACAAGTGATGAATTTTTGATACAAAGTATTTAGAAATACTACATTTACAGAATATTTTACAAAAATCCCATTTTTCTCGAAATCCGCAAAAATAAAATCCTAGCTAAAAAAATTCTGGCATAGGGCTTTACCAAAAAATTTAGATAGTTAATTTCTAACATGCACTTAACAAGAGCTTAGAGAGCTAGATTAATTTTTTTAAATTTTGTTTAAGAAAATTTTTCAAAACTTAAAAAAGGAGTTTTCAAAATTTTATCAAAAAAAATTCCATTTCCGGTCTCAATGCTTTTTAAGTTAACAAGATGGTTATAAAACAATACTTCATATCTGAGTACTTAAAATGTTGGCTTTAATTAATTTCTTAATGTTGAAAAAAATGCCATCAAATTTCATGACCTATTTTTTTTTTTTGACACAAAAGTGGTCTGGGGCATTTGCTATTTCTTGCCGAGTTTATAATCGATTTTAAAGTTTTATAGCTTTTTGGAAAGATAGTTTAATACTGATCCCGAAACGAAATTTTCGTAAAATCTGAAAGAAAGTCATATTTTCCCCATATAAAACACACTTGAAATTTTCAATCCCGTTGAGCCACCTCTAAATGTTTTTTGATTGGCCCAATACTTTGTATTTCTCACTTTTTTGCTATTCGCATATTTCTAGGGCGTGCGACCGAGAGTTTGAACACATTTTTTATTAAGGGCCACCTTAGTGTGCCCTCTCGACAACATATATATGCGAATAGCAAATATGCGAATAGCAAAAAAAGTGAGAAATACAAAGTATTGGGCCAATCAAAAAACATTTAGAGGTGGCTCAACGGGATTGAAAATTTCAAGTGTGTTTTATATGGGGAAAATATGACTTTCTTTCAGATTTTACGAAAATTATATATATATATATATATATATATATATATATATATATATATATATATATATGGATAAAACAGACCTCGATCTCGAATAGTTAATTATAAAATTAAATAAATTAATTGAAATTTACGACAAAAAAAAGTTTTTTAAATTTAGCACAAAGTTGAAATGTTAAAAATTTTAAACAGCTAAATTATATAGAAAAGCCTTGCATGCATATATATGTATGTGATGAATATTTTCTAAATGCCATTGACATTGTCTCTTAACGATAAAAGAAAAATAGAAGACTAGATAACACTACAGATTTCATTACCCTAGCAGCCAACTTTGTAACTGTTATAAAACCCTTTAAATCTGACACTTCAAGTGACAACACTGTTAAACAACATTTTAAGACTGAAAGAGTTAATAATTTATATGGCCTTTAAGATAATGAGTAATATGTTTTTTTTCCAGTTATTCTGGATTTAACTCTGTCGATTTTTACAACATTTTAATTGTGCATTTCGAAAAGAGCTCAACCAAATTTTTTTTCAAAAATAACATTTCTGAAGGGAAGGGACCCTATTTTATCTAAATCTATACCAATATTATAAAGAGGTAAAGTTTGTTTGAATGTCGAAGATAATCTCCTAAGCTGCAAAGTTGATCCCATACTTTGAATTTCCATATTATAACAATGTTTGCAATAAGAAAGTATTTCTCTTTGGTCTGTTATGGGAATTTTTTTTCTCTGGTAGTAATAATAAAGTAGTTTCTCAGATAGAAGTTAGCTATTTCTATAAAAAAAATCATTACTATTTTTATGAAAAAAATAAACAATAAATAAATATTAGAAAAAATGCTTGTCAGAAAAGATAAACAATTATCTTAAAAATTGAAATGGTGTTACAAATTTAAGGTTAATAATCGGCAACTGTATGAAAGTTGTAACCGTACCCAACAATGATTATTATAACGAATTTGAGAGACAGGTGGATGATGTCAAAGATTCACCACAGCCAAATTCAACAGTTTTACTAGTTTTTTTGTAGATAGATTTAATTGAAGCTTTATGTTGGGAGTGTGGCCAAAAATGGCCCTAAAAGGTATAATTTTGTACAATTGGATGTAATAAATACACATGCACCAAATTCTACCGATTAAATATCGATAGCTACCAACATATGTACAAACTTATAGAGCTTTTCAACGTTTTGTTTTTATTAAAATAGACTTTTAATTAAAATTTGAATAAACCCTTGCCCTGGAGGATAATATTTGTTGATTAGAAATAAAGATACATCGCGTTTGATTGAGTCAAAGTACAATACAGTACTTTCAGCAAGTTTATTGCCAACGTGAAGAGTTGCGTGATCAACTTCATATACGATTGATTCAGCAAATTCAGATTTTTGTAGAATTATAGGATGCTTCATATTAAAGGATATGTCTGAGAATTCTAGGACATAATACCATTTTCGTCAAGTATCGGGTTCAAAGATGCTAGCTGGTTGTGATGGTCTATTAGATTACCATTTCTTAATTGTCTCATTTCATTTGACATTTCGGCATCTTGGTGATTTCTTATTATGATTCTTTCTGCCTCTTGCAGTTCTTTCATAGTCAAGTAATTGGGTAAGTTACTCTTGCACTTTATTTTTGCTATAAAATGAAGCTCGTAAGCCAAAATACGCTTCAGTTTGCGGAACTATGAGAATTTTTTCGAAATTTCGCAGATGTTTCTTTAGTGAATTGTAGCCATCTATTTATCTTTACTGAGAGGTGTTGTGTAAATTTAAGCCACTCATTAGTTAGGTTTTTATCTAGGTGGTCATCCCTCTGGGATTGAATTTTCCAAAGATGTTGAAAAAATAGTTTTGCTGTAATGGGTTAGCCATCCCATGGGATCAAATATTTTTGCAAGGTATGATAACACCAAACGTTTAGTTATTGGCTTAGCGTCTGCAAAGTGGATGCTAAATGAAAATGTGTCATTTTGCGGACTCCACTGAAGGTATGATGTTTTCAAGGATTCGTCTTCGCTAATCAATAAAGTTTCGTTGTGGTTTTTTCCACTGATAGACTGCAGAACTTCTTTGTTATTTGATGTCCATTTCCTTAGATAAAACCCAAACTTCTCAAGATGTGATGAAACTTCAAATTAAATTTTTTTTTTCTTCTATGGTATCAGCTCCAGTAAGCAGATCGTCCGTACAAAAATCAGTTTTAATAATATGAGAAGCAGGTTCTATCGTGTCCGTCATGAATGATAGACGCATTACGGAGAACAAAATTAGTGGCATAATAAACCTCGTTACGCTGGAACTTAATACTTTTTTTTTGTTTTGTTTTACTTCAAAATAAAAAATTACCTTTTTTTTATTCAGTTGTTAAAAACTGAAATAAATAAAAAATAAACAACTTAAAAAGAAAACTTAATCTCACTGAGATGAGAGAGCAAAATGCTCAAAACTCAGAAAACAAAAATATAGAAACAAACAGTAATGAGTTAATAAATAATAGAAAAAGAAAAAACAACAACATGGATTTACCAACGACATCTAAACAAAACCGAAGTAACTATTATGCAGTACTTGAGATTGAAAGTGATAAACAATGCGATTTAGAACTGTTAGAGAAATTTGAGAAACATGTAAAAGAAAAAAACACAAAATCCCAAAATTTGAATTCAGCTATTGAAGCTAATGATGAAGTACAGAGAGAAAATAAAAAAAAATCAATGACTAATGTAAATAATAACACAGTGGTTAACAATGAAAGAAATAAAAACAAAAAAGTGCCACCTATAAATGTTATTGACATTGAAACAAAAGAACTAATTTATTTCATAAAAAATGGGTTAAAAATTAACGAATTCAAAATTAAGGAATTCAGAGTGAGAGCTTATTTGGAAAAATCAAAAGCAAAATTTTTTACATTTACTCCGAAAAGTATCAAATCTAAAACTTATCTACTAAAAGGCTTAGGTGCGAATATGTCCAGTGAAAAAATATTGAACAAATTAAGCCATTTTCAAAATGATGACCTAAATTTTATTAAAGTAAGTCAATTTTCAACAAAGAACTCTGCCGAAAAAGGGTATAAACTACCAATATTTCTAATACAAATAACACCAGAAAGTAATGTGAATAAACTTAAAAATATAAAAGTACTTTTCTACCGTTGTATAACATGGGAACAAATAAGACGTCCAGAAATACCTCAATTCCGAAATTGCCAAGGGTTCTTTCATAGCGCCGCAAATTATTTTCTTCCAACAAAATGTGTTAAATGTAACACAGATCATGAGAAAGGAAAATGCCCCATAAATAATGTTCCAGCTGAGGAAAAAGAAAAATTATATTGTGTTGTTTGCATCAAATATGGGCATCCAGCCTCAAACAAAGGTTGTCAAAAATATAAGCAACTCCAACAAAAACTTAGAGACAAGAAGAAATCCTTATTAGAAAATAGAACGAATTATATGAATTCATTTACTAACCCTGAAATAAGCTTTGCAAATGTAGTAAGTGGTACTAATAATGTAAATCTTAATTCTAATAATTTAAATAATATAAATGACTCCTTTCTGTTAGAATTAAAAAATATGATGTTGAACTTAAATACTCAAATGACAAATCTTCAAAACAATTAAATACACAAGCTTCTCGTATAGATACAATCTTTTCCATGGTGGTTGTGTAAATATGGAAAACAGCCAAGCGAATACAATTGCAAACAAGTAAGAAAATTATAGTCGGTCTAGACCGACTATACGATACCCTATACCATGCGTTTAGAGACCCTATCTGTCAGGTCCAACTAACTGGATATAGAAAATAAGCATAAACCAAATTTGGGTGGGATTTTTATTAATTTTTTCGGCTGCAGATATGAAAAAGTTCATATCGGATGCTATATCTATATGGGGACTAGGCCCAAAAATGGACCGATCCTGACCATGTTTGCTAAAGTCTCTTGTATTTTGCAAAAATATATACAAACAAAATTTGAGAAGAATCAGTGCAATATTTTTGTTTTTTAATAGATTTAAGTGAAGATCGGGAAGCAGCTCTATATGGGGTCAAAGGGATCATTTTTGGACTACTCATTAGTGGATGTAATGAACGCATACAAACCCAATTTGAGTAAGATCTATATGACAATTTGGATCTTATGGCAATTTATGTCAATTTCATATGGGTAATTTGTATGGGGGCTAGGTCTGAACATGGACCGATTCTCACCAATAGCGTTCATCCCATGACCGAGAAAAGCTTATATACCAAATTTCATGAAAATATATTCATATTTGCGACCTGCAGTTTGATTACAAGCTTTACATGGCCACACAGACGGACGGACGGACGGACGGACGGACGGACGGACATTGTTAAATCAACTCAGAAAGTGATTCTGATGCGATCGGTATAATTAAAGATGGGTCTAGGTCAAATATTTTTGGTTGTTACAAACAGCAGCACAAAGTCATTATACCCAAACCACATAGTGGTATAGGGTATAATTATCATGTATCAATCATTAATAAGACCTATTATTACTTATGGATGTCCAATTTGGTTCAATATTTCACCCTCTTACATGGAAAAGATACGTATTTTTGAGAGAAAGTGTTTAAGAGCTTGCACATCATTATTTAGAACACCTCAAAGCAATTACACAAAATATGTACCAAATAAAATATTGTATAACACGTCAAATATTATAAGAATAGATAATTTTATCATAAATTTAATCAGAAATAACATATTAAGATGTAAATTATGTAAAGAAAATAATATTATAATGGCACCCTACTATTCCAATGATGAATATATATCTAATACATTGCACAAAGGGTTTGTACCACCTGAGGCATTTTTGTACCTCGATAAATTAAGAATCATTCAAAATGAAAATGGCACACCAGTCTTTTACCACAATTATAGACGAGCCAATATAAAAGCAGTTGACTGCAATCAAACAAATTATAATAATTTCAGATATGATACTTGTAGAGCTTTTAGCGAAAATAGAATTTTACAACAATCAAAAACCAAAAAATTTTGGTGGCTATCGGAATAAGTTCTATATTTCCTTTTCTTTTACCTTTAGACCTTAGTTTTTATCTTGGACCAATAAACAAGTAATATTAGCATTTTTTCATTACATCAAACATATATTTATATATATATGTATATTCTTCATTGAAGTAACTAAAAAATTATTTTTTCCTGTAAATCGAAAACTACTTTTATATTAACTATACTAGAGAGCCCGTTCTAGGTACTTTGTATATATTGTATTTTATTGTTAACTATTGTTTATTATAATTTAAGTTGTTATGACTTACAAATTAATAAACACTATAAAAAAAAATAATAATATGAGAAATGTTTGTTATTTTGCAATAATTACCGATTTCTTGAAGCGTCCTTATTGCCAGGAAGGGTCGGAGCGGTACCGTAAGTAATGGTGGTGAGCTTATACTCTTCTACAGAATAATTTGGATTTTCCCTCCAAAGAATATGCTGATGTTATTGATCTTGTTCCGGAACATTTGTTTGTCGGAACATTTTTTCCACATCACGAATCTCCAGCATCTCCATTTAACAATTATAATAAAAATGTCGTTTTGAAGATTGGAGTCCAAATGAAGAATATCGTTGAGACTTTTTCCATTAGATGTTGTAATGGTGCGGCGTTGGTGGAAGATCCGCTTCCGTTTCCCTGAGCCTTTGCTGGTCGCACGTGCTGGCGTAGGGGCCTAGCTCGCCGGATGGGTGGGGTCTTGCTCAGGCCCAATGAAACCGCACTACAGATTTTCACGTGCGATTTAAAAAAAAACAACTGTCAAAACAAACGGAAGCTAAATGGATGGATGGCCATACTTACCTTGGGATTGGGGACGAGGTGTTCAGCCCCTTTTGCCCTCCCTACCATGTTACCTCGACTCCATCTCAATTGGAGGTAACCCACTTCAATAAAAAGATTTGGTTTGGTTATGTGTCTACATTGGGTTTTATAAAATTTATTTAATCTTCATAATTATTTGTTTCAAAAATATTGTGGTAAATTTATTACCATTAACTTAAGCCCTTAGCAACACAAATTAGGTGTGGCATTTAAAAGTTTAGGAAAAGAAATGTTAATTTATAAAAATTTAATTTCCGAAAATTTGTTTTTAAATTAAATTTTAGAAATCTTTTAGTTTGAAAGTAATTCTGATCACTTTTCGATTTATCTGTAATTTCTTATTTTTTTATTTTTTTTTTAATATAATTTTATAAAAAAATTTTAATTTTGAATGCAATTTTCAATTCAATGTATATTTTTATAAATTTTTCATTTCATTGTAATTTTAAATAAATATATATTTTTTCCTTTTTATTTTAATAATTTTGATTTGACAAAAGATTTTTCTTTTAAGTGTATGTAAGGTTTTATTTATATGTGGTTTTAGAAAAAATTTTAGTTTCAGAATAATAATATTTTTAGTTAAATTTAAATTTTGAAATATTTTAATTTCAATGTCATAAAAAAATTAATTTAAATTATTTTAGAAAATTTTCATGTCAAAGTAGTTTTTATTTGCTAATTAAATGTGTTTTAGAAATCTCTTAATTTCCATCTAGTTGGAAAAAAAAATAATTTTAGTGAAATTTTAGTTTTAAAAATATTTTAGTTTCAATATAATCGTAAAATGGTAGTTAATTTTAGTCCTAGAAATATTTTAATTTCAGTAACCATTAATTTTAGTCCAATTTAGTTTTACAAATACTTTACGTTTAAGGTAATTGAAAATAATTAATTTTTAGTTGAATTTAGTTGCAACCCAATGTCATTTTAAATTTTCAGCTGTTGCTGGGTTGCGGTGGCTGCTCCAGGCAGGCTGTTGTACCTTCAGTAGATTTCTGGTTTTGGAGTTTGGCGATGTAAATCTTGTATTCACTAGAGGTCTTTTTCTTTACAAATTTACAATGATTTTTAGTTTTCCAAATTTTCGAAATTTACACTATTGTTTCGCTTCAGCTTTTTCCGATACTCAATGTTTTATTTTAGTTTTACACGTTTTCATTAAACTACTACTACATTAACACAACTTTAGTCTTTTAATGTCTTTTGGTTTTCTCTACGTTTTTATTTCTGTTAACGGCATTATTTAAGGATGCCATTCATTTTCACTGTCTACACTTTTCACTTCTTTAATTTTTGTTTTCCATTCTAAGTACAGCCAATCAATATTTCCTAGTTCGACCGATTTCAATAAATGAGCCTGTTGCCTTTTAAACTTTTTATGACCGCTCCTTTCGACACCCAAAACTACAATCTTGTTTTTTTTATTTAACACAGTATTTTTTTTTTTTTTATGTTTAATTTACAATTTGAACTTTAATATTTTATATTTATAGCAATTTAGTTCTTAACTCGATTTAATTTTTAGTTTAGTTTTTTTTTTTTTTTTTAATAATTACAGATTTAATACAAAAAGATAAATTGTCACTAAAATCTAATTTTTTTTTTCTTAAAGTTTCTAAATTAAACTACATTTTTATTTTTAAATTCTTAAGAGGGTTTTTCCTCAACCATTGTCTTCAAAAATCAAAATTCAACTCATATTAAAAGGAGAGAGAGTAAGTGAGATTATTTAGTGAATGAAGGGGCAAGCTAATACCAATAGCTGAAAACCAGGTGGGAGAACGAGAAGGATTGCAAGCTGTAGTTGACCCATACATACATGAACAATCATGAATTCATATAAACAACGAAGAGACAAACAAATCGCTCCATTAATCAGTTTGCAAAAATAGATAAAAAAAATTTTCCATTAGCATGTTACCATATAAGGTGTTGTTTACCGTACATACTTGAACTTGAAAATAATTTCAAGATCAAGGTTATATTTTTTTTCCTGTTTTCTTATTTTGCTTGTAACAGAAATTCTTTTGTTACAGTAAAGCGCAAAACAGATCACCGTCACAATGTTTTAGGTGATGCGTCAAATACTACCCGAAATTTTGTTGTGATGCTACTCTCCTGTATTATGGCTTGATGTGGTAAGTAGTATTTTTCCTGTTTTAATGCTGGTATTTTCTTTATATGACCCATCGAAATGTATGCATTGATGAATTTTATATACTCAGATCGTAGATGATCACTGCCTTGTAGTCTGTTCTCAAGGTTAATGAAACGTGCCATTGCTCTTTTGAATCGCCAAGCACCTTGTCATTTTTAAATGGGAGCTGAACAATGAACTTACCGTCCTCTCCTCTTTAAGTAGTTTCAGAAAATTTTGAAAGACAACAGTCATCTTCTGATGGAAGATCAATTTCCTCTATTTCCTAGAAGCGTTCAATAACTATTGTGACTGCTGATGTTATCTTCCTCTTCTTAGTTTGGTTAACGTGCAATATTCCCTACAGCCTAGTTTTATGTTTTGGCCTAGAATTCCATTCTTTTTGTGGATACCTTTATCTAACATGTCAATAAATAGCTCGCCACCAATCACCATATCAATTCGTTCGGCATCGTATTTGAAAGACTTGTCTGGATGAGCTGATGCTAAATATGGCAAAATGAATGCTGTCGTCATAAATTTTTGATTACTTCCTACGCATGTGTCGTCAAGGCCTTGTATTTTGGTATTTGTCTCAGTCCTGGAAGTTCTAGTATTGTGCTGGTTCTTCACTAATTGATGAGATCCCTGGTCTATAAGAGCTCTCAACATCGCATATTCTCCATGTAGAGACTTCACTTTTACTTGAGCTGTTGTGAGCAAAACGTTTGGTGTTGAGTTTGTTGTGAAAGATTTAAATTTTTCGTTGTTGGAGTTTGTGTGAAGCATGGTGTGATGAAATTTTCCGCAATTTTTGCACCTTTTTTTTACTTAGACATCTTTTATCCATTTTGTGCCCAAGACAGTTGTAGCACATTTTATTTGATCGTGCCCATGCGTTCCTGTCGTTAGCTGACATCTCTAGAAATTTTGGGTAGACTTGTATTTTATGACCTGTAGCCTGACAATGAAAACATTGCGGTTTTTCAGTCAATAGTGATGTAACTTTAACTGGATGTCTTCGAAATGGCTGCGTTGCTTCTAGAACTCTGTATTGCAGCTCTAGAAACTGAAGCACGTCATCTAAAACCTGAATTTCTCTTGATTTTTTTGTGCTTTGTTCATAATGAAGAATTCCCTCTTTGTCGAGTTTTCTTATTATTACTCGTGCTACTATCGGATCAGCATCACCCATATTAATGCCCATAGAATTTAAAGCTTGGACACATTCATTTGTTATGTCAAGTAAATTTTTCATACTAAAAATGAAGAGCTATTTATAAGCGGTTGATGTAGAATTTTATCGATGAGGGATGTAAATAAAATTCATTTGTTGCCATACCTCTGGTTGACAATATTCCACTCATATTCGTAGTTTTCGTCTGTAGTGGGAAGATGATGAATTAGTTTAATCGCATCACCTCTTATTAAAGTTTTCAAACGTAGAAGTTTTTCCACTTTTAGGAGGAGAATTTGACAATTGATAGGCAACATCGTTTGGGAAAGTCTACATGACATTTTTAAGGCCGAGAAAATAGAAAGCATATTGAAAACATCTAGTAGAAAATCAGCCCGATTGGAAAGAATACAGAGTCCAAAAAGTTCCAGCCAGGAAAGCTGCAAAAAAAAAATTACAGGCCAAAAGCAGAACATGGAAATTTAAATCGTGTTTCATAAAAAACTACTCCTGCTGCATAATGGATGGCGAGGAAATGCTGGAGATAAGTTTAGCATCCAAAAGCAGACGAAATTTCCAAAAAAAGTAACTAATAATAAGATTACTTACTTGCTTTCGGAAGCCAACACAATGTGTCTGGATTTGGCTTTTTATCACTGCGGTAGGAAAGCTGTTGAGTGGCCAAGGCAGGCCAATCTCCAAAACTGTGAGGAGCTCTTTTGCAAAAGGGTCTGGAAGAGCACAAAAAATGTCTCCAAAAATTAAGATGATTTTAAACGAAAATTGACTACTGATTCCATATGAGTGAAAGAAATTATAGAACCAATCATGGAAAGGTTTCTGAAAAGGTTCATAAGCTCATAAGCAGTGATTAGATCTAATTCTTTTTTTTTTTTTTTTGCAAATTTTAATATAATCTCAGTCGAAACTCAAGGTTCAATGTTTCCATTTTATAATATTTTAAGTACGTTAATATTTTTTCGATCTCACGCCTTAGCTCAGATATTGGGTTTACCACACGAATCAATAATAGTACCGTCCATATATATAATTTACTCAAAATCTTATTTTCCTGAATGGAATTATCAACTAAAAGCCATAGTTGTTGAGCCGTATCCTTGGCGTATAACGGCGTATAAGTTACATAAAAAAGGAGTAAGTTGCGAATGAAAAATACATGAAGGACATAAAATTGTTTGTACATATTCAGCTAACAAACTTTTCATTAATTCTTACCTGTTCTGCAAATTCATAACAATCCAAGGTAAATCGTTTTATTATCCTATTTCATGTCGAACAGTGTAATTACGTTACAAAAATTACAACAAAAAAAAAATTTAAGTATGTTCTTGTTACAACATGTCATAATTAAAATAATTGTGGTATAATTGCAGTACTTTGCCAGCTATCTAGCTATAGAGCTCTATGTATGTTTACATATTATACATTTATAAACACAAATCGTATTTGCATATGTATGAATGTATGAATGAATGAATAATACATGTATTGTGTACACATAAATATTTGCTTAAGCTGCGTTCACACTACGTGTTTTGCTTGTGTTTTTCTTAGTTTTTTAACACGTGTAATTTGTACACATAGTGTGAACCCTTTCAAACATTGTTTATGTACAAAACATTTTGCAAGACGTATGTAAATTTTTCAATTAGAGCAGGTTCTATTTTGGCAAGACAAACATATGTAAATACAACACTGCTTGTGGCGAAAGAAGAAAAAAGTAAATTATAAAGATTAATATTGAAAGAAAAATAAATTGTTTAATATTAATTAACAATTCAAATATATATAAAATATATAACTTTATTTTTAACAATAAATTTTTGTAAATTCACAAAATAAATCAGCTGTTGTTTACATTTAGAGGTTATGTCATACGGAAATACATATGTACGTTTGAACGCAAAAATTATGAATCGTATGTAAAACGCTAATTTTGACACACACACGGAATTACGTATGGATCGTAAAAATGAATTTACACATGGAAAATACACATAGTGTAAACACACCTTTAGTTGGCACAAAAAGTATAGCAACTTCTATGTAGAAATGTATGCTGAAAATGTTGATATTTCAGAAAACTTGTTCTTAATTGCGCCCTTTGATGACCACTTTTGATGGAACTTATAGTTATGGACGTAAGACATAGAACAAATTTGATGTATAGTGGAAGGTGGTTTAAAAGTGGTCATAATGTAAGTTAAAAGTTTGTGTGAATTTTACTTGCAGCGAAATAAAATGCACCAAGCATACATTCTAAATATCTAGTTAGTGGCATCGCTCCTAAGGCGTCAATCGCAAAAAATTATGAAAATGCTTTTTCAAGAAAAGGAACTTTTGAAAAAAATTAAATTTGTTATGAAAATTAATTTTTTTTTATATAACAAAAACAGTCAGTCCAAAATTAGGATGTGATATTTCAGAGAGCTGTCAAAAAATCACGTTTAGTTTTGATGATATGATAGATGGTTCCCATCTGGCAACCTCGAAAATATGTAGTAAACAACTCGAGATACTAAAATTTTAACGATTCTCTTCTATGACGCTTAGTTTTTTTTAGATGTAAACGATATTCCCCGCCAAAATTTTACGTTTAGTGATCTTGCAATCCTAAAACTAGTTACCGACCAATCCATATGACTTTTTGAGTTTAGGCTGCAAAATATTCACCATTTTGCACCACAATGCTTAGTTTTCTAGATACAAACGATGTTCCACGACAAAGTTTTACGTTTTTTTGATCTGAAAACCCTAATGATGTTTGTTCTTTGATGCCAAAAATTAATTTAAATTTTTTTTTAATTTTTGGTGATGTTCCAAATTTAAAACAAGTAAGAAAATTATAGTCGGTCTAGACCGACTATACGATACCCTATACCATGCGTTTAGAAACCCTATCTCTTAGGCCCAACTAACTGGACATAGAAAATAAGCAAATACCAAATTTGAGTGGGATTTTTATTAATTTTTTTGGCTGCAGATATAAAAAAGTTCATATCGGATGCTATATCTATAAAGGGGCTAGGTCCAACAATGGACCGATCCTGATCATGTTTGGTAAAGTCTCTTGTATTTTGCAAAAATATGTACAAACCAAATTTGAGAAGAATCAGTGCAATAGTTTTGTTTTTTAATAGATTTAACTGAAGATCGGGAAGCAGCTCTATATGGGGTCAAAGGGATCATTTTTGGACTACTCATTAGTGGATGTAATGAATGCATACAAACCCAATTTGAGTAAGAACTATATGACAATTTGGATCTTATGGCAATTTATGTCGATTTCATATGGGTAATTTGTATGGGGGCTAGGTCTGAACATGGACCGATTCTCACCAATTGCAACAGCGTTCATCCCATGGCCGATAGAAGCTTATATACCAAATTTCATCAAAATATATTCATATTTGCGACCTGCAGTTTGATTACAAGCTTTACATGGACACACAGACGGTCGGACGGACGGACGGACGGACGGACGGACGGACATTGTTAAATCAACTCAGAAAGTGATTCTGATTCGATCGGTATAATTAAAGATGGGTCTAGGTCAAATATTTTTGGTTGTTACAAACAGCAGCACAACGTCATTATACCCAAACCACATAGTGTTATAGGGTATAGTTAATGAGTTTTATCGAAAAAAATTTTGACTTCAAAAATTCATAAAAACTCGAAAAAAAATTTAAAAAAAAGCTCGTGTCATACGATAGCGAATCAAGTTTAAAAAAATACAAAAAAAAAAAAAAATTGTCAAAAGATGTACCCGCTAGTGCCGTACCAGTACGAAAAACATGGTTTCGAAATAAACGCGTTCAAAGTTTGTGAACAAAGAAAAAAAACATCATTGTACGGTTTGGCATTTGAAATTGTAGAAAATGTTTTTGAGTCTCCATCTCCGATGTAATACTGATATTTGACGCCATATAGTAGTTCAGATCTTTGAAATATTGTCAAAATTGCATCCGGTTCCATTTTTCCTGCGCTGCCGCTATGATTCATGGAGCACGATGCTTCATGCTCTGATAACCATATTTCGAAGTCTGCATTGTTCAAATTAAAATAAAAATGCGCTCTCACTAAACCGTACGAATTTTTCCATGAATTTTTTTTTCTTAGAATCTTAAGAATATTTACTAAAACACAGAATTATAAAAAAAGTCGATTTCAAAAAACGGTCAATGTCATGTCCCTCTTAAAACTCTCTTTCCTTATGCATATGAGTTTTGAATCTCTCCATGACTGTGCGTGACTTTGCGTGACTATTTTAAAATTAATCTTTGGTCACAGCAAGTTTATAGACAAAGTTTTAGATCGATCAGATGATGGGAAATCCGTTTTAAATCTCTCCGTGACTATGCATGACCCTGCGTGACTGTGCGTGACTAAGTCGAAGTTAATTTTGTTTTCACAGCGCGTGTATGGACCAAGTTTCCGATCGATCGGATGAGGGAAATGACATTTAGATCACTCCATGATGTGCATGACTGTGCCTATCCCAAAATTAATCTGTAGTCACAACAAGACTATGGGCCAAGTTTCAGATCAATCGGATAAGGGGAAATGAGGTTGCCCCACGACAGAGAGACAGAGAGTATAAGTTAAAAGAAAGAGTTTAATAATCTAACCCATAAAAACAATTTTTTTATTAAAACTCTTTCTTTTCTTATGCATATGGGTTTTGAATATATCCGTGACTGTGCGTGGCTGTGTGGGATTATCTTAAAATTAATCTTTGGCCAAAACAAGTCTATGGTCATAGTAACATCCGTCGGATGAGGGGAAGTGGGCTTTTAATCTCTCGGTGACTGTGCGTGACCGTGTCAAAGTTAATCTTTTTCATAGCAAGTCTATCGAATAAGTTTCAGATCGATCGGATAAGGGGAAATTGGTTTTGAAATGGGACTGTGCATGACTAGACGTGACTGTGCGTGACTATGTCGAAGTTGATCTTTCTTTAGAGCAAGTGTATGGAGCAAGTTTCAGATCGATCGGATTAGGGGAAATGACATTTAAATCACTCCGTGACTGTGCGTGACCACGCGAGACTGTGCGTGACTAACCCAAAATTAATCTGTAATCACAACAAGACTATGGACCAAGTTTCAGATAAATTGGATAAGGGGGAATGGGGTTGCCCCACGACAGGCAGAGAGTATGATTTAAAAGAAAGAGTTTAAAAAAGAGAAGTTTTATAGTTATAATCGCTACTAGTGAACTTATGGACTTTTTCCCGAAAACCTTCCATTAGGGATTTTATAGTATTATCTCTCACGTTTGGGATACTCATTTTGCTCTTCAACTCTCTTTTCATAGGAGGCCAATATCTGTCAACTGGCCTAAGCTCCGTACAGTTTGGAGGATTGGGCACCCTCAACACAAAAACCATATTATTATTCTTCTACCACTCAAGAGCTTCCTTACCTTAGTGACAGAAAGCCAAATTGGACCAAAAATATGTGGACACATTGTGTTGGAAACAACGTTCCTTGCAAACACTCCTCAATATAAAATTATATGAAATGACTTGCTTCTTTTGCCGCAACAGCATATTGTTTGTAATGAGGAAACCTTTTGGAAACGTCATTTGCTTTTGGATCCTAAACCTGTCGTAGACATTTCCTTGAGCATTGGCAATATATGCACTTTTATTTGGAAACTTTTAAAAGCTGCCAGTACATAGTAGCACAAAAACAAAAAAAACAAGTAAGAAAATTATAGTCGGTCTAGACCGACTATACGATACCCTATACCATGCGTTTAGATACCCTATCTCTCAGGCCCAACTAACTGGATATAGAAAATAAGCAGAAACCAAATTTGAGTGAGATTTTTATTAATTTTTTCGGCTGCAGATATGAAAAAGTTCATATCGGATGTTATATCTATATGGGGACTAGGCCCAAAAATGGACCGATCCTAACCATGTTTGGTAAAGTCTATTGTATTTTGCAAAAATATATACAAACAAAATTTGAGAAGAATCGGTGCAATATTTTTGTTTGTTGATAGATTTAAGTGAAGATCGGGAAGCAGCTCTATATGGGGCCTATTACTAAGAGTTGCCCAATAGGGATCATTTTTGGACTACTGATTAATGGATGTAATATATACATACAAACCCAATTTGACTAAGATTTGTATGATATATGTTGATTTCATAGGGGTCATTTGTATGGGGGCTATGTCTGAACATGGACTGATTCTCACCAATTTCAATACCGTTCATCCCATGGCCGATAGAAGATCAAATACCAAATTTCGTCAAAATATATTGATATTTGCGACCTGTAGTTTGATTACAAGCTTTACATGGACACACAGACGGACGGACGGACGGACGGACGGACATCGTTAAATCGAATCAGATAGTGATTCTGATTCGATCAGAATCAGATAGTGATAGTGATAGTGATAGTGATAGTGAATCAGATAGTGATTCTGATTCGATCGGTATAATTAAAGATGGGTGTAAGTCAAATATTTTTGGTTGTTAGCAGCACAAAGTCATTATACCCAAACCTCATAGTGGTATAGGGTATAAAAATGCCATAAAAATTCTTTAAGTCTTCGTGAAAAAGCGCTCAAATCAAGATATCTCGAAAATTTCCTTAACGATTTTTTTTGAAAGTGCTGTCAAATCCTATTCTCAGTGTTTGTTAAGTATTGTTTTCTGCAGTTGGTCAATACAACTCAAGTCTAGAATGGCGAGTGATACAATGGAGTACTTAAAAAGCGATATTGGTTTTTGCTGCTATTTTTCAATGCAGCTTGACGAATAATCTAATTAAGTTGATAATGCACAGGTAGTCATTACTGTAGGCATGGTCTTTAATGATTTTACTCTACGCGTGATACAAAACGCTTAGATATTTAAAATGTTGTTAAAACATTTGTAAATGAGAAACAAATTCCTTTGCACTGATGGAGCTCGAGCATTTACTGGTGTTAATTGCTTTATAGCTTATAGCTCTTTGTATAAAATACATTGAATTCCCTAAAAATATTAATTATCAATGTATAATTCACCATCAAACATTTTGTAGAAAGTTTTTAACGATTATGTCAGTGATGAAATTCTGTAATAAAAATTGTTAATTCTATTCGGCAAGAGCATTGCAGAGATGTTAATTGAAAAAACTATCATCAGAACTTATGTGTCTAAATGTCGTTTACTATTGTATGTAAAGGTACGATGGTTAAGTAAAGCTAAAGTTTTATTGAATTGTTATCTCAAATCATTACTTTATTGGAGGCAAATAATCACACATAAGAACAATTAAATGATACTAGCAGATTCCAGCGCTCGAAATTCGAGTGTAATTTCTAGGCAATTTTATTTTTCAACTTAGTCTACTCACAAACCTACACCTTTTTGGTTTATTGTTATTGTGAATGAAGGTGACAAACTCATTAACAAATACAGTCGTAGTCATATATATTTACACAAACTAAAAATTTGAGTATGCTTCGAAATAAAACAAAATTTTGCCACTTTAAGAAAAAATTTGCAATAAAAAAACTTCTCTATCGGTGTTCTTAAAGTGTATAGTTTAGTTAAAAATTTTTATTAATAAATTTGATAGCTGTTGATTAAAATTACAAAATAAATCTATACCTCAGCTTTCAAAATTATTTACACAAATTTTCTGTCTCTCAAAAGTGTTTACACATTCCTAAAAATCGTTGAAATCATTTCAATCTTTGCAAATAACGTCAGTTGTGTTGTTAGTTAGCAAATTTCTATTGCTTAGTTGTAAATATCAGTACAAAAAGCTACAAAAAAACTGATGAAATGGTGAAAATAAAGGAAATTCCTATCTAGGCTCGAGTTGAGATTGTGACGAAATTTCAAATGGGTCTATGGGCATTTGAACTGAAAAGGGAGTATGGAGGATACCGAAAAACAGTGTACAATTTAGAAAATAAGAAATAGGGTCAGAACTGGTCGAAAATATGTGACATACAAAATGTGAGATCGTTCACTTGTTAAAATATTCGCAGAAAATCCAGTAGCAAGTCCGTTTAAAGTTGCAGCAGAGACAGAAAGCATCATTGGGAAATATGTAAGTGAATCTACAGTTCGGAGAAGGTTAAACAAGTATAATATGAAGACCTATGTCGTTAGAAAAGTAATAGATATATCCCAAAAAAATAAAATCAAACGTTTGCTATGGAGTATATCCATAAGCCAGTGGAGTTTTGGCACAATGTATTATGGGCGGATGAGTCCTCTTTTCAATTTGAAGGGTCATTTGGAAAAGCTTATATGCATCTTTCTAAATAATCGAAGCATAAAGCAGTAAAACCTCTAAATCGTTTAGGTGGTGGCTCAGTATTGGTTTGGGGATGTGTCTCATATAATGGGTTTGGAGATCTTATACCAATAAAAGACACTCTTAACCAGTCAGGATACCTTGATATTTAAAACGACCATGCTTTTACTTCAGCTCAGAGACTATTTTCTAATGAAAATTGGATTTTACAGCATGATAATGCTCCACGTCACAAAGCATGGTTACCAACAAAGTTTTTAAATAAAGGTGGACAAGTTGTTCGTCCATTGCCACCCCAGAGGCCAGATCTTAACATAATAGAGAATGTATGGGCATTTATAAAAAGGCAGAGAACTTTACAAAAAGATAGAAAGCGAGAGGAAACAATTGAAGAAATCAAAAAGATGTGGAACGACCTAGAAATCGAGGCTTTTTCGCAATTTAATTGCATCTATTCCCGCCAGACTACAATCTGTGATAGACGCTGAGGGAAATGTATCCGGCTACTTATCAAAAACTTCTTATTTTTTTTGTTCTATATTAGTTTTAATGATGTGTAAATATTTTTGAAAGAAAATAAAATTGTGTAAATAATTTTGAAAGCTAAGGTATGAATTTCTTTTTTGATTTAAATTAACAACCGTTAATTGTGTTAATGCATTTTTTTTAACTAACCTAATCTATACACTTTAAGAATAGCGATAGAGAAGTTTTTTTATTGCAAATTTATACATAAAGTGGCAAAATTTTGTTTTATTTCGAAGCATACTTAAATTTTTATTTTGTGTAAATATATATGACTATGACTATACATTAACAAATTTAATAAACACACACAAAGCATATGTATAATTTTATGTATGTGGTAGTAGCAATTTTAAATGCAATTTACTCAAAATAAAGGAAAAAATTTAGAAATCTGTAATTCTGGTGAACAGCTAAAAAGAAATACCTTTCAAATAATATACGTTTAGTCAAAAACGGGATAAAACGGTAGAACTAAACATCGGTAACAAAAAATCGCTTAGCCTATTAATATTATAGGTTTCCTGCAAGGTCAAAATATCACACATATGCAGATAAGAAGTGCGGTCAAATACGAAAAGATGAAAGACATTTTCCGAATCAGCTTATAACTAAAAGTTCACTGATTATTTGTAGTACAAACAAGTACTAATTTGGACTATTTCAATCAAAGAGTTTGAATAGCGTTTTTCAGATTCATTGAGACCGACATAGAAGCTATTTCAAAAAAAAAAGTATATATAATCGATTTAACTACGATTGTATAAAGAGGTGTTCGAAGTACTGCGACCAAAGTGATCTATTGTACTGCGATACAACTAAGATCAAAGTGGAGATCATATCGTTGCAGAATATATTTTGTTTAACGAATGAACCCCGCCCCACACTCACCCACACCACCCGAGCAATGGGGCACGCTCCCTTATCGTGGGGACCGCGTACATACCATGGTCGAAACCCTGGCGGATTCTAGGAGCTGACAAGTGGTTTGAAATTAAATTGTGCATTTTCAAAAGATAAGAAAATTCCGGTGTTGGAAAACGTGGCTTTAAACGTAATGTACTTATTTGGATCAAAATATTTATGGGAATCCACTTTTGAAAATACGAAATTTATTTAGAACTAGCTGACCCGGCAAACATTGTTTTGCAATACAACTTGATTCTATGTATCTCTGTATGGGAGGTACCACACGCACTGGCTTGATTCCGCCTATTTTTAACACAACTTCTCATACTTATCAATCGTGAACTCACACGTAGACTCAATCCCGCCCACTGTTATTACGACTACTCACATTAACAATCGATTCACGTGCAGAAAGTTTCAATATTCTGGCGATCATAATACTGTAGATATATGATGACATGTATTTACCATGTATGGGTGATACCACGTACACTGGTTCGTGAACTCACACTTGGTTTCAAGACTGTCGGGTCTATAATACTCTTTATCATTTTTTTCTGTATTCGAGGTGCCATGTCCACTAACCCAATCGTGCCCATTTTTGGTTGACGTGCAGAAAGTTTCAAGACTCTGGCCAACATAGTACTCGATATATATGACGATATAAATTTACCATGTATGGGTGCTGCCACGCCCACTGATTTGATCACGCCCATTTTTAGCCCGACTTCTCACATGTCTAATTTATGTACTACTACAAGGTTTCTAGACTCTTGCTATCATGGAGCTCCAGATATGTGATGTTAAAATTTTTTTTATATGGGAAGTGCCACGCCCACTTGAAAAATCCAAAAATATAGCCTATTATTACTTTCGGATAGGCAGTTACACCTACTGTAAAAATTTCAGAACGAGTGGTCCTGTGGTGTAGTCTTCTATAAAGGACAAACATACATACATACAAATATAGAAACATGCGTCCATTTTCATACATAAGAAGATAAATACCGCACAAGTCTTTCTGATTATAATCCTGATAACTGTTGGATAGTGGCTACTACAAGTTATTCACCAAATCTTGAAAAGCTTCAGATGAAATACAATACCATCCATCAAATTTAATATTGTCACTTTTCTGAGTTTGCACATTTATATAAACTAGCAGATTCCAGCGCTCGAAATACGAGTGCAATTTCTAGTCAGCTTTATTTTTCAACTTAGCCAATTCACAAACCATTTATGGTTTATTATTATTATGAATGAAGATAACAAACTCTTAAACAAACACATTAACAAACTTAATAAAACACACATAGCATCTATAATATTAATAGGCTAGGCGATTTCTTGTGACCGATGTTTTGTTCTATCATTTTATCCGATTTTGACCAAACGTATATTATTTGAAAGGTATTTCTTTTTAGCCGTTTTGTAGATTTACAGATTTTTAAATGTTTTCCTCTGTTTTGAGCAAATAGCATTCATAGATGCTACTAACACATACATAAAATTATACATATGCTATGAGTGTTTTATTAAATTTGTTAATGTGTTTGTTAATGAGTTTGTTATCTTCATTCACAATAATAATGAACCATGAAGTGTTGGCTTGTGAATTGGCTAAGTTGAAAAACAAAGCTGCCTAGAAATTGCATTCAAATTTCGAGCGCTGGAATCTGCTAGTATGTGTAATTTTATGTATGTGTTTGTAGCAATTTTAAATGCAATTTACCCAAAATTAATAAAAAAAAATTAAAAGTCTGTAAATCAGCAAAACGGCTAAAGAGAAATTCCTTTCAAATAATATACGTTTGGACAAAATCGGGATAAAACGGAAGAACAAAACATCGGTCACAAGAAATCGCCTAGATTAATATAATGTTTATGTAGTTTTATCTAAGTTCACCCAGGTATAAATTATTAAATAAAAGAAAGAGATTATATATCTAACGAATGAATATATAACTAGATGAAAGCACATACAATATTTGTATTTATCCATACAAGACCACGGAATTCTCCTGTAGGCATATGCTAGTCAAGAGTTTCGCCACTAAATTGACTTCTATTGACAAACGGCCAGCTATGTTGACCAATTAAATGATCAATGTCTTCGAGGGCAAGAATAGCTGACAAATGTATTTTGCATCCAATGCGATGTGCTGCTGTTTTGCTCAACATTCATCTCTACGACATCTGTAATACTCAATATTAATTATATAAAATTTGTTCAAATTAATAATAATTCATTGGCAAAAAATACTCTATTAAAATATATTTGTTTTCCACATATATTGCCAAGTGAAATAAGGAGGGTGACTAGCTCACCCATTTGGGGCATCTACAATATCAATAATCAAGTCGATTCCTTGTGACATCTTCTACACTCTCAGTTACCAACCAATTTTGATAAAAAATATACCATTTGGAAGGTATTTCTTTACAGATTTGCACCATGCTTTTTAAAATTAAACTTGGGTCAATTTTTGTTTCATTTAATTCATTTAAAGTTGTTCCTAGCACATACATAAAACACATATTTAAGCTATACTATGTTGTGTGCGTCTTTATTAAATTTGTTAATTTAAATTTTTAATTGGCTAATATTGATTAGCATACCTTAAGGCTCTTATAAAATTATTTATTAACAAACCCATTTATATATCTTCTGCATCGATTTACAATTTAATAAATTAATAAATTAAAAAATAAAATTTCCTAGAATATACTTCTTTTGCAGCATTAAAGTTAATTGCACTCCAATTTCCCGTGCTGGGCTCTGCTAGTTACCATTATTAAGATACAGATTACGTATAAAATAATTTCGAAATGAAATTAGGGCTGAACAAATTTATCATATGAATTAGATGATGAGTATTTGTTGTAACTATTTTCAAAGTTATGCTACTTTTTGAACATAGTGCAGTTAAATTTACAAACTCTGTATTAAAGGATTGTAGTTGATAAAAAGAAAAGCTAAAGAAAACATGCTTAAGACACAGCAAACCAACAGCAACACATACAAAAAAGATAATAATTTATAAAGACAAATTAAAACTTTTAATTAGTCTTGAACGAAATAACTAGAATTGCAAAAATTAAAGAAAAAAAAACTTAATTATAAAAATGATTTGCCAGCAACCATTGAAGAACTCTGACTTTTAGAAAAGCAAAAACAAAAAGATCAAATTTGTTTATATCAATTATAGAACAAGAATAAAGAAATTCTTAAAACATTTGCGGTTAATTAAAAAGTTCACAACGGCAGTAAATATCCAAAACAAATACAATTTTCCCTACACCTGCTCTTTCTTTTGTTGTTTATAAATAGAAATGAATTTTTTTTTAACGTTTTATAGTAAAACAAACAAATTTTTTTTGAAATACAAATAAAATTAAAAACATGGAAACTTAAATAAATATTTGAATTTTTTTGAAAATAAAAACGGAAAATGAAAATGAAACAATACAAAAGCGGCACAAATACAAATATGAGTTTGTGAAATTGTTTTTAAAGTATTATAAAATCAATGAGAAACCTTAGGCACGAAGAAGAAAAACTGGAAATTTTTTGCTACGATTATACATACCCCTCGATTTAAACGATATTTTTACACAATTCCACTTTTACATGATATTTTTTTTTTTTTTTTTTTGATTTTGTTTAAAGTAAGGGCTATAGAAATTATGAGGACTTAATTTTTCTTTCTTCTTAATATAAAATCTTAATGTTAACGAAATTCTCAATTCCCAGTTAAGTTTTACCTATCATTACATACCCAAATCTCTTCAGTCAGACATATTCACTAATTCATAAATCCTCCAACTAGAACTTACGATACCCCATACCAATAGTTTTGGAAAAGAGAAACAGATGGCATTAGTAACGGATATAAAAAATTATCCAACACAAAATTTATATACCAACTAAAATTGAGAAAAATCTACGTTGTTGGAGTCTATAATATTAATAGGCTAGGCGATTTCTTGTGACCGATGTTTTGTTCTACCGTTTTATCCCGATTCTGATCAAACGTATATTATTTGAAAGGTATTTGTTTTTAGCCGTTTTTCAAATTTACATATTTTTAAATGTTTTTCTCCGTTTTGAGCAAATAGCACTTAAAGTTGCTACTAACACATACATAAAATTATACATATGTATGCTATGTGCGTTTTATTAAATTTGTTAATGTGTTTGTCAATGAGTTTGTTTTCTTCATTAACAATAATAATAAACCAAAACGTGTTCGCTTGTGAATTGGCTATGTTGAAAAATATTGCACTCGAATTTCGAGCGCTGGAATCTGCTAGTATATTTAAATATATTTAAATACGTATGGGGAAGCATCTTTATATGGGGACCATATCTAGAAATGGTTCCATAAAATTTATTTTTGGACTTAATGAAGACATATGTAGCAAATTTGATAAGGAGATATGTACTATTTTCGATATCAGAATATTTTATGTCAGAATATATGTATGGTGGATATGGTTGAATATGCAAAATTCAATATCCTTCGTCCTTGAACCGCTCGTAACTTACATACCAATTTTCAATAAAATGACTACAGTTGAGATCTATTTTTTGCATTAACATACAGACAGATGGACGTACTTCGTTAAATAGGCTCAGAAAATGATGCTGCTGCGATCACGTTATTTGTAGTTGCAAACATTATAATAGACATCGCAGATCGGTATAAGAAATAAATACGGTTTTATCTATTTGTTTGTAGTTAATAGGAAGTTAAACTTCTGAAACCGAACAATATGCTATTTTTTTAAGTTATTTAAAGTGGACATAATATCTGCCATATTAAGTGACTTTTTATTATCTAACATCTAAGAAGTACTTTGATAGCCAGAATCCTGAACAGTGAGTAGTTGCGAAAATGTGCGGAATCGGACAAGTGGACGTAGCAGCTCTCATAAAAGGTAAATATTATTTTCAATTATCTGGACTACTGTTACAGTGAAAGCCTTGAAACTTTGTACCAGCTCATCTATAATATTAATAGGCTAGGCGATTTTTTGTTACCGATTTTTTGTTCTATCCCGCTTTTGACCAAATGTGTATTATTTGAAAGGTATTTCTTTTTAGCTTTTCCCCAGATTTACAGATTTTAAAATTTTTTCCTTTATTTTGAATAAATTGCATTTCAATTTGCTACTGACACGTATATAAAATAATACATATGCTATGTGTGTGTTTATTAAATTTGTCAATGTGTTTGCTAATGAGATTGTCATCTTCGTTCACAATAATTATAAACCAAAAAAGTGTTGGTTTGTGAATTGGCTAAGTTGAAAGTTGCCTAGAAATTGCACTCAAATTTCGAGCGCTGGAATCTGCTAGTAACATATTAACGTGAGTGGCATCTCCCATAATATGTAAATATTTAATATCATATATCTGCAGTACTATAACATTGAGAGCGTTGAAGCTTTTTATGTGTTCATTAATTGTTAACGGAAGCAGGAGTTCCAGAAATCATCGGGATCGGATAATTGGATCACACTTGATACATTTTTATAATCATTTATCGAAAATATTATGATAGCAGAAGTCTGGAAACTTTGTGCGACCTATTTAATTGTCAATGTGGGAAGAAGTACCAAAATTATTGGGATTGGATCGATGGGTGTGGCACTTGCTATTAAAAAAATAACTATCAGAAATACTATGAAAGCGACCGTCTTGAAAGATAAACCTATGAATTTTGTATGTGAATGGTTGAACCAAAAATAGGCTTGGCAAAGAAAATATTGATGATCATAATACGAATAAATAAAAAGAGCTCAATTATTTTTTAAATAGATTATTAAATTTTTTTAAAATTTTTTTTAAATGTATTTAAGGTATATTGTCCTTAACAAATTTTATGCAGTTAAAAAACTGAAAAAACAGAAGAAATTTATAAGAAAACCATATTCGTATATTTCAAATACTAAAAAAAACAAGTAAGAAAATTATAGTCGGTCTAGACCGACTATACGATACCCTATACCATGCGTTTAGAAACCCTATCTCTTAGGCCCAACTAACTGGACATTGAAAATAAGCAAAAACCAAATTTGAGTGTGATTTTTATTAATTTTTTTGGCTGCAGATATGAAAAAGTTCATATCGGATGCTATATCTATAAAGGGACTAGGTCCAAAAATGGACCGATCCTGATCATGTTTGGTAAAGTCTCTTGTATTTTGCAAAAATATGTAGAAACAAAATTTGAGAAGAATCAGTGCAATATTTTTGTTTTTAAATAGATTTAAGTGAAGATCGGGAAGCAGCTCCATATGGGGTCAAAGGGATCATTTTTGAAATACTCATTAGTGGATGTAATGAACGCATACAAACCCAATTTGAGTAAGATCTATATGACAATTTGGATCTTATGGCAATTTATGTCGATTTCATATGGGTAATTTGTATGGGGGCTAGGTCTGAACATGGACCGATTCTCACCAATTTCAACAGCGTTCATCCCATGGCCGACAAAAGCTTATATACCAAATGTCATCAAAAAATATTCATATTTGCGACCTGCAGTTTGATTACAAGCTTTACATGGACACACAGACGGACGGACGGACGGACGGACGGACATTGTTAAATCAACTCAGAAAGTGATTCTGATTCGATCGGTATAATTAAAGATGGGTCTAGGTCAAATATTTTTGGTTGTTACAAACAGCAGCACAAAGTCATTATACCCAAACCACATAGTGGTATAGGGTATAAAAATACTATATTGCATTAATTACATTAAGTATTTCTTAAGATAGTAACTTATTGGATATTCTTTGCTCTTTAGGACTTTTGTGAGCCGATTTAGCTTGGACCTGAACCACCTTTAACTATCCGTTTTATTTATTTTATCCCGCTTATCTTAACTGATGCTTTTTATCCTTACCTTTGAAGTTATTTTGAGATAACGTATTCTGCACTCCATTCAATCTCAAAAATGCTCTAATGATTAAGATCGGGTGATTGGGGTGGGATCAATTAATTTTTAGTATTATAGATTAACCACAGCTAGATATTGCTTGCCGGATGTTTTTGATTATTATAATTTTGGAATTATAAATATTTTCCAAGGCCCCGTTGGTATACGTTTTTTTTTTTTAATTTTCTTCTAAAATCTTTATGTAGCCAATTTGACCCCTTTCGAACTGAATAAATACGAATCTAACAACACCTTTGCCTGTCATAGAAACCGAAACTTTAATGTCACCTCCACCTTGTTTTACTGATGGCAAAAGGTTTCATTTATTTACTGTAGCTCCACTTTGTCCCCAAACTAACATTTTCCCTTTACTATCGAAAATGCGAAATTTGCTTTTATATGAAAATAACAGACGATCTCTAAACTTGGAGTATACGTGCATACGTTCTTTGCTAATGGTATCGAAAATGAACGACTTTCTATCTACTAGACGACCAAAAAAAAGTTTTTTTATGGGATATCTGCGTCGAAGGATTTTTTGATTATAGAACTATTTTGGGAAGCAGTAAGTCTGGGATTCTGTTTTACTTCTGTCAAAGTTATTTGCTTTTCACACTCAGTTTTTATTATTTATTTATATATGTTTATAACATAATGTTGCAAATGTTATTTTACCATATAACTTATTTCAAGTGAATATTTTTGTTGCTAGTTATAATGGTATGTATATACCAAGCCCATTTTTCACATAACTTCTCACACTCATCATTCGTAAACTCACACGTAATTTCACGAATGTCGGATTTATAGTACTCCAGATAATTTTTTTTGTGGAAGGTGCCACGCCCACTAACCCAATCCCGCCCATTTTTGGAACGACTGCTAACAGTAGCAGCCGACTGGCGTTCAGAATGTTTCAAGATTCTGGCCACCATATTACTGATGATATGTATTTACCATGTGTGGAAAGTGCCACGCCCACTGGTTTGATCCCGCTCATTTTTCACATAACTTCTCACACTCATTATTCGTGAACCCACACCTAGTTTCAAGACTGTCGGGTCTATAGTACTCCAGATAATATTTTGTATGAGCAGCATACCAAAGCGCATACAGTCAAGCTTAAACAACAGTGGATCTTGATTTACTTCATAAAATGCCTTGCTAAGTTTGGAGGCGCGATCAAAATGAGGTTTCGAAAGAAATGTACTGATGGATTTGTAGTTTTGACCGACGCCTTATATGGAGAAGTGGCTTCTTTATGATGCGAGCTATTTCACGAAAATAATTACCCTTATTTCTAAGCTTTGGCATAATATTTCTCTCGTCAACATTGCTATATTTTAAGGACTCATCTCAAATAGGCATAGTTTCCATTAGAAATATAACCAAGTAAAATCAAGTTTATACAAACAAGTCTTCTACTGTCTTCTACTTATATACTTCTACTGTCTCGATGCAGCAGATCCTTGCGTCGCACAGTGGCGTCATTTGAGTTTTTTCGTTGCAAAAATCATATCTTTTGAACCGAATAACATAATTGAACAGTTTAAACAGCATATGATAGATAGCTATTTAGCCTATGAAATGAGCTTTTGGAAAGGGTGCTCCGCTTTGTAGGGGCCTACTTATGGGTTATCAAAATTAAAATTTGTACCAAAATCAATTTTATGGTAACTAAAAAAATTATTTTTACATTTTTAGATTGTTTTTATTTTTTTTCTTTAGGGTTTATGTTTTAAATTATTACCCAACAAATTAAAAAAAAATTACTTCTTTTTTAAATTTATTTTTTAAATTTTCTGTAATATATTCAACACAATTCGTAAGAGAAGGTATATCTAAAAGACTAATCATTTCTAAACTATAATTATTTTCTAACTCTATTCGTGACTTCACATGCCGTAGGGAAGAAATAAGTGGATCGGAAGATGCTGCCAACATGTTGAAGAGGTCCTCATTTTGCCTTACCCTTGATGCTTTGAATGCGTTCTGCCATCTATATTTTTTATAAAATTTGTTAAGAGACTCCTGTGCTTCTTCAGAAAGCTCTCCAATTGGCAAAGACTGGTTCTCAATTATATTTTTGCCATGCGCCAATATTTTATGGACGGTCGGGGTCAACTTCTTCTGTGGATACATTTCTGCTAAAAGAGATGCAGTTTACGATGCATATTCTCCATATTTTGTAGAATTGACATTGTCTTTGCAGTTTAAAACATTCAGGATCGTTCCCAATCTTTTCACGATTTGATTGTCAATTCCAGTGATTCTAGTTACTGCCTCATCATTTTCAAAAAATCTCCTAGAAGTGTTTCCATCGTTTGAGTTACCGTATCCGTGCTTGGGACAGTCTACTTTTAGTCCAACTTGTTTAAAAAAAGCATCCTGTATTTGCTTCTTTCCGATCTTTTCCTTATCCTTTATTGATGTATTTTCATCGAAGTTTTCCTCCTCTTGTGGTAGGGTATATGCCAGTTTTAGCAAGAACTCCATACACCTTATCCTTCCGTGTACTTGTGACATTCCATATTCGTAATTCTCCTCGTTTGTAGAATCGTTTAAATTACCAAAGTTCTTCTGACTCTTTTTGCAAATCGGGCATGACAATGTTGAGGTTGTTCCTGAGGTTGTTGAGGTTGATCGTTTACGACTTTTCCGTCAACCATGGTCAGGTGGAACTCGTAATTGCATTCAATATATTTTCCTTCTCCAATTTGCAGCTTTGTAGGCTTAATCTTGCTTATTTGTTCTTCAATGTCCTTCACCGTGGTCGTTATGAGTTCTGCCGATTCCTTTGCAAACTGAAACATTATTGGTCGGCAATAATGCACTGATGACGGACGTGGATTTTACCAGTATAGGGAAACATCAGATTTTAGCCGCAAAGAACAACAGATGCCATAAACATATTTCCGTCCGATATTGTAGCGTCATCGGAAGATATCCTTTGCTTATAAATGCTTTGTCCGGATGATCCATCGCAGCCCCATTGGCTGATCAATGTCAGTTTCTCAGGAAGAATTTTCACCTCATTTTCAGGAAGACTCTCCAACAAGCGTTTTTCTGTATGACCCATGAGATCCTGCAGATTGGCTTTCACAGAGACTTCCGTAAACTCCGTATGCAGTGGTCGTGAATTTATTTTGGCTCGCGTAATATGCTTGTATCCTGGTAAAACGTCAGACCCGTGGCGCATCAAGGATGCCCGTAGTATCTCATATTTTTCTTTGGAAAGTTGTAAGTCCATAAACAAGGCCAAGGCTTCATCGGAACCATACTTTTTAACGTGTGCGTTTGTGGACGTGGGAATGCTTTCCTTAATCCGTTTTAGTCGCAGTGGGCTTGCATCAGCAACAGATTTTGTAATCTGCGATTTAACTCTTTCACTATCCTTTGTATATTTAATAGACAGCGCGTCCGATAAATGCTTCGTGGTCAAGTCATTGGTGGCATCGGCAAGTTTCCTCTTTCTTGTGAGAATTGAACACTCCTCAATACTTTTTTTTGGCCTTCCTTTTGCTCCTCTGGTTGATGTGGTGGGTTTATCTACTGCCAATATATCCAGGATGGTGTCTTCATTAAGCCAGTCCTCGTATTTGGAGTTGAAGTTCTGAATGGATCGATTAGATTTCACCCATTTTGCCTTAATATTTGCATATATCAGATAAAAATTATTTTTTATAATTTCGCTTCTCTTAATATTTCCGTATAAGCTATCAAGTTCTTCTAAAGCAGCTTCCGTGAAAAACTTTGGTGTGGTTGACCTTCTAAACAGTTTAAATAATTTTAGATTGTTCAACGCCATGTTTTCAGTACTTAAATTGTTTAACGCCATGGTTTCAGTACTTGTTGCGCCAACTTTCAGTCGTAGACTAATCCAGGCATTATGCTTATTTTGCAATATATAGGGTTATGCTACAACGCCTAAAAATTTACCTATTCCCTGCATAAATATGGATTTAGGCTGAATTATGCAATTTTGATATTATGCTCGTGTCGAAATAAGATTTGTACCTACCTGGAGGGACCATAAGTCAATATTGTTTTTGACCATTTGTACTCCAAAGTAATTTTTAAGTGAGGTGCGTACCTGTGAATTTCAATGACTAGTTTTTTGTGCATCCTGTGTCTGTAACAGAATATTGAGAGTAGACTTTGGCAGAGGCTCACAGGTAGACAACCGACTTAAAATGCAATTTTCAAACTATTAGATCAAACTACTGTCAGTCAAAACATGTAAAGGATGCATGCCATACATTTTCTGCAACCATGTCTTTTTCACCTTTTTTACCTCTAGAAGCCAAACGGGCACGTACGGGTAGATAAAACCTTTTGAATTATGTAAAGAAATAATCAAAGAACATGTTTTGCAAATATGGCAAATATAGAAAGATATGGATTTTTAATTTTCCGTCAAACTTGAAAAATAGTGAAAAAACATATAGTTTTTAAATAGTGATTTACCAGGAGAAACACAAAACAAACAGTTAATTTTTTTTTATCATTATACATTTAATAAATACATCAATCAACACAAAGAAAAAATAAGGCGATTCGTTACCTATTTTTCGTGATATTACACCTGAAATCGCAACAAATTGACTAAAAATTGTGTGTTTGTTTGAATACCGAAAGTCAGTCAACTTTGAACGGTTATATCTTCTGAATTAAAAATGTGATATTATTAAGAGTAGCATATTTGAAATCGTTGAAAAGTTTCCTATAACATGGGTTTATTCAAAACTTCGTCGGCGCACATGAAAATTTTGATTTTTGCAACCTCGTTTGCTCTACGGGCGGCACTGTGCGTCGTTGCATAATTTGTGGGCTTTCCCAATTTGTAAATGTATGAATACTTTTTCTGGTACTTGCCATACTCCGTTTTTTACAATGTAAACAATTTTTTTCGGAAAAGAAGTATAATTTGAAATGTGGCAATGGTAAAAAGTTCGCAACTCAAATTATTTGATGAAAATTTTTGGTATTTAGTTCATATGTATGAGAGCTATTTTCCCAAGTAAAACTATTTATACCACCTGGTCCTATATTCCCCCATTCTCTGTGAATACATGCTCATGTTAATGCGGCTGCCTCTGTAAGTATATAATTGTCTGAAACATTGTGACTTATCGTTTATTCTATCTATGACTTTTCCCTTTTATGTAACATTTCTAGAGAATATATCGTGTCTGGGAGTATTTCAAATAAATTGCGTTTTAAACGCAAACAACAAAATATTGGATCCAGTTTATGTGGATAATGAAGATCGGTGGCACACAGTCTTTTTCAAATTGCTTATTTTTCTACTTCTTGGAGAAAATCACTTATTATACCTTTGCATAAGTCAGGTGGAAGGGCGAATGTACTTAAATATAGGGGAATAGCTAAGCTAACTGTTATTCCTAAGTTAATGGAGAAACTTGTTACTGATTTTCTATAATATCAACTTAAGTCGATTATGTCTTTATTTCGACATGGATTTTTGAAATCAAGGTTAACAGTTACTAATTTCTAGAATTTCCGATTCGTGTTGGTTTTACTTTTCAAACTATGACTCATTGAATCGTATCTAGATTGATTGAAACGTATCTTTTATCATTTAGAACTCAAAGAGGTTTTTTTTCGCAATATTGAATCCATGACTTTAAGTTTTACTTCTGGCATTCTCTATGGTAGCCATTTGGGCCCGCTACTCTTTTTGCTATCATCAAATGATGTTCTAACTTTAACTTCGAATTGATGTTAAATTATTTCACAGTTTCAATGACATAAAGCGTCATATTACTCTTCTACTTGAGGTTATTTTCTAGTTGAATGGTGTAATGTGAACTTGGTGCAACTGAATCTTAGGAAATGTAACATTTGGTATTCTACAGAACGGGGTTTAATTTTTGACGAGTATTGCATTAATGGAATAGTATTGGATAACTTCACTTCAAACATTTGTGGATCTTGGTGTACTTATGGATAGGAAACTTGACTTCATTGATCATATTAATATGATATTTAATAAGGTAGATCTTACATTGGTTTCGCTAAAAGATCGGCTAAGGGGTTTTCTGATCCATATGTTACTAAACAGCTTTATACAGCTCCTGTAAGACCGATTTTGGAATATGCATCAATAATATGGAATCCATATTTGAATAACTTAATTAATTATATTTTGTTGTTTATATTTAAATTTGTCTGTTACTTAATATCAGCTGATGACATAGTTCTGTAGCTGATTTACAACCATACAATTTACTTGCCAGCTTTTGTTTGCAATCCGCCAGGGTCTGGACCCTGATGTGCACGCGGTCTCCACGTTAAAAGGACATGCGCCCTCGGTCATCATGTGTTGGGAAAGTGAGTTGCAGGTTTTGTTCGTAAAATAAAATGGGCATTTTCGTATCAAATATGTGGGAAGTAATAATATGGAGAGCCTGGAAACTTTTTTTGAGTAAGCTATTTAGCCTCACAAAGGAAATATACAATATAATAAATCATTAGTACTATTTCAGCCAAATGCATACGTTCAAATTACATTTTATTTAAGGTTACAGCTGGAAGAAACACAAGTTTACTGATTCTTGGTTTTGTGTTTTAAAATTTATTTTGGTTTAAGGGTAAATATTTGGTATACACTATTTAAATATTATTTCTTAAATGAACTGACTATTTAATTTATGTTAAAATAAGTAAGACTGTTTAATTTGGTTGTGCCAAATCGTTGATACCCTCCAGGTGTGTCTTAAACTCAATATTATAGCCACTGTTCGGTACGGTTACTATTTTAATACAGTTGCCGATAACACAACAGCCGTTTTAGGGGATGACAAATTCTAAGTCAAAGTAAAAATACTAGGCCGGTATAATAAAACCTTCAAAGAGTTTGTCGTTTTCAGGCCAAGCTTTTTTTAGTGACCATTTTGCAGCTCTAACTCACGTTAATTTGAATATTTCCCATTTTAGCTTGAAAATGCCCAACTCTTTGGAGGTTTTACTATACAGGCCTAGTACTTTAAACATGACTTGAATTTTGCAACCCCCTGGAAATGACCTCGAAAATATTGTAATCATTATTTGTGTCATTTCAAAATAATTTCAAGTTTTGCGGGCACCTCCTTATTGTAAGTTGTTCTTACCAGCAAAACAACATGTGACATTTGGCTCAATACAACGGTACCACATGCAATGACAGAATTTCATATGCAAACAAACGCACACAGTCACACATTCAGTACACACTCAGTTCCGTCAATCATATCTACTATTATGTATAAACCATGCGATTCATATGTTTAAACAAAAGTCATACAAGGACATTTTTAAAACAAATATGTACACATAACACACACTAAATTAAAGGGGTCTGAATGTATATATAAAGGGGACTTTATAAATACACTCACTTTATTTTTTATTCACATCCTTCCACTTGATTTTTTTTTTTATATCAGATTTGTTATTAAATTCAAACACAAACACACACACACACGTACATACACATACAAAAGATTTTACAATAAAATGTACACAAAAATGCACTTATATACACTTAATATGCTTAATTGACTTTGATAAGTGTACAATGTCTATGTACAGCATATAAATATATCGTATATTTTTTTTAATGTCACTGTGCAAAAATGTTATTATCGAGATGTGTAGAAGATGAGTGGCCAGATTTTGGAAACAAATTATTCTATTTAGATGAAAAGAAACGAAAATAAGTTTTCAGAAACTTAATGAAAAAATGTAAAATTTTTTGACATACTTTTGATTTGTTTTGGTTTAAGATTTAAGGTTGAACATTAGGGTGCCCAAAATACAAAAGCATCGAATATTCGCGCTCCACAACGCTGATCCTATTCGAATATTGCTTAAAAATGTTCAGTCCAAATTTGAGCACAATCGGTCAATATTTAGAGGTTGCGATAGTTTAATGATTGTTCGGGGTTAGATAGAAATATGACACACAATGATTTTTTATGTTGATATTCATTGTTTATTTAAAAATAAAAACTTTTAATAAAACAAATAAATAAAGACCCCGGTTCCATGGTGGAATCGACAACTTGAAAATTTAAAGGTAGAAAAAAATAGATTGTGGTATATTTTTAGAGAAAATATTAATAATGATAACACGATAAAATACAAAAAGGCAAATGCACTTTTTAAAAGAGAAATCAAAATAGCCAAACGTAAATCACTGCACAAGTTTACATCTAAAATAAATCCAAACTCATCCCCTAAGGAAGTATGGAATAACATCAAAAGATTTTGTGGCTATAAAACGTTTCAGAACATTCATTGTATACAAAGTAGCAATCCACCATTCAATAATTTAGCAAATTCATTTGATATTGCAAACGAATTGGGTGAGTTTTGGTCGTCGAACTCATCTGATCTAAAATTTTTCGGCTAAGTTTATAGAAAACAAAGCTACCTTTAGGGAACGGTTAGTAAATATTAATCCAGGAAAGAAGGCGAAACTTATAGAACAGGATATAAATAACATTGAACTATTATCAACTCTTAACCAGCTAAAGGGTAAATCCCCGGGGTTGGATAGAATTACATACGATATGATTAGAAATTCTCCCAACAGCATTAAAAATAGAATTTTGAAATTTTTTAACAATATTTTGAATACTCATATACCCCAACAGTATAAAACGAGTGTCATAACGCCAATATTAAAACAAAATGGAGATCGAACTAAGACTAAGTCTTATAGGCCTATCTCACTGAATTCCTGCATAGGTAAAGTACTTGACAGAATAATTGCTAATAGACTTTGGTGGTTTATTAATTCCAGTAAGCTCCTTAACAATAATCAAATGGGATTCAAAAAGGGTAAATCGACAGCCGATTCGCTACTTTATGTTGAGCACTTGGCAGCTAGTAATTTGGCTTCCAAGGGTCATCTGACAATAATATCCCTAGATTTCGAAAAAGCATATGACAAGATTGGCATTCATACGGTGATCGATCAGCTTATTGAATGGAAAGTTGGACCAAAGATAATAAACTATATTGCAAATTTTATGACCAATAGAAAATTCATGGTAAGGTTGGGAAGAACATATTCAAAATCTTTTGATTTATATAATGGAATCCCCCAGGGATCTCCATTATCTGGTATTTTATTCCTCATTGCATACAACAAGTTATACGATATCATGTCTCTTCAAAAGAATATTAAATTTTGTGCATATGCAGATGATTTCAGTATACTGATCAAATCGAAAAAAAAGAAAAACTCCAATCTTAATATCAGCAATCTATTCGATAATATTTTACATTGGTGTAAGGGTTCTGGTGCAATGCTATCGGAGAACAAATGCCAGTACATGCACGTATGTAGGAAACACAACTGTACCGCTAATTTAGTTACAGGTAATATCCATCTTACACAAACTAACAAATTGAGAATATTAGGCGTGATATTTAATAGGACTCTTAAATGGAATAGCCATATTGTTTATCTGGTTGGAGCTTTAGTAAATCGTACTAATATTATTAAATGTTTATCGTATCCTAAATTCAATACAAGCACTGCTACCCTACTAAATGTGGTGAAAGCCCTCATTATATCCAAAGTCAGGTATGGTTTATTCCTGTATGGAAATTCTTCTAAAACCTACCTCAAAAAAGTAAAAACGGTTATAAACATGGCAACTCGACATGCCCTAGGCACACTACGATCTACTCCAATAAATAACATTAACTTTGAAGCAAATATGTTAAATTTAGATTTATTATACCAACTCGAATCGAAGAAACTTATTAAATCTATTATGTTTTGTCAAGATACACCTCTCAGATCTGCTGTTGATAAATATAGATCTTGTAAATTACATAAAATTAAATCCGCCCTTTAAATCCGCCCTACTAAGATTGCCAAATCTTGTGCTTTAAGCCACCCTCCATGGCATTTAAATATGAAGTCAATTGACTTATCCCTATCGAACTATAAAAAGGAAAGTACACCATCATACCAATATCGTCTAATGTTTCAAGAAATTATCAGTAAACACTACGACAGAACTTTTATCTACTCAGACGGATCAAAGACAAATGAAACCGTATCATTTGCCGTTAGTTCAGAGACCAATGTTATTTATTCATCTTTACTTCCAGATTTTAGTACTGTCTTTACTGCTGAAATAATGGCAATATACGAAGCAATTGGACTCTGCGAGAGAAATAGGAAATTCGCTATTTGCACTGATTCACTTACGGCAATTCATGCCATAATAAATATTAATAACAACAACTTTTATGCAATGAATATCAGAAACGCATTGATTAAAAATTTCCCCAGAATTATGTTAATTTGGGTTCCAGGCCATTCCTCCATACCAGGTAATGAGCTCGCTGACTTTGCTGCCAATCAGGCACATAAATCTCCTTTACTCATGACAGTAAATAGAAATTTTTCGGACATTAAAAGGACAGCAAATTCTAGCATTTATAGCTTAAATTCTGATACATGGAATTTAACTAACAGTTGGTACAAATCAATTAATCCTACTAAAAACACTATATATAAATACGTACCAGATAAAAATTTTATTAACAGACTAGATATGATTAAATTTCTTAGACTCAGATTGGGACATACAAAATTAACACACACCTACATAATCTCAGGAACCAGTCCCCCAACGTGTGGATGTGATAACAACTCTAGGCTCTGTGTTTCACATATCGTCTCGGACTGTATATTATATCAACGCCAAAGACGTCAAATATTTTCCGATGTTAATCCCCTATCCCTATTATCCTTTCCCTCAACTCAGTCTATCAAACAAATAATAAATTATTTAAAATGTATTAATATATATAATAGAATTTAAATATTGTAAATATAATCTTTAAAAAATATAGATATTACCACCTAATTAGAATTAAGAATTAATAAAACTGTATATTAAGTACAAATTATCATATATTTTATAATTTTTTTAAATTATCGATAGCCATTTTTGCAATATTATTTAGAAACACCGGAACATTTTTTTCTATGGTGATCAACTAATCTAAGCAAATATTGCTTGTGCTCCTCATTTTTCGAAGTTGAACTGTTAAATTGGGTAATCAAAGCAACACCTCGTTCTGCACAGTCATTTACAACTTTTAAAAGTCTAGGATTTTCTTTCATCGAAATAAAAATGGCGTCGTCTTTCCACTCTGTAGGATCATTTGAAAGAAATGACTGTCACTTTTCTTGTCCATCATCGCGTAGTAAATTAAAAAACATTGTTGACCTTTAGGGACTCAAGTGGATTTGTGTGGTTAACTACTTTTCCGTCCAGTCTCTTAAAGGCTTTAGCTTTTGGTGGTAGCTGGAGATTTTTCACCATTGTTTTTTAGTTTCATATGTAACTCTGGAATCGAAAAAGGCAAGCCCGATTAAATATTCAGAAAAGTACCATAGATGTCGATGAAATGCATTCACAGCAGCTTAAAAATTTTTTTCAATGGGATGGTTTGCTATTGGAGTTGAAGTCACTTGTATGGAATAGAGTATGATCTCCGACTTTGAAGTTTTCTTTATCAATATTTGGTCATTGATTTTTAAATCTTTTAAACAGTTGCACTTCGGGTCCTCCGCTTGGACCAAAATACTCTTTAAAACCATTAGAAAACATGACCTTAAACATGTGATGGCGACAAGCAATCCATATTAGGTCTTTATTTAATACTTTCCCAATTAAAGTTCATGAACCTACCTTTAAACCAGTATTGGAGGGGTTAGTGTCAAATCATAGTCCTCGAATTTGGTTTTCTATTGACCAATCGGTACAGACACCAAAACAAACGTTAGCAAGTTCTACACCAGTTCCTTTTGTGATATTCGGAACTGCTAAAAGTTTTTATTATTGTTTTGCACTACTTACATTATTAGAAAGCACTGAAGTTTTACAAATCTTACATTCAAAATGGCTTGTACTTTGGAAAAAAGAAACCGCGTACAACCTTCTCATTTAATTTATTTATTATCAATGAACTTCGCTGTTTTTTTACTTTTGAAACAACCATCAGGGGATGCCCCTTATTAATACAGTATGTTGTTTTGATACGAGGAAAGTAAGTGCATGAAAGAAAAATAAAAAATTCTGAAATTTGCTAACATAAACTCGTTTCTTATAATTCTGCATTCAAAATAAGTTAAATAATTATATAAAAGGGATCAATATATGTATTTGAATTTTAACGAATGTAAATCTAATAAAGATCAAAGAAAAGTGTGAAAAAGTATCTCCAATACATAAAAAAGTACAATAATGATAAGCCAGTAGTAAATGCATGTAATGAAAGATGTGAAACATAAAAGTCGCCATTCATCGCGACCTCTAAATATTGTCGCATTGAGCCATTTTTTGGTACACACATATATTTTAGTAAAAGAAATAAAATCAAGCTTGTGGAGAAAGTATTGGACTATACTTTACTTTTCCATACAAGCGTGGGCCACCATATTGAACATTTAAATTTAATTGAGTCACACATTCAGTCTGAAAAGTATTGAGAAAATGTCATTTAAAAATAATGAAAAACATAAAAAAAAAAAAAAAATAACAACAGAGTTGATAAAATTCGAACAATTCTATTCTTTTTTCTCTTTGTTACATGAGAATGATCAGACAGTAATGAGCGGGCATATGAACACCAGCCATTTCTTAAGGAAGCTCATTCTGAACGTCTAAATTTGTGCCACTGTTTCTAGCATTATTGGCCGTATATTAAGAATTACACGAAAAATGCTGATCTCCAGGGCATTATTTGTTGCTGGTGTATCACCATAAACCAGTCACTTCACGTAGGCCCATAGGCAATAATCAACAGGTGTTAAATTTTGCAACATTGGAGCATAACTGACAGGTCCATTTGTCCAAATAAACTTATAGCAACATTTTAATTCCAATAAATCAATAGTTGCGGACGTCGTATGGCACGCAGCGCTATCCAGTTGAAACAACATATCTTCCGGGTCAATATCATCCGCATTTTCAAACAAAAAAGCATTAAGGATAAATGAGCTATATTTTTGAAGAAGTAAGGTCCGAAGATGCCACCAGCGGGTAAAACGTACCAAACTGGGCATTTTTCTAGATGTAATGGAATATATGTCGGAACAAAATTTTGCGATAATACATCAGGTCTGTTTCCAACTGCTCTAGAGCCCATTCGCCGAAAGACCGACGCGAATGATAGTATCGTGGATTGAAGCTATTCCCCAGCTGGATCTTCTACGGGTGTAGGCCAAGAGCTTTGCATCTTTAGAGAGAATGTGGTATGAAATATATCTACAAATGGACGGATGTCTCGCTCAAATGGACAATTCTGTGAGCCATACTGACTGATTTTCAGAGTAAATTTGTATAATTTAGTAGCGTTGTTCAAGCGGCAATTTATTCACGATGATTTGCCGGAGTACACTCATCATAAATATCAGTAAGTGAACGCAATATGACAGATCGCTTGACAGCTAACCCTTTCGTAAATTCTGTCTAAGCAAAAAAAAAAACACCTTTTACAAAGATGGATGAATAGACAATTTTTTACGCTACATAATTTCCACCTTCCGGCCCCCGCAAAAAAAAGGCTGACAAACTTACAAATGCACGGTCGGTCATCACTAAGTTGAATCCGAAAATAAGTCTGAACCGACCAGAGAACACTTACTACAAAGGTTATAAGAGAATTGATAATTATAACTGAATATAATTAAATACAAAGAACTGATGACGTTGACTGATTAAAAGTTTATGTTGGTGAAAAGTTAGCAAAATCTGCTATATTCAATATAAAAAATTTACATTTACATGAGAAACAGGAAACACTGATAAAAATTCTTCTCAGAAACACTTCAGAAGCAATAATATATCAAACTGATTTAAGCACTAGATATATAAAATAGAACTTCGATCATATTACAAGTCCATTTTAAATTCATGGGTAATGATGAAAATTTTACCTAATCTAGATGCCAAAAGTAGCATTTACTGCAATTCTTTGGATACACTCTTGTGGCTAGGATATTAAGTCTCACCAGGATAGACATAAGGTTACCAATGGGATTCCTACCACTTACGCAACTTTAAACTGACTATCTTAAACCTTTTTCGACTGGTTCTGGAGGATGGCCAAATAACGACGTATAGCTAATGTGAATGTCTCACACTTTTCATAAGAAAATCTTAAGCCCTGAAAATATTAAAATTTCTTTTACATCTTCTGTACTTACGTACGATCCAGGGCACACAGATCCAAATGGGTCTCAATATCGGTCACCGGGCTACACGTTAAACTATGAAAAAATAATGGTGTGATCCTCAAAATTCCATAAATGGTAAATCAGCATCAAGGGACATATACAGGCATCTAGATTTATATGATAACATTTCGGGATATGAATGGAAAAGTGATGATAACTTTATGTAAATTACTTCACGCCCAAAAACACACGTACATATAAATTAAGGTTACCCGATTGAAAACAAACTGGCCTAACATCAATTTTATGCTGAGAAGAAAGAAGAGTAGCAGCGTCCAAATTAATATTCATATTAATATTTTAGATTAAAAACTCCACAAATATCATAAAATTTTTCGGTTCCTATGACGTTTTTCTTTTCTCTATAATTCAAATTTGAACTCCGAGTTTTGATGACTGGATGATTCATTTGAGAAACTGTATTGAATCAAATGGAGCCTAAAAGGAAGATAATAAAGAGAATTTTAATGGCTAAATTCTTATCTTAAGTTTTACTTACAAATTTCAGCTAATGTTTTGAAAGAATATTTCATGGATATTATAAAAATTTTATTTAGAATATTTTCAAAGAACTAAACCTGGCTTTGGAATAAAGTAATATTTTTCCTCAAAAATTTAAAAAAAAAATTAAAAACTTCTCTTATGTAAACTCTTTAATATCTAATGGTGGCCGGCTTCCCCCGATGCTATCACTCAATCTCATACAATTTTGTCTCTTGAATTTTTAATATTAAGTTAATAATCATATCAAAGATTTTTATGATTTTTTGCTGTTATCCATCAATCACGATATACAGTTTTTCTTTTTTTCAAAATTGTAGCATTTGCATCATCATCTTCAGCATTGCCATCATATCGTCATCAAGTGTAACAAATCATTTTGTGTGTCTTCTTTTACCTCAATATCCACCACATTAATAACTTGTGAATCCTTTGTGTCAATATTGTCATACATGAACAGCAGCAGAAGTACATAGTAGGATAATAAAAAACCAATACATACGTAATCCATAATAATAGTTGCAACGAGCAAACAAAAAAGAATCGAAAATTAAACGAGACACAGATAAAATCAATGCCTCGAAAAGTGGGGATATTGAAAATAAAAGGAATATTTATATTTTCTCCATTTTTTGTATTGTATCATAACACTTTTGTATGTGACACTTGTGACAGGCATTGATTATGAAAAGAGGAATTGATAAAATAATTCCTCGGTTTTTTGCATTTAAGAACGAAAATCCTACAATAAGCGATTTAATGGTACACAGTATTTGAAGTTGATGTTGATAAAATGCTTAAAAGAGATTTGAGTTAGAAGTGTTTTTGTTTATCGGATTGTCTGATCAATACTGTGGTTAAATGATATGAAATATCACCCGAAAGTACCTGATATCAGTTAATTTGACCTCAGTTATAGCGTAAGTTATGAAAGGTTACTAAAGTCTCTCTGAGCCTGTAGTGTATCAAAAACTCATATAAAACACTAAAAATAGTGTAATAAGTTTATAAGTAACAAAATTTTCATAGAGGTATATATAAGCCATAGTGTTCTTTTTTTTGCACATGTGAACGACTTTTTGTCGATGAGAGCAAGAGAACAACCAAGAGAATGAGAATTTATTTAAAAGCTTACATTTATATTTTGTTTTAAGATTTTTGTTAAGGGAAAATTTATTTATAACACTGTTCAAAAAGAAAAAATGAGCACAGCCATGACAGGTACTCCTAGGGTCCGTTTTGCTCTGCCACATTTGACTTTATATACCCAATAATATACGCTTAAAACTTTTCATATACCTGTAAATTTTCAAAAAAAAAAAAAAAACATGTTATTTTTATACTCATATGCTGGCCTTATTATTTTTTAAAAAAATTTTGATTTTTTTTAGGTTTGAGAAGAATTAATTTTATCAGAAGCATTTGATAGAATTTTGTAATCAATAAGAAGAACATTTTTAATGTTTAGTACATATGTAGTGTGTATTCCTTACATCGTTAAAAAAAAATATTGTACTAAATACTATTTCGACTTCAGCGTTTAAGTGCTGATAGGTTAGGTTAGGTTGGATGGGTCGCCCGCCCGAAGGCGGGTACACTCGGAGGCCATATGGCCCAGTGTGATACCCCTTAGAAAGTGCCGGAAAGGTAGTGATAGGCATAGAGACTAAAGAGACAGATGTATAGTGTAAGGGGTATGGAAAATGAAAAAAAAAAAGATCACCAAGTGAAACGTCTACTACGCAGCCCAGGTTATCGTAGAATCTCTGCCCTAGACATCTAGAGCGCCGCTCCTTCAGTCCTGGAAATGTTGCACTGAATCCTCCTCGTCCACATCCATACAGCTCCTACAGAAGTCAGCTCTCGGAAAACCTATGCGTTCGGCCATCCGCCCTATTACACAATGTCCAGTGAGTACTCCTAAAGGTAGGCTGATTGTTCCTTTACCAAAACCAAGGAGTGATTTGGTTCTCCTTGGATCAGGCAAGGGCCATAGGAGTGGGGATATTCTGCTAGAGGTCAGTTGCGTCCACCTTTTCCTTATTTCAAGATCCGCTGCCTCTTGAATCAGATTCGACAGCTCTGATAGAGGGATTCTAATATCGGTGTCCATCGTCCCGCTCAGAGAAGCTGAGCTTTTCCGCGCGCACTCGTCAGCCAGCTGGTTTCTCTTGACCTCACTATGTCCTGGAACCCATATCAGCCTCACGGTGTGCTGCCGGATCCGGTCGAACGACTCGATACATTCCCTCACATACTTCGATTTCAGAGCTTTGAGAGCAGCAAGACTGTCCACGAAAATATTAATGGTCGTTGGATCCACATCCCGTTCCAGAATTATTTTCGTTGCAATGAGAATTTCGTGAATCTCGGCCTGAAAAACACCACAATTGTCAGGGATTCTCCGAGTTACCTGAATGTCAAGTTGCTCGGAGTAGACCCCTGAACCTGTACCCACTTTCATCTTCGAACCATCGGTATACACTGAGATCGCAGTCCTATCTATGACAGATTTTGCTGCCCACTCTTCCCTAGTCTATTTGGATCGTAAAATTACCCCCAAAGTTCATCACCGGTGACATATAATCGGTTTCCCGATCAACTTGTGTCCCGCTCGTTATCCGCAGTATTGTGCCGTGTCCCCAGAGCTTTGTTTTAGCTTATATGACTCTCTTAAACGGAGAGCCACTTTCACTGCCGTGCTCTTGATGAAAATATCAATAGGCATGATGTTCAGCATTACCTCCAGTGCTGATAAGCCAATATACATAGCTAAACTTGATAATTCAAGAACGGGAGTTCATTGGCTGCCTTTCAAGTTAGGGGGAAAGAGAGCGTAGTATATCTGGATTTTTAACTTAAATTTATCTATATTCTGAGTGAGAGGAAATACCTCAGCCGGAAGTTTGTTCCTTATACGGCTTGTGGACTAATGAATAAACTTTTGCGGTAATGCGTTGTTTGATCTCTTGGACAATAGACTGCAAATGGATGTGATCTACCAGATGAGCAAGTAGTGCGTAGAAAACCATGGGCTCTAGGGATCAGTTTACTTATCTCAGCAGAACACTTCGCTTTGTAATATCTGTAGCACATTGTAACACAACCAACATTTCAATGATGCTTCAATGTGTCAATAGTGTTGGTTACCCTACTGTCATTCATAAGCACCTCTTTCGCAGACGGTCCACAAGCTTCAATATAGATTGTGTAGCTCCTGCTCATATTTGGAAGTTGTGTTCCACTTTTGGTCGGATATAGGCGATATAAATAGGAAGGGGACTAGATGGGGGAAGTATTTCTAATACTGATTTGTCCGCCCATGGGGACAAACGACATTGATGACTCCATAGCCCGTCTATGGATCAATAAACAACATTGGGTCTTGCGAGTATTAAAATTGACCCCATTCACTCGAAAGGTCGAAAGGGCTTGATTGAGTGTGTCATTCATATATTCTCTCATGCCCTCAAACTCTCTAAGTCTTGGCTTTTGATGGAATGAATATGAATTACAAATATTTCTGTCATCTGCAAAAGAGTAGATAGGATTGAAAAATAAGAAAAATTAGAACAAGTGAAAGAGAAAAGACAGATACTTGCGGTACCTCTGCGTTTAACTGAAACTTTTTCGATGAGACCCCATCTAAAATAACACGCAAAGTGTGATCTCTTAGAAAACGCGATATAAGTCGAGAGAAATCATTACGAACACCCGATCGTATGCCTTGGAATTATCCAGAGCAAAAAATTTCTTTCACCAAATCGGTGAATTGACTGACTCCAACGTTCCAAAAGAAGCATCATCAAGTCACCGGTAGAACGACTTCAACGAAAGTCATATTGTCTGTCGTTAAGCAATAAGTTGGTCTCTGGGTAGTTAACAAGAGGGTAATGTACCATGATCTTCATTACCTTGAAAAATTGGGTGGTAATTTTCAGTGTTGTTAGCTGCGCCCTGATATTGGACGCTGGCAAACTTCCAACACGAGGAAAGATACCCATACGGTACGAAGCGTAAAAAGGGTTTGCCAATGGGCACGATAGTATCGAAGAACACTGTTTCAGTATCAGTGGCGGTATGCCATCCAGTCCCTGTCATTTGTTTACATTGAGCTCTGCAAGGACCCACTTGATAGCGCGAACTCGAAAGAATATCTTGGGTATAGTATGAGGTACTCTTTCAAGTTCGGGCAGTGGTGATGAACCTTCCGGCAAGAAAGAATAACTTGCGAATTTTTCAGCCAAAAAGTTTTTCAACCGGGTCAGTGCACATTAGGTAATTTTTTATAAGAATTGGAATGATGATGAACGCATTGTCCTTTACTGCTTTAACGATCGACCAGAAGGTCTTACTGCCCCTAAGAGCAGAAATAACTTCAGTTCTAAGACGATGTTCGTTGAAAAAATTTTCGCGTTTCAGCACTTTGCTCTCGCTTGTTTGCATAGGATATCAGAATTTGTATTTTTATTGTACGCCAAATACTGAATGCTTCCTTTTTGGATTTCACTACAATTTTCCACGTTGGCTAAACCAACACTTATGCTTTGCTGGCGCAAATAATCTATACTAATATAATAAAGAGGTAATGTGTGTTTGTTTGTTTGTATGTGGAAATCTCCGTAACTGCTCATCTGCTCTTCCTGAAATTTTCACAGGGTCTTACTGCAGATGTGGGAAGTGCTATAGGCTGTAAATTTTTTTGACATTTTTAGTGGGCGTGGCACTTTTAATATCATAGATATTGAGTACAACGACAGAAATAACTTTGCAAATTTGTGTTGGTATTATTATTTATGTTAGTAGCCGTGCCGAAAATGGTCGGGATCCGATAAATGGGCGTGGCTTCTCCCATGCGAAGCAATTACTCAATATGATATAGCTCGAGTACCACGACATACACAACTTTGCAAATTCGTCCTAGGTCATCTATTATTAACGAGAGTAGTTAGATCAAATACGTGTGCAATCGGAGCAGTGGACGTAGTACCGCCTATACAAAGTAAAGATATATTATCGTATATCTGGTATACTCTAGAAGGGAAAGTTTCGACACTCTGCAAGAGTCCATCAGATATTTATGTAAGTAGTCTGTAAAATTGGGCGGTGTAGGATTAGTAGGCGTGGCACATCCAATACAAAAAGTACATTAATTACCAGTGTGAGTGGTCGTGGAAAATATGGGCGGAATCGACAAATTCAAAAATCGCCAAAGCCAAAAATAGTGAAAAACAATAATCGCCAAAAACAAAAATTTTTAAAACCAAAAATCGGAATAATTAAAAATCACCAAAATTACAAATCGCTAAAATAAAAAAATTGCCAAATGATATTCTAAATTCAAATGATATTCTAATATCGGAAAGCATTAAAATAAAAAAAATTTATGTAGAGTAAATTAATTAAAATGTTTGAATTGTACAACACAAACTTCGAACGAAAAATTGATTATGAAAACATACATGTCAATTAGTCTCTAAAAGTCGTAGCGCAGCATGACAGGACACTCTAGTATATAATAATTCAGCTCTTGGCCCACCAGTAAGAGATTTTGCGAACTCAATAAACTTTTATTTCTTTTAGTTGTTTGTCCAGTTTTTCAATATTAAAGTCAATACAGGCCTTTGCAAAACTGTTATCTAAATAGCAAATTCCATTAATTATACGATCGATCTCGCACTCAAAATAATCAAATTTACGCATAGATGCAATTATCTTATTTGTTCGATTTTTAATAAGCGATCTAAGTCGTCAACAAGTAATTGCGTGGTCCTCATTTTGGGCTTCAAATGCCAGATTATATTGTTGTAGTTTTTATGAAATTGAGCCAAGTACGTTATATAAATACAGTTTTTGGAATGATATTTTTGAACGGCGTTGTTTAAACCGATTTTTCATTAGCAACGTTAATATGAGTTTGCAACTCAGGTCACATATCCAGAATTGCCTTAATGGCTGCTTCTATGAAAGCATACATGAAAGAATTCTTCTTGGCATATCGGAATCATTGTTAGAAAGCTCATGTATCTCGTTGTATCAGACTGGTCTACGAATTAAAAAAAAAATTATTGCAGAAACGAAGCATGTCTTTTAACTAATCTTGGCGTGGTGAATTCGAATCTGGCATAATTGGGCTATCACGTCTTGTTCATTTTTTATCGCATGCTGGAAATACTGTAAAACAGTCAATACTGACACTACAATTTCACAGTTATTAATTTGATAGAAGTCATTCTTTCTAAATCTAAATCTTCGTAAAAGTAGTGCTTAAGCATATCAGGGAGATCGTGCGTTACTGATTTAAGCTATTTTTGCTTTGTGTGTGGTGAATATTTGGTTGGAAAAAAGGGATTTGCAATATCAGAATCATTAAAATTTGCATTTGAAAATAATGTAATATTTTCGTTTTTCAGTCAGAAACTTGGACAAACCATGGACACCGACAATGTTTTGCAATAGATGCAGAACTGTTTTATACAAGTGATCGAATGGCAAGAAGATCTATTTCGATTTTTCAATTCCAGTACTTTGGAGAGAGTCAAAAAACAACACAACCGATTGTTATTTCTGTTTAACAAAAGTTGCTGGATTCAATACGAAAAATCGAAAAAGTATTACTTACGCAAATGTCCCATCGGTTTCCAAACCAGTTCAACGTAGACCAAATGATAGATTACCAGTCATTACCAGTGCTACGAGCAGTGAGCCCGAAACATCTTTCAGCAGCCGTGATAGTTTGTATGAGGCTGGTGATGAACACCATTAAGTGATTTGGAATTGCCTGCATATTTTGAAAAGAAACAATCTATTCTGTACTGTACTGATGTTGATGGTTTGTTTCAAAATATGAACCAGCCATATGATAAAACTGAATGTGGAGATTATTTGCTAAAGGCTTTCCTTTTGCATAATATATATATGTTCCTCTAACCCCCATTGGAGCATAGGGCGCCAGTAACAGCTGATCGCCAGCGGACCCGATTTTGTGCCGTTTTTCTTAGCTCGTTCCAAGATAGTCCAAGCTGTTCATCTCAGTTTCTGTGGACCGTCGCCACGTTGTACGTGGTCTGCCCGGTTGCCGGCCAGTTTGTTGAAATGGGTTCCATCGAAGTGCCTATTTGGCCACGTTGTCGTCGTTTCGTCGTAGTGTATGACCAATCCATTGCCACTTGTGCTTCCGTATTTCAATTTCTATCGGAATCTGTCTTAACTGCACTAACAGGTCAGCATTAGAGATTGTCCGAGGCCAGAAAATGCGAAGAATTCTTCTGAGGCAGCAGTTGACAAATGTTTGTAGACGGTGGGTAATGGTATTCGTAACTTTCCAGGTTGTGCATCCATAGAGAAGTACCGATTTGACATTTGCTTCGAAAATTCTAAGCCTATTGCGAGGAATTATTTTGTTATTTTGCCATATTGGGGCTAATATGCCAAAGGATGATCTTGCCTTATTTATTCTACTCTCTACATCTAAGTCGGCACCTCCATTTTCGTCAATCTCACAACCCAGGTAGCAGAATTTGGACGTGTAGTCGTAAATTTGGTCGCCTATATATAGTGGTGATGGTGAGTCAACTCCTACACTCAGTGCCTTTGTTTTTCCGGTATTTATTTTAAGACCTGTACAGCGCAGTTTGAATTGCAAATTTAATGTTGTCTGTTTTAGATCACAAAGTCTGTGCGAAAGTAAGCATATGTCATCTGCGTATGCCAAGTAGTTAAGGTATTTGTTGTTGATTTGCCACTGTATACCATGGCTGCTATTTTCTATGGAACTTAGAACATCTTCTATCACAACAAGGAATAACAAAGGCGACAATAAACATCCCTGGCGAACTCCACTTTGCACCATAAATGGGTCAGATAGCTTCCCCTTGTGAAGAACGAAACATCTGGATTGGTTATAACTTTCCTTGATCAGTGATATAAGTTTTTCCGGTATACCTCTTCTTTGCAAAGCTAACCATATGAACTCCCGGTTAATACTATCGAAAGCTTTTTCAAAATCAATAAAAAGAAGATGTAGCTTGGAGTTTAACTCCACACACTGCTCTGTAATTATTCGTAAGGTATTTTTATGATCCGCACAGGAATATCCACTACGAAAACCGGCTTGCCATGAGCTGATGGTCTTTTCTAGGTGCTCTTTAACGCGATTAAGGATTATTTTTGCAATTATTTTTGCTATAGTTGGTAACACACATATGCCTCGCCAATTGCTGCAGTTCTTCAGATCTCCTTTCTTTGCTATCTTGACTATTATACCATCCTTCCATTCGTCTGGAAAGGACTCAATTTCCCACGATTCACATAAAAGGGGGTGTAATAGTTCAGCCGTAAGGTTTGGATCGCATTTATATATTTCAGCTGGGATACCATCGGTACCCGCAGCTTTGCCATTTGGGAGCTGTTTTATAGCTGCTATGGTTTCTGCAAGGCTTGGGGGCGAGATTCGAATCCTAGGGTTTGTTGCAGTGATAGGACTTGTGGGAATAGGTGGTTGAGCTGCAGGATCAATCATGTTGTTTAACACCGTGGAAAAATGTTCTTTCCATCTTTGGAGTTGTTCCTGGTCAGGCATGAGCATATTTCCTCTCATGTCACGTACTGGGTGTTCGGTACGCATTCTTTGCTCTGAAAGTTTTTTCGTAATCTCAAAAACAGTTCGCGTATCGCCAGAGTTTGCTGCATTTTCGGCCTCTTCTGCTAGGGTGTCTATGTGCTTTCTTTTATCTCGTCGCACTGCTCGCTGTACCGTCTTGTGATATATACGATATTTGGCTTCTAAACTACTTTTTTCATCACAGTCCTCGGAAGCATTAATTTTCTCTTTTAGAGCTTTACGTTCATAAATTAAGTTCCAAGTGCTCTCCAACATCCATACTTGTCTTCCTTTGCGAGCTGGGCCGATGCTGTGATCTGCGCAGGATCTGATGGTGTTTTTGACGTAGTCCCATTTAGAATTGATAGACGCATACGGAGGTGCATCATTGTTTTGTGTCACAGCATTGCGTAGCTGGGCGCTAAAGTTGTTTCGGACATTGATGTTTTTTAATCGGCCGATATCGTACTTCCTAGGCCGGATGTTTTGCCTTTTCTGTTGAATTGCGGCAGTACGTAGACGAATTTTGGCACCACTAAGTAGTGGTCCCGAGATTGGCCAATGTCAGCTCCTCTTTTGGTCCTTACATCGAGAAGACATTTCTTAAAGCGATGGCTGATAGCACAATGGTCGATTTGGTTTGCGGTGCTATACCTATCGTGTGACATCCAAGTTACCTTATGACAATCTTTGTGTTCAAAAAGGGTGGCTCCGATCACAAGTTCTCTAGCATTGCAAAAATCAATGAAGCGTTCGCCGTTGTCGTTTCGAGTACCAAGGCCATGCCTGCCCATTACGTGCTTTAGTGATTCGGTATCAGAACCAACCTTGGCATTTAAATCTCCCATAACGATAACAATATCACCCCGTGGAATGGTATCATAAGTTTTATTAAGCTGGCTGTAAAACGTGTTTTTAACCTCGTCTGTGGCACTTTCTGTGGGAGATAGCATTGTATCAAAGATATATTTCTTACTCTGGATGCAAAGCGAGCAAGAATAAGTCTGTCCGAGACTGGTTTCCAGGTAACTAAGCTTTTATGCGCATTTATTGTCATCATTATTCCCACTCCGGATTCGTGGCTACTGCCCGTTTCCCTCCCGGAATAAATCATAGCAGTCTGGGATGTAGTTGACGAGTATTCTCCAGAGCCTGTCCAGCATATCTCGCTCAAGCCTAAGATGGCAAGGTTCTATCGCTGCATTTCACGTTCAACTTGCATGTACTTGGCATTCATACCTGATTGATGTTGTCAGTATCTCTTAGCGTTCTTACGTTTCAGTATCCAATCATAGTCCTTGTTCGATATGCAAAGGTCGTCAACGGAGGTTTCGGTGTTCCATTTAGAGGCTGTTTAATTAGCGGTTCGTTAGCAATTATGATTCGGGAATGTGGGCTGCTAACCCTCGTCCCCTAGATTGGTGATAGGGCTGCTATCTACGTGTTTCAGCGGTTGTCGCCTACTTTCCTGAGACGTCATTTCGACCATCAGGATGCATGGTTGCGTCGCCTTCTAACTCTGGCTAGCCTTAAAGCGGATGCTACAAAGCCATTGCCCGGGGGGTACTTGGTCTAAGACCGGAAGTAGTTAGCTGCTTGGACAGTTCAACAAAGTAATCGTCCTGGCCACTCCCAAGTGAGTGGCAAATCAGAAACTTTTCACCTCTGCGTAATTGCATAGTGGGAATGAAAAACCATCCATACAAATTACTCGTGCCATTATTACAAAGGAAAATTACGAATCAGTGACTGAAATTTTGACATTACTCAAATACAACGATCTTAAATGGAAGATCTGTGGTGATCTTAAGGTCTGTGATTTAAATTTCTTTGCATATATAACTGTTAATTAATCTGTTTCAGGTCATTCCTTTGTTGACTGGTATGCAAGGGGGTTTCACAAAATATTGTCTTTTCCTTTGTCTGTGGGATAGTCGCGCTACATGTCATCATTACGTCAGAACAGAGTAGCCTAAAAGAACTGAGTATTCACCAGGAAAAGTAAACATTTCAAATAAACCGTAAATTGATCCAAATGACGTTCTTCTTCCGCCGCTGCACATAAAACTGGGCCTTTTTAAACTCTTTCTTTTAACTCATACTCTCTGCCTGACTGTCTGTCTGTCTGCCATGGGTGGACCCTATCTCCCCTTATACAATTGATCTGAAACTTGGCCCATAGTCTTGTCGTTACCACAGAGTAATTTTGGGGTAGCCACGCACAGTCATGGAGAGATCTAAATGTCATTTCCCCTCATACGACCGATCTCAAACTTGGTCCCCGCACTTGCTGTGAAAAAAGATAAACTTTGACTTATTCACGCGCAATCACGCATGGTCACGCACAGTCACGGAGTGATCTAAATGTCATTTACCCTCATCCGACCGATCTGAAACTTGGTCGATATACTTGCTGTGAAGAAAGATCAACTTCGACATAGTCACGCATAATTACGTACAGTCACGGAGTGATTTAAAACCCATTTTCCCTTATCCGATCGATCTAAAACCTGGTCGATAGACTTGCTGTGAAAAAAGATTAACTTTGATATAGTCACGCGCAGTCACGCATGGTCACGCACAGTCACGGAGAGTTTAAAACCCCACTTCCCCTCATCCGATCGATCTGAAACTCTGTCCATATACTGTGAAAAAAAGAATTGCTTTGACTTACAAACGCACAGTCACGCATGGTCACGCACACGCACGGAGTGATCTAAATGTCATTTCCCCTTATGCGATCGATTTGAAACCTGGTCCATACACTTGCTGTGAAAATAAGATTGTCACGGAGTGATTTAAAACCCATTTTCCTTTATCCGATCAATCTAAAACTTGGTCGATAGGTTTGCTGTGAAAAAAGATTAACTTTGACATAGTCACGCACAGTCACAGAGAGATTAAAACCCCACTTCCCCTCATCCGATGGATCTGAAACTTTGTCCATAGACTTGTTGTGGCCAAAAATTTATTTTATGATAGTCACACACAGTCACGTATAGTCACGGAGATATTCAAAACTCATATGCATAAGGAAAGAAAGAGTTTTAATAAAAACTTTGTTTTTATGGGTCAGGTTATTAATTACTTTGTCAAGGCTCTGGACAAAGATGGTGCAGCATATAAATAGCAATCTTTCCTAAAATTTCATATGCTCAAATCAAGGAAGTCATATTTGTTGGCCCTCAGATCAGAAAGCTATTGAATGATGACAATTTTTCACAGTGTTTATTGGAGAAAGAGTATGCAGCCTGGAAATCTTTCAATAGCAAGAGCATGGACAGTTTCCTTCGAAACAATAACAGTGAAAACTACAGACAACTTAGGAGCACGAATGTCACTCAAAATGCATTTTCTTCATACGCATTTAGATTTTTTTCCACAAAAGCTAGGTGCGGTGAGCGACGAATAAGGGGAGCGTGCTTACCAAAATTTAATGAAAATTTAAAGAGGATTTTGGGACAAAAGCATGCTGGGAACGTATTGCTGTACTCTCCATTCACTTTTGAAAGTTCATTTATTTTTAAATAAACTAATGATTTCTTATGTAAAAAACAAGTAAAAACATTTGTTTCGTATCTCGAAAACCTTACGTGATGGAGAAAAAACCAATTCCAGATTCGAATTCAGCCCACCAAATTACCCTAGGAAAGATATTTGGTTGCTCCAGTCCAAAACTTTGTTGGCCAGTGCAAATTTTCTTTTAGATAATTAATTATGAGTTTCTTTGATGAAAATTTTAAATTTGGAGGGAAGTTGTTTTCAAATAGCGCACAATGGTTTAACACGAACTGTTGTCGGAAAGCTGTAATTAAGCGCTTTTAAAATTGTCTTGTCTCCGCTTGTTTCCAAAAGTGTTCATTTTTTGGACGGCGTTCTCAATAAACTGGTATTGCTCACCAGAAAAGAACTCATTAATGCCATTACTTAAGCAGCGTAGGTACTATATAATTATTACGCATTTTTGCTATTCGCTGCAAATGATAAGAAAAAATTTTTAGAAATAAAATTTTTATATATTTACCAATGTAAATATATAAATCATTTAAATTTCATTATTATAAAACATAAATCTATAATATTAACAGGCTAGGCGATTTTTTGTGACTGATGTTTTGTTCTACCGTTTTATCCCGATTTTGACCAAACGTATATTATTTGAAAGGTACTTCTTTTTGGCAGTTTTGCAGATTTACAGATTTTAAAATTTTTTCCTTTATTTTGACTAAATTGGACTTAAAGTTGCTACTAACACATACATAAAACAAGTAAGAAAATTATAGTCGGTCTAGACCGACTATACGATACCCTATACCATGCGCTTAGAAACCCTATCTCTTAGGCCCAACTAACTGGACATATAAAATAAGCAAAAGCCAAATTTGAGTGGGATTTTTATAAATTTTTTGGGCTGCACATATGAAAAAGTTCATATCGGATGCTATATCTATATAGGGACTAGGTCAAAAACAGACCGATCCTGATCATGTTTGGTAAAGTCTCTTGTATTTTGCAAAAATATATACAAACAAAGTCTGAGAAGAATCAGTGCAATATATTTGTTTTTAATAGATTTAAGTGAAGATCGGGAAGCAGCTCTATATGGGGCCAAAGGGATCATTTTTGGACTACTCATTAAAGGACGTAATGAACGCATACAAAACCCAATTTGAGTAAGATCTATATGACAATTTGTATCTTATGGAAATTTATGTCGATTTCATAGGGGTTATTTGTATGGGGGCTAGGTCTGAACATGGACCGATTCTCACCAATTTAAATAGCGTTCATCCGATGGCCGATGAAAGCTTATATACCAAATGTCATCAAAATATATTCATATTTGCGACCTGCAGTTTGATTACAAGGTTTACATGGACACACAGACGGACGGACGGACGGACATTGTTAAATCAACTCAAAAAGTGATTCTGATTCGATCGGTATAATTAAAGATGGGTTTAGGTCAAATATGTTTGGTTGTTACAAACAGCAGCACAAAGTCATTATACCCAAACCACATAGTGGTATAGGGTATAATTATACAATGCTAAGTGTGTGTTTATTAAATTTGTTAATGTGTTTGTAATAAAAATGAGTTTGTTATACCCTATACCACTATGTGGTTTGGGTATAATGACTTTGTTCTGCTGTTTGTAACAACCAAAAATATTTGACCTAGACCCATCTTTAATTATACCGATCGAATCAGAATCACTTTCTGAGTTGATTTAACAATGTCCGTCCGTCCGTCTGTGTGTCCATGTAGACCTTGTAATCAAACTGCAGGTCGCAAATATGAATATATTTTGATGAAATTTGGCATATAAGCTTTTATCGGCCATGGGATGAACGCTGTTGAAATTGGTGAGAATCGGTCCATGTTCAGACCTAGCCCCCATACAAATCACCCCTATGAAATCGACATAAATTGTCATAAGATCCAAATTGTCATATAGATCTTACTCAAATTGGGTTTATATACATTCATTACATCCATTAATGAGTAGTCCAACAATTATCCCTGTGGCCCCATATAGAGCTGCTTCCCGATTTTCAATTAAATCTATTAAAAAACAAAAATATTGCAGTGATTCTTCTCAAATTTTGTTTGTATATATTTTTGCAAAATACAAGAGACTTTACCAAACATGATCAGGATCGGTCCATTTTTGGACCTAGTCCCCAAATAGATATAGCATCCGATATGAACTTTTTCATATCTGCAGCCAAAAAAATTAATAAAAATCCCACTCAAATTTGGTTTTTGCTTATTTTCTATGTCCAGTTAGTTGGGCCTAAGAGATAGGGTTTCTAAACGCATGGTATAGGGTATCGTATAGTCGGTCTAGACCGACTATAATTTTCTTACTTGTTTTTTGTATTGATTTGTGAATTGGCTGTAATTGATTAGCATACTTTTAGGGTCTTTATTTAATGAAAACATAAAATTTCATAGAATTTGCGCTCTAATTTTGAGGGCTGGAATCTGCTAGTTTTGATATATTTACTTTTAAAAACAAGAGATTTATTAAATGTGCAAACATTTACATCGATTTTGATTTTTTTCCAATCTTTCAAATATCGCTTCGGAAATCACTAACAGAAAAATTTTGGTTTTGAACAAATAAGACAATATAAAATCTTGAATGTTGTCTCTAAGCAATTTAAAATTTTGGGTCAACGAATTTATATCACGCTGTTTTGAAACAAATTCATTCATGGCCCTTAACAAAATGTTGACAACGATTTTAAATTCATTATTATTATATTGTAGAAAAGGAAAAAGTTGTAAAGGAAAACTTGAAAAAATCTTGGTAATATTTCAAATTTTGATTGACATTTTCTGTTCGACTTCATTGATGTAAAGAACGAATAAATAGATGACGAGGACGAAAACATCCAAACAAAATGCCAACAAAAAACCTCAGCAAGTTTTTTTTAGCACACTCTTTTTTATTTTATGCTTAGTCCTTTGGTATTTTCTTCGATGTTCCACAATCAATGTTTTTTATATTTATGTATAAAAAAAAAATGTTTGTTTTATAATTTTTTTTTCTTCTTATTTTTTTGGTTTTTTATTATAAGGATTTTACTCAATTTGTTAAAGATAATGTAACATGTTGGATAAATTTGTTCAATCGAGTGCATATAAAACCAAGTAAATTGATTGCAATTGATGGTTGACATTTTGTGTTGTTGTTGTTCCTCTGGATGTTGTTGTTGTTGTTGTTGCTGCTGTTGGTTTTGCTTGTTATATAGTATATGTATTTATATATAACATTTTATTTGTTTAAGCTTTTATTTTGTTGCAAGGGGGAATTGTACTATAACATAAATAATTGAAATAAATCAGAAGTTTTTTTATACTAATTCTATAAATAGTATACCAATAGTACATACTACTAATAAATATAAGTATAACATAATATAAATGAGAGGCCACCACAGAAATAATACAAAGTTAAATAATTTGACTGACATTGATGGAGAACAAAAAACAAAGAAAAAAAATTTCATAGATTTTGTTACTTCTTAAATTCAAAGTAATATTAAATTGAACAGGCAAAAGTTGAGTAGTTGGGTTTTCGCATTTTTCCACTATGTCTCCGTATCACGGACTATACAGATTTTCTTTCTAAATAACATTTAATCACAATTTTATCTCTTCTTTTCAGGTAATTCACAACTAAACTATGATTCACCAATAAATGTAAGTAAAATAAATTTTTTTTTTAAACAAACTTTGATGTCAGAATTAAAGTGGGCATATTTAAAAATATCTTATATATATTAGTTGTTGGTTGAGCCTTGAATATGAACTGATATCAATTTCAGGCCTCGATCACTTCTGGTTTTACCGTTGTGGTACATACTAAAACACAATATTGAATATTGATATTTGATGTTTTTCAAATCTTTCTTTTAACTCATACTTTCTGTCTGTCTGTCATGGGGCAACCTCACTCCCCCTCATCCAATTGATCTGAAACTTGGACCATAGCCTTTTTGTGATTATAGATTAATTTTGGGCTAGTCACGCAAAGTCCCGCATAGCCACGGAGAGATTACAATCTCACTTACCCTCAACCGAGCGATCTGAAACTTTGTCCATAGAGTTGTTGTGGCCAAAGATTAATTTTAAGATAGTCACGCACAGTCTTGCAAGGTCACTCATAGATACGGAGAGATTCATCTGAAACTTGGTCGGTATACTTGTTGTGGAAAACAGATTAACTTTGCTAAAGTAACACACTGTCACTCATAGTCACGCACAGTCACGGAGAGATTAAATTAATTGATTAAATAAATTTAAAAAAAACAAGTAAGAAAATTATAGTCGGTCTAGATCGACTATACGATACCCTATACCATGCGTTTAGAAACCCTATCTCTTAGGCCCAACTAACTGGACATAGAAAATAAGCAAAAACCAAATTTGAGTGGGATTTTTATTAATTTTTTTGGCTGCAGATATGAAAAAGTTCATATCGGATGCTATATCTGTATGGGGACTAGGTCCAAAAATGGACCGATCATGATCATGTTTGGAAAAGTCTCTTGTATTTTGCAAAAATATATACAAACCAAATCTAAGGCAATATTTTTGTTTTTTAATAGATTTAAGTGAAGATCGGGAAGCAGCCCTATATGGGGCCAAATGGATCATTTTTGGATTACTCATTAATGGACGTAATGAATGCATACAAAACCCAATTTGAGTAAGATCTATATGACAATTTGGATCTTATGGCAATTTATGTCGATTTCATAGGGGTAATTTGTACGGGGGATAGGTCTGAACATGGACCGATTCTCACTAATTTCAATAGCGTTCATCCCATGGCCGACAAAAGCTTATATAGCAAATTCCATCAAAATATATTCATATTTGCGACCTGCAGTTTGATTACAAGGTTTACATGGACACACAGACGGACATTGTTAAATCAACCCAAAAAGTGATTCTGATTCGATCGGTATAATTAAAGATGGGTCTAGGTCAAATATTTTTGGTTGTTACAAACAGCAGCACAAAGTCATTATACCCAAACCACATAGTGGTATAGGGTATAAAAATTATGATTACCAATTTGATTCTTTTATATTTAATAGCAACAAAACCATTAAACAAAGAAATAAAATAACAGTACAATGCACTGAAAACGTAAGACTTCAAAATTTTATGCATAAGAAATGAAAGAGTTTTAATAAAAACTTTGGTTTTATGGGTTAGAATTTTTGTACCCTATATGGTGGTTTGGGTATAATGACTTTGTGCTGCTGTTTGCAACTATCAAAAATATTTGACCTAGACCCATCTCTTATTATACCGGTCGTATCAGAATCACTATCTGATTAGATTTAACGATGTCCGTCCGTCCGTCTGTGTGTATGTAAACCTTGTAATCAAACTGGAGGTCGTAAATATGAATATATATTGATGAAATTTGGTACGTAAGCTTCTGTGGGCCATGCGATGAAAGCTGTTGCAACTGGTGAGAATCGGTTCATGTTCAGACCTAGCCCCGATACAAATGACTCCTATGAAATCGACTTAAATTGCCATAAGATCCAAATTGTCATATAGATCTCAGTCAAATTGGGTTTATATGCGTTTATTACATCCGTTATTGAGTAGTCCAAAAATGATACCTTTGGCCCCATATAGAGATGCTTCCCGATCTTCACTTAAATCTATCAAAAAACAAAAATATTGCACTGATTCTTCTCAAATTTTGTTTGTATATATTTTTGCAAAATACAAGAGACTTTACCAAACATGGCCAACATCGGTCAATTTTTGGGCCCAGTCTCCATATAGATATAGCACCCGATATGAACTTTTTCATATCTGCAGCCAAAAATATTAATAAAAATCCCACTCAAATTTGGTTTATGCTTATTTTCTATATCCAGTTAGTTGGGTCTAAGAGATAGGGTCTCTAAACGCATGGTATAGGGTATCGTATAGTCGGTCTAGATCGAATATAATTTTCTCACTTGGTTTTTTTTTATTAATTTTGATATATTTCAAGTGTCATATGAAAGAAAACAATTTTTTTATGGTTTACAACATAAGTATAACTTACATTTTGAACATTTTTGAATACCGATATGGCATAATCTAAAACTTCCTATTGCTCCCCATTCAATCCAATGACGGGCTGGATCAAGACGCACGGATTTGCGTTTTGACGACGATAAACTTTGTCATGTCACGTTTGAAATGTTAGGTGGTGCTGGAGACGCTGCACATATTAATGAACAAGTTTTAAAAACTAATGGTCATCTTCGTCACTTTCTGAAGATTCGTCACGAACATTGGGGTTCGCTGGCATAAGCAGAGCAATTGTTTCAGGCAAAAACGAGTTTGTTTTTCTTCTTTTTACGTTTCTCATGCTACTTAGGAGAGGGTCTGACGTTTATTTTATTTATTTATTTATTTTGTAACTTCTACAACAAAACATTTGTTTTAAAAAGTAGAAATCTTATGGTGTATAACACCATATGTAACAAATAAAATAACAATTACATGCAAAATAAAATTTTTAACTATTTTGCAAAAAAAATAATGTTGTTAGCAATTTACAAACAAATAATCTATTATAATAAAACATATTCTATTAAAAAAAAGTTATCTATGAATAAAATTCAAATAATTTTTTTTTAAATTCTAATGCGTTGCTGATTTCTTTAATTGTTGGGGAAATAATATTCCAAAGACGTATGGCAGATATATGTACAAAATTGCCATTCGGATATCAATGTACGATGACTAAATTGAACTAAATTTCTATTTCATCTGAGTTGACTAAATTTCAAACGATTAAATAGATGACATGGCTCTCGGGTTATTATAATTTTATGAAGAAATATTAAAGTTCTTATTTTTAGCAGGTCTTCGAACAACACGCCATATATTCTCTTAGAGTAAGGAGTTATACTGAGGTAATCTCCATTAGTTTCATAATTACTGAGACCATAAGTAACGTTTAATTTTGAATTGCTAGCGCCATCACAACTTGCAAAAATCTTACATCGTTAGGTAAGAGAAGGAATCAGATACGTTTTAGGAAGCAGTAAACTTATTTTTCTGTTCTGAGCATCCCGTATATTTTGCCACAGGCAGCTATTACGTGATCTGACCAGGTGAGAGTGTTATTAAATATGATACCAAGATCTTTTGCTTTACTAACCATTTCAATTTGTTGGTTGTTAATACAAACAATGGGACTTTCAATAATTTTCTTGGTCCTTTTATGTATAACGACACATCTAGATTTTTTATGATTTAAACTTAAACGATTCACATCCGTCCAGAGAGAAACACGCTGCAGGTCATCATTTAATTTCGTAGTACATTGTTCAATGTTTCCTTGTTTATTGCTTATGTACAATTGGACGTCATCAGCATACATTCTAATGTTGCGGTGGAGCAACTGTTCAGGAAGATCATTTGCATAGATGGAAAAGAAGAGAGGACCGAGAATGGAGCCCTGTGGAACACCCCTGATAATGGGAAGAAAGGCTGAGGTTGTTGATGGTTTTATTTCAGCACACTGCACTTCATCCTTTAGATATGGCCTAATTAATTTGGTAGACGTTGAGGAAAAGTTTATGATTTTTTCTAATTTTTGAATCAATACGGTGTGGTCAACAGTATCAAAAGCCTTTGAATGACCCAACAACACCAACATTGCAACACAGCCATTGTCAATTTCCTTTCTGAGATCTACAGCTACATCGGTAAAAGCAGTAATGCAACTATGTTTGACTTGAAATCCAGATTGTTTAGCGGTCAACAAATTATGATGATTAATGTAATTAGTTATCTGTAAATGTAGAAGATTTTCAAATTCTTTTGACAGATATGGCAATATGGCTATGGACCGATACTCAGTAGGTGACTTTGATATTGGAAGAATTTTAGTGGATAAGTGCTTGTCATAATTATTTTATTAAATATATTTGTAATTATTGGTAGTAGTGACGGGAGAATAATTTTTATTAAAGCGGGCTGGATACCATCAATGCCTGTAGTGTTTGATTTTATGGATAGAAAGCTTTTGAGTACATCTAACGGACTTACACTTTCGAAATTGAATAGGCTATGCGGAAGATTGGCAGCATGATAGTTAATATAATAACTATGGTCCGCTTGAGACATGGGTATATTAACAAATTTTTTATTTATAACATCTGGATCTGATATGATATTAACATGATTATTTTTACTATTAACTATTCCAATTTCTTTAATGGTTTTAAATTTATTTTTTGTAGAATTGAATTCCAGCGATAGTAACATGGTCACGATCTGAAGCGCTTTATTTCAGCCGTGAACCAAGGTTTCTGGCGGTAACTTACTTCCTTCGTTTGCATCGGCACTATTGTATTAAATAAAGTTGTTATGTTCGGTTCCAAAAACGCCAATTGATCATTAACCGATATCATATGATAAATGGAATCGCAGTCGATTTTGACAAACTCTTCATCAAGAGTGAGATAGTTTATACGTTTCAAGTTACGAAATTGGATTTTTTTAGTACACGTTCCAAATGGAATGTCAAAAATTAGGAATATCAGATCGTGCTTAGAAAAACACGATGCGGACAACTGGTCACATAATAAGATTTTTTCTTCATTGGAGACAAAAAATAGGTCGAGCAAAGTATTATTGGATGATGTAAAATGTGTTGGCGTTAAAAGAAGCCTATTAAAAATAGCTCTGTTGCAATCTTTCCTAGAGAATTTTCCGGCAAATTGAATTACTTGCTTCTACAGCCTCCTTATGAGAACTGGACAATGCGTTAGTATTTTATGCATTCTTGGAGTCATTGGGTGCAAATAAACATACAAGCGAGCACTATCTAATGTATAATCATTCAATTTAACCGGATCAATTGAATGTCCTCTTTAAATCGTTTCTAGTATGACCTTTAATCGGTATATTAGGTCAGAACTAATTCCTGTTATGTCGGAAGCCAATTTCGGGTCGTTAAAAACCTTCTACTGGTATTACCGGCATTGGTGTTACTAAAATATGCCTTTGGAATGACTACTAGTAAACAAGTTTTTTTTCGCGAAATCTTATCTGGTTTTCGAGTTGTTTTCACTTCAATTTTTTGTCTGAAGAAATTGACCTCGGCAGTCCATAAGATATTGACGTATGGTAATGATATAATTAAATACCAGTTTTTGCTAATTGGAGAGCTTTCCCAAGAAACTCAGGAGTCCCTCAGCAAGTTTTATAAAAATTACAGATGGTCGAACACGTTCAAAACATCAAGGGTGAGGCAAAACATGTTGCCAGCATTTTCCGATTCAGCTATTTCATCTCTGCGGTATGTGAAATCACGAAGAGAGTGAGAATCCAATAACTATAGTTCAAAAATGGTTAATCTATTAGATATACCTTCTATTATGAATTGTGTTAATTACTTTGAAGCAATTTGAAAAATAAATTCGAAAAATCTTAATTTTTCTTATTATTTTTTTTATTTGTGGATAATAATTCTAAAACATAAAAATCCCGAAAAGGATACATAACAATTTTAAAATGACTAAAAATCATGTTTTTTAGTTAACATAAACGGGATTTGTTCACGCCGTTATTAAATTTTAACGTTGATGATCCACAAGTAAGCACATAGAAGGTGTACATCATGTTCAATTACTGATTTCATAGGCTGGACAATTATCTAACATATGCCGATTACATAGCCCAACAAAATTAAAAAAGTTGTTTGATTCTGTGAATAAGTCAACCGATTTTTAATGCATTTCATGCGCAGATTTTAAATATGTAAACAGTTTTTAGCTGCCAGCTCTATTTTTCGAGGTTCACCACCACAAATTGTTCAGCAGAATATAATATATACTGTACAACTGCACTGTATGGGTATACAAACAGTCTCCGAAAATATTATTTTTTGTGTAATTGCTAGTTAATTAACGGGAAGCTGTCTGTTGTGCGATATTATTTAGAACGTCATATTTTCATTTTGCTCTCCAATTGCATATCGGGAGTTAGTGGCTTGTAAACAGTGATTTATTGCAGTTGGCAAAGTTGATAAAAAAAAAGTGTTGTTCAAAATAGAAATGACTTCCAATAGGAGACGATGTGATAATTCCGCTGACATATTTTGTTATATTTGTGGAGAGCACATCTTTAAAGAAAACATAAAACCTATTTCGGAATGTGTTCAAAAATCGTAATAAGATTACCTTGTAGTTGATCTTGGTGACCAAGATAAAAGATGGGCTCCACACATTGTGTGTAACACTTACTTAGCACATTTGCGACAGTGGACTCAAGGAAAACTAAATAGGCTTAAGTTTGGTGTGCCGATGGTTTGGAGAGAGCCCAGAAATCATTTGAACGACTGTTACTTCTGTGTTGTGAGTACTGTTGGAATTAATAGAAAAAATCGTAACAAATGGCAGTATCCTGATTTACCGTCAGCGCGCCGTACACTTCCTCTTTAGAGCTGAGTTCTGAGTCTGAACATAATACCGATAATGATCCAAATGATTGTGACAGTGTCTTCGAAGACACAGAAAATATTCTCAACGTTTTAATCAATACGAGTTGAATAACTTAATTCGAGATATGGCCTTATCAAAATAAACGTCTGAAGTGTTAGTTTCGAGGTTAAATGATAAGAGTTTGTTAGAACGTGGAACAAAAATAAGTTATTACCGCACTAGAGAAAAAGCTTTTTTAACATTTATTACTAAGGAAGACAATCTGGTGTTTTGTAGCAATGTAGATGGGCTTATGCAGGAAATGGGGCTATCGAAGTATCTACTAACCGATTGTCACCTCTTCGTTGACAATTCCAAGAGAAGTTTGAAGTGCGTCCTATTGCACAATGGCAATGTGTATGAATCAATACCAATTGCGCACTCCACAACAATGAAAGAAGAATATAACAAAATTGCATTAGTGATGAAAACGATAAAATACCAAGACCACCAATGGATTATTTAAATTTTCTACTTGGTCAACAGAGTGGTTATAAAAAGTATTCTTGCTTTTTGTGTCTCTGGAATAGCAGATTCAAGCAACAGCATTGGCCGCAAAAATATTGGCCTACGAGAGAGAAAATGAGTGTTGCCGATAAAAATATTGTAAATGAAGCTTTAGTTATACGCGAAAAGATCATCCTACCACCATTGCACATCAAATTAGGCCTTATGAAGCAGTTTATTAAGGCTCTGAATCACGAGAGGGAATGTTTTGCATATATTGGCAAAAATGCCTAATCTAAGTAAAGATAAGATTAGAGCAGGAGTTTTTGACGGTTTCCAAATAAGGCAGTTTATGAATGACAACGATTTTGATAAGTCAATGACCGAAACTGAATGCGAATGTGAAATGCGTGGACATCATTCGTTCAGAGACTTTGGCTGCAACATGAGTATCAAAATCCATTATCTGCACAGTCACTTGGACCGATTTCCCGAAAATTTGGGTGATATCAGCGAAGAACAAGGAGAAGAGTTTCACCAAGATATCAAAATTATGGAGGATCGATACCAGGGAAGGTGGGATACACATATGATAGCAAAATACTGTTGGAATTTGCAAAGAGACTCTAATCAGTCTGTTCATTCCAGACTATCTCTTAAAAGAAGCTTTCTTTCCTGTAACTAGAATTATAATTACATTATTTTTTATACTTTGTATGAAATTTTTTTTGTGTTAAAAAATCTATATGAAACAGTTTCACTTCTTTGTTTTTTTTTACCTTAAATTTGTATGGAACAGTTTTAATTTTTAAATAATCATGAAAACTAGCGCTGATAGAGACAAACGGACTTCGGATTTGAATTCAGCGCACCCACATTAACTAGAATCAGTTGATAAATTCAAAGAATCAAAATATGTGTTGACTTGTGTTATCTGAATTGGTTTAAAAGTTATGAGTTTAGCAACAACAAAACTCAAATGGCGCCACTGTGCGCGTCATTGGTAGGAATTGGAGATCTGCCCATCCAATACATAGAAAATTTTGCCCAAAGATCTTGGCCTAAATCCTTATAATATCCAGCGTTGTTCTTTCGCCGATTGGGCTCTAGAGCTGCTGGAAACTGGCCCATTGTTTTATCGCAAAATCGTGTTCAGCGATTTGGCAAATTTTTAGCTTAAGGCCTTTGTATGTGTTACATACTGTTGGCACCATTAGACTTTATTTCTTAAAAAAAGCCGGAGCTCGCGCTTCAGTCAATAAAGATCAGTAGCGCACCATGCTCAATGAATTTTTATTTGAAAATATGAATGACGTTGATCCGGGCGTGATTAAGCAACCATCACCTTATTGAAATCAAAATTTGGCGATAAGTTGATTTCGTGAAATGGGCCTGTCAATTGGTTTCCAAGGACATGCGATTTGGCAGCGCTCGATAATTTCACTGGTTTATGGTGATAAACCAGCAACAATTGAAACCTTGGAACATCTGCGATGTGTATATGCCCGAAATCATTTTGGAATGTAAATTCCACGCATAAATCTTACGAATAAAGAAAATTTATGTGATTAAAATTTTATTTTTTTTTTTTTTTAATTTTTTACAATTTAAAGTTTTATCGGGCTTAAAAGCCGTTGCTCAGTCACGTGGCGCCTTGAACCTTAAATCATATATTGTATAGAATTGTCATTTTCCACCACAGTAATATTTTTCAAGCTGCTGCCGCCATCTATAGGTCCGGTTGGGTTGTTCTGTGACTGGCTTCGTATGCAGTTACCCAAAGCAAAAAAAAATTGAACCAACTGAATTTCTGACAATTATATTCGTAATAAGAAAAAAATTAAGCTAACTTTAGCAACCATTTCCGGCATACAATAGAGTTATATCTAAAAACATCTTTATGAAACAATTAAAGTATTTAAGCAATGTGTGCCACCTGCGCTGGGAAAAAGGTCAATTTTAACGAAAAGGCACTTAAGAAAAAATAAAAAACTTGATAATCATGAAAAATGCTAACCAAGTTATAATAAACGTATGGATGATAATTTAGTGATTTTAAATCTATAATACTAATAGGCTAGGCGATTTCTTGTGACTGATGTTTTGTTCTACCGTTTTATACCGATTTTGACCAAACGGATACTATTTGAAAGGTATTTCTTTTTAGCCGATTCGCAGATTTACAGATTTTTAAATTTTTTCCATTATTTTGAGTAAATTGCATTTAAAGTTGCTACTAACACATACATAAAATTATACAATGCTATGTGTGTGTTTATTAAATTTGTTAATGTGTTTGTAATAAAAATGAGTTTATTTTTTGTGTTGACTTGTAATTGGCTGTAATTGATTAGCATACTTTTAGGGTCTTTATATAATGAAAAAATAAAATTTCCCAGAATTTGCACTCGAATTTCGAGGGCTGGAATCTGCTAATATTAGTTAAAAGGTACTGACTCTGTAGTCAGTGATAAGCGCAACTATATAAATGGATAATTTTTTTTTGAAGTATCACAATTATAATAATTAAAATAATTTAAAATAATATTACCAAATACTGATAATAATGCTTAAAACAATTACAAAAGAAATAAATTTAATGCTTAGATTATTGTATAATATCATTTTAAATATAGATTAAATATCTATTCTCTTTAAATCCTTTACCACATCATACGATTTCAATAAGATGTTGATTGTAATATAAATAATTTATAATCATTTTATTGTTTAACTGTCATTATCAGTTACATGAATGTAATGTAATATGTAGTTAATGCCCTAAGACAAAGTAAAATAATTGTCATATAATTAGATGGAAGACGAAAACATTGCTGCATGTTCCTTTATTTGTGGTAAGCAGAACAAACCGCCCTGTACCTAAAGCTTATACAATCAATTGATATACAAAACAGCAGCAACAACAATAACAATAACATAAGCAAAAAAAAAATTAAACAAGAGGATTTGTATCTTCAAACTATAAATCAATAAAATACGTACACAATGTTTAAACGCTAACAGGAAGATGAACTACATATATAGGAATTTGTAAGCACACGCACATACAAATAAACTGGTTGTATGCGTATAATATTATGTGTTTTAATACGTGTGCTTATTTATGTATGTGTCAGTGTACATAATAACGTAGTTATTTCCACTCTATATAATTGTGAACTCATTAGGAATGCATTTATTTTAAAATTGCGCAATTAAAACTACTTAGTTCAAGTGTTAAGTTTTGCAGTTCAAACTTTTCATCCCCATTGTATATATTGACGACTGATAAATCAATTCAAAAATGCCGCGTTGAGCAAAATATATTAATACCCTAAATGGCTTCGTCCATAAAATACACACCCGGCCAGAAGCAAAGTTCAGTTTGAAAAAAATGAAGACAAAAATTGACTAAGCCATCTTTTTGTAGGCGATCTGCACTTCCAGAAACCGTATCCCGTGAAATCCTAGCTGATCCTATTTCAGAAATATCAACATTTCAATGAAAAAAAAAAAGTAGGAAACGTTATTTGATTTGCAAAAATATTTAAATCCAACTTAATTAACAGAGTTGATATCATTTCCACACCATCCTTGGGATAGACACCTCGGTGCTTTATTTTTAAAATGGTATCTCCAATAGACCTAATTCACTAATAAAAAATTTTTTTTATAAATGCGGATAAGAAAAAGTAACCACCGCTTTTTTAATCGTTCCGAAAAAATTGGATCATCGATAATATTTATCTTGAACTATCCCAAAGTTTGAGAAATTCTCTATGAATAGATTCGCCAGCTTCTTGGGACCATAACCCCAAATCATCACAACTCAAATATATAAGACCCTGCTCTTAATCTATTCCCAGCCATTGTACCCGCTTGAGTACAGAAAAAAGGCAATAACTAAACACGCAAAAATTTTGTAACGAGAGAAATTAGACAACGTTTCTTTTGGTTTTGCATTCAACATACCGTGCTTTAAAAAAACACATAAACATTTAGCTAGGTCAGTAACATTTAAGCTGCGTAGAGTAAAACCTGCTTTTGCAAGCAATAAATTTTTATAGTTTTGTGAAGTAGAGAGAGTGTGTGTACATTTTATAAAAATTTAGAGAAAAAAAAATATTTTGGACAACGCTAGGTGAGTAGAAAAATCGGTGTACCCAATTGAGTACAATGGCTCATTAGGTATTCACTTTTTTAGATTTTTCCTTACTCTAAAATGGAATTTCAACCCATCAAAACGTCAAATTTTTATGGCAAACGTTTTAAAATCTTGAACAGTGGTCTTGGTTTTTTGGAAAATGAATATCACCACAATTTTGATATAGCCACCAGGTGCCGATTGAATGCGGATGTTGCTGAGATATTGCTGTTGATCTCATGCCAGGTGAAGTAGAAGTTTTGTTTAGTAGTGACAGCGAAGATGATGTTCCACTTGAGCAGTTGAGACAAAAAATAATGTCCCCAAAATTAAGCAAAAAAAACTCCTAATGGGTCAAAAACAATGAGCTCAATATGATTTCAGAGCTGAATGGGAAATCACCAGTTGAAATTTTCGAAACTTTGTTTGATGAAAAAATAGTTAATTTAATCGTTGAGCAAACTCGCATTTGTGCGTCGCAAGCTAACGAGCACAATTTCTCCTTCAACGGAGAAGGTTTGAAAATATTCTTGGGAATTTTGTTTACAGTGGATATGGTCATATGCCAAGAGAGGATATGTATTAGCAGCTCTGCGAGGACACTCGCACCCCAATTGTTACAGAAAATATATCGCGGAACAGATTCAAAGAAAAAAAACGTTTTATTAATTTGTCTGATAACACTTATTTAGATGCTACTTGTAAAATGGCCAAAGACCCTTATCAATATTTCCAACAGTTTTTGTCACTATGGTTACATGCATGAGAAGCTGTCAATTGATAAATCAATGGTACGTTACTTTGGTAGCCACTTGTCCGAACAATTCATCACAGGTAAGCTTGAAAAATTGGATGCTGACGAGTAGCTGTGGTTATTTGTACCAGTTCGATACTTACTGTGGTGCCAAAGATGTAAGCGCAGATAGATCGAAAATTCCACTTGTATCCACAGTCGTGCTTGATTTTTTGGACAATGTCCCTAACCCTTCAGATCATGTTGTGTCTTTCGACAATTTTTTTACGTCATACGATCTCCTGGTTGAACTAAAAGAAAGAGGATTTCGAGCTATAGGATGGTGGTGGGTTGAGTGGTTCAAGAACAAAGAACTGTCCACTAAAGTCAAAAGCATTATTCAAACAGGAAAAGGGAGGATATTTGGAATTCAGATTTGACAAGACCAATAGAATAATATTTGTGAAATGGAACAAAAATAGTGCAGTAACCGTAGGGTGCAATTTCGAAAGTATCGAACCAATGCATATGGTTAACCGGTGGTGTTCAACTGAAAAAGTAGGGTTAGCCAACCGGGTTTGATTTCAGAATATAATTCGGGAATGGGTGGCACGGACCTTCATGATTAAGCTGTGAATAATTACCGTATAAAATTCCGAGGAAAGAAAAGGATAAAAAATCAAATACGATGCCGTGAATGCCATCATTCGGGTACAGCTCCAAAAACACAGTTCCTTATATTTTTTTAATTTTTTATATCTTTTATGTTCCTTGACTGTATTTTATCTAAACTAATATTATAAAGAGGTAATGTGTGTTTGTTTGTTTGTTTGTTTGTTTGTTTGTTTGTTTGTTTGTTTGTAGGAGGTAATCTCCGTAACTACCCATCTGATCTTCCTGAAATTTTCAAAGAGTCTTACTGCGGATATGGGAAGTGCTATAGGCTATAATTTTTTACATATTTTTGGTGGGCGTGGCACCTCCCACACAAAGTAAATTTTTAATATCATATACATATATTGAGTACTATAATAGGGAAAGCTTTGCAAATTTGTGTGAGGTCACCTATTGTTAATATTAGTAGCTACGCCGGAAATGGGCGGGATCGGATAAGTGGGCGTGGTACCTCCCATACAAGTAATAGTTCAATATTATATATCTCGAGTACTGTGATATAGAGAGCTTTCCAAATTTGTCTGATGTCACCTGTTATTAATGTAAGTAGTCGGACAAAAAAATGGGCAGTATCGGACCAATAGGCGTGGCACCTGCCATACAAATTAAATATAAAATGCCATATTTCTGGAGTACTGTAATAGTGAGAGTCTTGGAACTTTGTGTGAGCCCATAAGTTATTCATTTGGTTAGTTAGACAAAAAATGGGCGTGATCGGAGCAGTGGGCGTGGCACCGCCCACACAAAGTAAATATATGATATCATATAACTGCTGTGCTAAAAAAGGGAAGCTTTGACACTTTGCACGACACCATCAGAACTTAGTATGTGTAGTCGGACAATAAATTGGCGGTTCACACCAATGGGCGTGGCACTCAACATGCAAAGTAACTATTTAATGTCATATATCTGGAGTACTGTAAAAGAGAGAGCTTTTTGGCTTTGCGTGAGCCCATATGTTCTTTGTCTGATTAGTCGAACAAAAAAAGGGCGTGATCCGGGCAGTGGGCGTAGCACCGCCCACGCAAAGTAGATATCTAATATCATATAACTGGTGTACTATAAAAGGGAAAGACTCGACATTTTGCATGACTCCATCAGATATTAATGTGAATAGTCCAACAAAAATTGGGCGGGATGGGATTAGTGGGCGTGGCACCTCCTATGTAAAAAATATGAAGCACTACGAAAGCGACATTCTTTTGACAAGTTCATTAGTTATCAATGTGATTTGTTGTGGAAGATATATCGCCAAAATCAAAAATCACCAAACCCAAAAATCGCGAAAAATAAAAATTGCCCAAAAAAAAAAAATATACAAAATAAAAAATGGGCAAAATCAAAAATCGCTCAAAAGAAAAATTGGCAAATGATATTCTAAGTTCAAGGCCAACAGTTAAGTGTTGCCAGATCTAATATGAATAATCCATCTTCTTCTCATGGGCAGCTACATGTACCTTGCTCCAGGGCAGGAACGCCCAAAAATCTGATAAATTGTTGTACCGAATGAAAAAACAAAAAACATTGTATATCAGCATCAGCAAGCATTGAAATAAAAAAATCTATACTAATAATCTATACTAACATAATAAAGAGGTAATATTTGTTTCTTTGTTTGTTTGTAGGAGGTAATCTCCGTAACTACTCATCTGATTTTCCTGAAATTTTCACATAGTCTTACTGCGGAGGCTACAGGCTTTAATTTTTTAAATATTTTTAGTGGGCGTGGCACCTCCCATACAAAGTAAATTTTTAATATCATATATATTAAGTACTATGATAGAGAAAGCTTTGCAAATTTGTCTCAGGTCATCTATTATTAACGTGAGTAGTCAGACAAAAAAATGGGCGGGATTGGACAAATGCGCGTGGCATCCCTACACAAACTTAATATTTAATGTGATATATCTGCATTACTGTATTAGTGAGAGCCTTGGGACTTTGCGTGAGCCCTTTCATAACGATTCGGAAGGGGGGGGGGGAGGGGGAGGGTGTAGCGAAGCACACCGGGTTACATCTAGTTTGAAATAAATAAGAAATAGGAAATTTAAAGAATTTTTGAACACCGTCAGCCACAATTTTGATCTTACTTCTTTCGATATTTTCCGCAGAGCGTTGACAGAAAATATATTTGAGAATCTCAATCTGAATGAAATTAATATAATCAATTAGACCAGTATCTACAGTAATCCTGATTTAAACCAACAGATATCCTTTTTTTATGAAGCTACCACATACCTATACGACAAATACGTACCGGTTAGAAAGAAAACTGTTAAATCTTCTACTAAGCCTTGGTTTAATCAAAATATTTGTGATTTAATAGCTAAAAGAAATTCTGCTTATGATAAGTGGAAAAGATATAAAACTACACAGTCAAATGAAATTTCTAAATCACTACGTTGATCACTACGTAGATCTGTTACTAGGGAAGTCGTGTATTTTCAGAGGCTATGGATACTAAAAATATGTGGAAAGAGATAAAGAAAATTGGTTATAAAGATGAAAGTGAATCGGTAAATCTTTCCACTTTTGAACTAAATGAATTGAATAGACAATTTACTTCAAATGACTCAACTCCTCTTGGTTCTGAATCTTATGCAAATCTACCTGATTGCAATCTGGATTCTTTATTTAGTTTTTCCTGCGTTAACCAGGAGGATGTTCTGGAAGCTTTTCTTTCCATAAAGTCAAAATATATTGGTCTAGACGGTATGAATCCAATATTTATTAAAGCTATTTTACCACAGGTTTTACCCTATATCACTCATATTTTTAACACTATTTTTACAAATTCTATTTTCGCTGATTTGTGGAAATGGGCAAAAGTAATTCCCTTGCCGAAATCTAATAAAGAATACAGGCCAATTTCCGTACTTCCTTTTCTTTCGAAAGTTTTCGAAAAAATTATGAGCAAACAAATGAATGAACATATATCCAATAATAATCTTTTATCAGCTAAGCAATCTGGTTTTCGCAGGAAAAGAAGGGTGTATCACTACTTTAATTGATGTATCGGAAGATCTTCGTTATATCGTTGACAGTGGTAATATTGCTTTTTTGACTTTATTGGACCACTCTAAAGCTTTTCACTCAGTGGACCATGATATTCTGGTTAAAAAGCTTAAACATATTTTTGGTTATGTTGCAACCTCCTCTAAATTGATTAGCTCCTACCTTCGGAATAGAGAGCAAGTAGTTGTCTCTAAAGACAAGTCGTCTACCTCTGCATCTTTAAGTAGGGGTGTTCCGCAGGGGTCTATACTTGGCCCTCTTTTGTTTTCTATTTACATAAATGATCTACCACGCGTAATTAATTCATGCCAAATGCACATGTACGCTGACGACGTTCAGTTAGACACATCACGTAACGTAAGAGATGTGGAAAATTGTGAACAGAACCTGAATACTGAACTGAACCACGTATTTGAATGGGCTAGGTTGAATTGTCTTACCTTAAATCCGAAAAAATCTCAGTGCCTTATTATTTTTAAAAAGATATATGATACCACTTGTCTTCCGAAAGTTAGTATTAATGGAGTGGATATCGCCTACGTTGTGAATGCTGAAAACCTTGGAATGATTTTTAATAATACCCTAACGTGGAATGATCAAATTAACAAAGCTTCTGGAAAAGTTTATAGTATTCTCCGTAGTCTTTGCTCTTCTCAGTACTTCACATCGCAGAAAATTAGATTTGTTCTTGCAAAATCGTTTATCTTACCTACGCTTTTATATGGTTTTGAATTGTTGTCAGGTTGTGACAGTGCAGACATGGGTAAACTTACACGCATCTTTAAAAGTGTAGTTAGATATGTTTACGGTTTACGCAAATATGATATTATCTCCGCTTTTCTAAATAAAATTTATGACATTTCATTTGAAGACTATCTTAAATTTAGAACTTTACTTATGGTTCATAAAATAATTTTCACTAAGGAACCCGTTTACCATTTCGAGCGATTACTATTTACAAGATCTAACCGTAATAACTGTCTTGGACCAATATTGTACAATAGACTAATATCCGAAAGACACTTTTTTGTAAATGACATACGTCTTTGGAACTCGTTACATACTTTAAATAATCAACTTCACAAAATATCAAATACAACATCATTTAAGAAAGAACTATTTAAACTTTTTCTCAATTGATTTTTAATACTCCATTTTAATTTCTTTAGTTAATTTAATTTTAATTTCTATATAATTTTTACCTGCTATGCAGGATATTTTTACACTTTATTTTTACATTTTTATTTTATATTTTATATATTTTCTATTATATTTTATTTTATATTATTCTTCTAATTTTTATTATAAATTAAACTTACATACATTCATCTTATTGAAAATTAATTTGTTATGACTAATGTTGTTTTATAAGATTTTAAATCTTGTTACATTAGGATTTTCATTAATAAAAATTAATAATAATAATAATAATAATAATAATAATAATAATCTCTGTGGCGTGTGCATAAATAACTGGGTCTATTTGCTATTTTAGTTGATTCAATTTCAAATGGCTAATCTTGTTGGATCTGGAGTGCATATGATCGACGTAATTTGCTGGTACTGATTGCCTTCCAGCAGAAGTACGAAAGAAATTAGTTATATTTCTCATATAGGTATTTGAAGCGTCAGTAGTTGTCTGAAAATTATCTAAAATATCAGCTGTAAAATTAACTTTTTTTCCATTTTCTTATAATATATAATAATTTCATTTTTCTGGTCACTCTCTTTAATTTTTGTTTTTAATTGAGAATAGATTAGTTGAGTTTGCTGTTTTTCAGGTAATTTTTATTCAATATTCGAAATATTTTCACGGGCCTGAGATGATGATGGCTTACTATCGCAAGAATGTCGAATACTTTTACCTAATGCCTGAAAACACGTCTTACAAAGTTTAATAGAAGCTTTTGAGTACGTTCCATTTTGTGCAATATTATCAGTTTCGTCAATGCTTGAAGCAAATGTGCGAATCTTACCTCTACCTTTTTCAAATGGCCGTTAAAAGAGGCTGTCACATAAATGTAGCAACTACAAAACGGACTACTTCTTGTTTCCTTGGAAACATTGAAATCAGTGTGACTAGGCGTGGAGTGTAGAGGTCTTTTTACCATTCCTTTATCCCTATCATTCAAAGTTAGCCAACATGTAAAGCAAATTTACTTTGGTAACTTGGCAATATTTATATCAAAGTTATTGTTTATGAACCTTTTTACAAGGCCTTCAAATTTATTAGATATGAAAAATGTATTCGGTTTTTACCAAATTTTGATTTTGATGATAATGATGATGTTTGTTATTCCTATTTGTTATATTTTTTTTATTTCTTAAAAGCCAATCAAGTAATTTTTTCAATATTTTTTTTTTCGAAATTGAAATGTTGATATTTCTGAAACAGGATCAGCTAGAATTTCATGGGATACGGTTTCTGGAAGATGCCATAGTCACTTTTTGTCGTCATTTTTGTCAAACTGAACTTTGCTTCTGGCCGGGTGTGAACAAAGAGAAATTTGATATGTTTGTTATTGAAGTAAAATTTTTTTTTGAGCCTTCATCAGTGGTTATATAAAACATTGTTATAATTGTGATGTTATAGTTGATTGATTGATTTGTCCGTATTAACGCTTTTTGATCATGCGGCCAAAAATTTGTTTTCATATCATAGAGATTTTAAGCCGTTTGACAAATGATGGGGACAGAATCGTATATTTTTTTCGTGCATTTGCCGAAACTCTCGACTTACTTCTTCAATTTGAGGAAATCTGTAGCTGAGGCACGTAAATTGTTTGAGGCCACCTTGAGTAAGACAAGTTGTACTGAGTGACTTCAAAAGTTTAAGAATTTAATTTGATAGTCAAGACCAAGTACATGTGGAAAGTTATTAAGATTCGCACCAAATGTAAGAAAAACTTGCACTGAAATTATGAATGGCTCAACGAGAAATTTTTGTATTTTTTAAAATTATTTGGAATGATTCAAAAACAATGAAATTGGGCTCCATATGAACTGACATCGATGAACATTGAGGTCTCACTTTCCCCATGTGAAAGATTGCTTGGCAAGCAAAAACGAAAGAGTTTTCTGCACTGTATGATGACTGTTTATTAAAAATGGAGCCACTATGATTTCGAAAAAGGAAGAAATAATGCCGAACATCTTATCATGCTTCAACAGCTGCAGCAAAGACAAACTTTCGTGGAAAAAATCTTGTGTATTTGGTGGAATCGATTTTAAGTACTGATCCTCAAAGCGACGAAAGCATTACTGGGGCTATCTACTGATCTCGATTAATGGGATTGCATTGAAGATTTGAGAAAAATCATCCATCATACCATTTCAGTTATGGAAAAGTTATCCGTCCGAATAATAAAGTAAGCCCACATTCAAGTAGGAAGTTGTAGCCCACGTGCCGTTGTGCCAATATATTGTTCCTTATTATTTTAACTTGTTATGTTCGAAAACACATGGACTGTTTGATTAGCACTTTATATCCAAAAGATGGCAAAAAGTAGTGACTAGCGAATAAAACATAAGGTTCTGCTCTTTCATAATAAATGTAAAATTTTTGATTTAAAAACGGCGGGAACTTATTTTTTAAAATGATAACATCTTAAAACTGATACGAATATTCGGAATATTTTTCTTTTGCCAGTATAATTTTCGCAAAGTACAGATCGCAAAAAAAAAATTATATTTACATGAAATTTTATTTATAAGATTTTTCAGCCAGTCCTTTCGAAACTGGTGAAAATCAGTTCCTGTTTAGAAACTATACCAATGCTATTGACATTAGTTGGCCTTAGACTCAGATTACAAAGAAAATAAGTTTAAATAATGTTGAACCACAACTTCGTGATTCGTTCGTTATTGTCAGTTAAGAATGAGCAAAAAACTAATTTAATATCGTTACCAAGGACCATATATAATATAATATAATATCGTATATATTGTGAATATTGTACGATACTAAAATTGTCGTAGAATAAAATGATTCGGCAACATTCTGCATTGGTCGGATCCATGGAACACTGTTTATCAACATATTTTTTTTGCTGAACCATCACATTTTGTATATACGCTTGTTGTCCTCTCTTGCTAAGCAGTTCCATTTTAAGTTTGCACATCCTCATTATACATATATGGTCTAAAAAAAAAAATTCGGGGAACACAATAAATGTTGCACAACTTTTCCAAATACCACCGCACAGTGGGACGAAACGTGATTGTTCCATTCAAATTACTCTACACCTTTTGAGATTTTTGATTTCGGCTCACATTTTTTTGGACTTTGTCTCCAAAACTTGGCTTTTACGAAGAAAAAAAAAGAAGTGATTTTTGGCGCAAATGTGACCCTACGGAATGCAAAAATGCTGCATACTTATTTTAAATAGATCATAAAATTATACTGTCAATAGAAATACTATTAAAAATCTGCAATTTGCTTTTGACTATAAAACAATATTTTTCAGTTGGTGAAACAAAAAAATTGTCAAAATATTAATGAAAATGACAATAAAACAGTGACGACCCTAGATAATGTAGGTTGGAAAAATTGTACATTTTTCTTGGTATTGTATACCAAATTATGTCTGAATAATGGATGCTAAAATAAGCAAAATACACATGAAAATAATAATATGCAACTCTGTTAAATCTACAGAATACTAGCTGACCCGGCAAACTTCGCTTTGTCCAGAAGAGATTTCTTGATTGAAATAATTTCGAATTTTTTTTTTTATCAAAAATTATCGACCGTTAACAGATGAAGCAATAATATTATTTGAATACAACACTTTTCGAATTAAGTTGAATATCTTATAATTATACGGATAGCTGACCCGACGGTCTTCGCCCCGTCCAACATTGGCGAAAATAGAATAAAATCAAGTATTAATTAAAAAAAATAATGGAGCAATGATTGTAATCAATTTAATGCTGCACGATATACAACATTTTTTGTTTTCTGCAGCGGAGCGTAAATTAATAGTGAGGATGGTTCTCAACCGGGAACACGCAACATATAGCTGGCCGAGTGAAAATCACGACATTTTCAAATTTATGCTGCACACTTCCAGGGAATGTCCTTGTGACTTGTTTGTTGTCATCGCAAATGCAAGTTTCGCTGGGAACTGAACACCTTTGAACTGGAAAGTCAAATCGGTTAAAGTCAAGAGAATTCGCGGAATTAGGCATCTCCTTTGAACTGCCCTTTCAAAATCCTTGCTACTATCATATTACTCGTTAAGTTCGTCGCACTCAGTCGGGTTGCATTGCATGGTTTCGGGGTATAAGGATGACAGATCGAACTTTAATTAGAATTAGGAGATTCACCGTAAAGCAGCATGCATAATGGCTCTGGTAGTGGAAGCAATTTGGCAATTTCACCTTTCCGCCCACGCACCATAATCCAGGCTGTTCTTTCTCAAATTTAACTGCATTGCAATGCTCACAACCGATAGGCATCTGGCCGAATTGAACCGATGTGTACGAACTGTATTGAATGTTGGGCTCATATCGAAAGAGTGCATGCTCAATGCTCACCTTAATAATTTGTTGTAGCCTACGTTGTCGTTAAAAAATCGCACATTGTGATCTGGCTTCATAAGTTTACCGAGCATGAACTTCTCTTCCTCTCAATCATTGTTGCCCATTGTGTGCTTCGCTGATCTCTTCTGAATGTCACGCACGATTTCCCACCAATCTGGTCGAACTGATTCCCTTCCAATAGCACGTTCCTCTACCGTTCGACGTTTCGATGCTGCGTTGCATCCTGGGAATGCCGGCCAATGTTACCATGAACTTTTCTTGACATCGTTATAAAAATGATAAAATTATCCGAAAGTCAAGAAGAATATATATTTTTAATGAATCAGTTATTCAATAATAGCCCAATTTTTTGAAATTAAAGTGCTTATGTAGTCTTAAATTTAAGTGTATTATTTTAAGATCCAACTTTGCTATTAAATTATGTAATGGAAGATCTAGCAAATAAAGTAAATTATGAAGTCTGCTGATAAATTCACTCCTTCATCTTATACTACCGCAGTAGCAATTAACTTGAATGAAAATTGCGGAAATTCCAATATTTGTTATGCTGCTGAAATTGCCATTTCTCTTAAACATTTTCCTTCAAAACGATCCAATACATTAAAGTTCAATAATTACTTTTATGGAAGTAACCCCACCCATTTATCCGATTCCGCCCGTTTTCGCACTCACACTTTAACCTATGAACTCACACAAATTACCTTCACTTTCCCTTTTATATTATTCGAGATACTTTTATTATTTTGAAAAGTTATTTTATATGGTAAGTGACACGCCCACTTGTCCAATCCCGTCCATTTTCGCCAGGGCTAATCACAGAAATAATAGATGAACTCACACAAACTTGCAAAACTCTCCCTATCATTATACTCGGTATATGTACATAATATTTAATCAGTATCTACTATTTAGGGGATGTACCCCGTACTTACACTAATAACAAATGACGTCACATAAAGTATGAAAGCTCTCCCTGTCATGATATTGAGTCTTATATTGAGTGATTGATTTTTTTTTGATGCCACGCCCACTGTTCCGATAACGCTAATTTTTACAATAGCTACTCACAGCAATAATAGATGACCTCATACAATGTTGCAAAGCTCTTCCTAAAACAGTACTCAAGATATATGATGTTAAAAATTAATTTTGTATGGGAGGTACCACGCCCAATTATCCGATACCGACCATTTTCGGTATGACTATCCATATTAATAATAGATGGCCTCACACAAATTTACAAAGCTCTCCCTCTCATAGTACTCAATATATATGATGGAATAACCGCGTTCAGCGTCATCTGTTGAGACTTTTTGTAATTTTCGTTTTTCCTAAACATTGGCGTGGCAGTTACAAACAAACTCGAAGGAGAAAGTATCCCTTTTAGTCCTGTAGTTTTCAAGTTTTAAGCGGACGAACAAACCACGATTCATTTATATATATATATAGATTTTAACGAGGTGAATAATATTTACATTAATTTTTTGTTGGTTTAATATATGCAACATATGGTACCACAAATATACAACTCTGTAACCAGATTTATAAATACATACTTAATTATAAAATGTTGAACAAATACTTTAACATAAATAATGTTCAATTTAAACCAGGGTTTCTCTATTATTTATTTAATTTAAATATTATTAAAGCTTAGTTCTAAATGCTACTTAAGAACATGGACCTTTTCCGGAAATCCCTCCTTATTTGTATGTTTATTTGTTTAAGTCTATAGATTATAGATCCTTACAGACTAAATATGTAATACTAATAAATTAAATTAAGTATTCAAATGTAAAACAATTTTTCTTTTAACAATATCATTGCTCTCAGAGATATTTATAATATGGTAAAATTTGTTGAAATTTTCACATATACGGCGAAAGGGGCCATTGTTGTCATAAACAGATCTATACATAGTATGTTATATTTACTAGCTGGAAATTAAGAGTTGGTCTAGTGGGAACGCAAAAGCTAATTTTACCAAGAACTCAGAATCAGCATCACCGCGAATTAATCCAATTTGAAATGGGATGCTCAGCATCATTCGACGACTTTCTATAGTTGGTAACTTAAAAAGACCAAGTCTATTAACATAAGGAGGTAGCTCAAATGAATTACAGCCAACCCCCAGCCAAGGTTAAGCCGAACTAGCGAGATGTATAACTGTTTTGTTACATATGGATCAGAAAATTCTTTGGACCAGCGTTTCATAAAACCAAGAACACCATTAGCTTTGTTGACAAGTAACGCAATGTGATCACGAAAATCAAGCCTGTGATCTAATACCAAGATCAATAATATTGTGAACTTTTACCAGTGTTGAGTCATTAATATAATAGCTGGATTCTAATTTTCTAATTCTGTAGAAAGATTTATGATAACATTTTTTAATATGGTTACATTTTTTAATATTCAATTAAATTTATTTTACACAATTGAGAAAGTTTGTGAATATCCGACTGCAGTAAAAGTTGATCATTAGGCCCTTTAATGGTCTAAAAAAATGCAAAGTAATGGACGGAGATCATTTATAAATAAAGTCAAAGGTAAGGGGCCCAAATGACTTCCCTGTGGAACGCCAGAAGAGACTTCAATGATTCTTGATGCAACATCTCTGAACTTTGCTTGTTGTGTTCTATTTCATAAATATTAATTCAGCCACTTTAGGACTGAAATACTAAATCCCGTAAGTGATAATTTGTAAAGTAAAAGCTGTGAAAAGCAGTGGTACGTTCCGGGATGTTAGTTGTTGTGGAACGAAATTTTTGGAAGCCATGCTGGAATGAAGATAACAGGGAAGAGGTTTGATATGATAAGCTATGCGTTAAAATCTTTTTTAGAAGTCTAGGAATTTCGTTCAGCTTAGCAATTCCTCTATAGTGTTCCGCTTTATTCCATTTCCATTTTCACAATTCGAGTAATAAATAACTTCATTTAATGGATTTTTTTTTGTTTATTAACCAACACTCAGGGGATGCCCCCTGCAGATGCAGTACATTGTGTTGATCTCAGGAAAATAGGTTATGGGAAGGTAGTGTTTGTGGATGTTTGACTCAAATTTTGTTAAATTCTGTCAGGAAAGACATCTGCGGAGAGTTTCTTCCCCATACGGCTAGTTCGACTGATAAACGAATTTTCTCTGTAATGCGTTGTCTGGACAATATACTACAAACCGATGTGATCTACTAGAGAAGCGGATAGATCGAACCGAAACTAGGGCACTTGGAATTAGTTCGCTAATCTCAGAAGAACATTTCCCATGGTAATATCTATAGAACAGTGGTACACAACCCACATTCCGACGATGTTCCAATGAGTCAATAGAGTTGGATACCCTTCTGTCATTGACGAGCATCAACGCCCTCCTTTGCACACGGCCCAGTAGCTCCCAAATAGACTTTGAAGCTCTTGCCCATATATGGGAGTTGTATCCATTTTCGGTAGATGTAAGTGGTATAGATTTTAAGGAGATCAGGGGGAGTGAAGTAATTTTTCCACCGCTTTAGAAAGCCGAGACACTTGAATGCTTCTTTCGATTCTTGAAAAACATGCTCGTTCCAACGAACATCACATTGAATTCTCATGCCAAGAATATCAACAGTATCCAACTCCCAAATACCTATACCACCCATATATACAGATGACATTGTTGAATCCATGGCCCTAAGGGTCAATATTCAACATTGCGACTTCAGCGCATTAAAATGAACCCGATTCGCTTTGCACCAATCGGAGATTGTTGACAGGTCTTGATTGAGTGTGTCACTCATTGTCTGCCTTCTGCCCCCAACCTCCAAGAGGCTTGGCCTACAATTAAAGGAAAATGAATGACAAATGCTGCTGTCATCTGCGAAAGAGTATATAGAGTTAAAAGTTTGACCAAGGTGGTCGTTCAGAGAGATAAGGAAAAGAGAAGGAGAAAGAACGGAACCTTGGGGTACTCCTGAATTTAGCGGAAACTCACTAGATGAGACTCCGGCAATAACAACACGTATGGTTCGATCTCTGAGAAAACTCGATATAAATCGAGGGAAGTCATTACCGACCTCAAATCCAATAAGCTTTGATATCAATGCACCGTGCCACACACGGTCGAATGCCTTGGAAATATCTAGAGCAACCACTTTACTTTCGCCAAAATTGCGAATGGATCTACTCCAGCGCTCAGAAAGTGGAGCTAACAGGTCTCCCGTGGAACGATTTCTACGGAAGCCATACTGTTGATCATTAAGAAGTGAGTTGGCCTCTATGTAGTTCACAAGATGGAAATTTATCATGCTCTCCATCACCTTTGAGAGCGTTGAGCAGATTACAATTGGACGGTAATTTTCAGGGTTATTAGCCCCACCCATTTTAGGGATTGGTTTTACATTAGCAACCTTCCAGCAAGAGGTAAAGACTCCCGCACGGTACGAAAAGCTGAAAAAGTTGGCCAATGGACTGACTAGTACCGAAGAGCACTGTTTCAACACCAGTGCTGGTATACCATCCGGTCCTGGAGACTTATTAATATTGAGATCCGTACGAATCTTTTTAACTGCACGTGCTCGGAAGAATATTTCAGGCATAGTAAAAGATATTCTTTCGAGTTCGGGCAGTGGTTGATCGCTAAAAATGAATTTTTTGCAAAAAGTTCAGCTAAAAGTTTAGCCTTATCAACCGGGTCAGTGAGTATTTGGTCATTCATTATAAGAGTTGGGAAAGCATAAGTAGCATTATTCTTTACTCTTTTAACAAATGACCAAAAGCTCTTGCTGCCCCGAGGAGCAGAAAGAACTTTAGCACGAAGATGCTGATCGTGAAGAAACTTTTCGCGCCTTAGTACTTTAGCACATTAATTTCTCGCTTGTTTGCGTAGCAGTTCAGTGACGGAATTTTCATTTTTATGCCAATGAATGCTGTGAATGCTGCCTCTCTTGATTTGACTGCATCTGTGCAAGTCTGGTTAAGCCAAGATTTTTTATTAGGTTTAGCCGAAATGTATTTTTATGGAATGAATAATCTCATACCAAGCACTATTATTTTTTCTACCATTATCGCTGTAGCGTCAACATTATTGTCCAGGAGATTCATTGAAGATTGCAATAAGTGGACGGGACAGATATTCAGCACAATTTTTGAGAGGGGAGCTTGGTATTCCATCTGGACCAGACTTGAAAGGTTTTAGTGTTTTAAAGTTCAGTAAAACGGTTTGCTTGCTGATAAATGAAAAATGTATACCTGATTTAAGCGATAGATTAAAGGGATATGAAGTACTGTCATATGTGTTTTTGGAGTGCGCAAATATATTGCAAATTATTGCATCATCATCAGCTATACAGAATCTAAAATTAATATATTTCGTATAATCGGAAGGTCGACGTTTAGAATTGATAAATTTAAAAAAACGATTTAGGGTTCGATTTAATTTTTGTTCTCATATGGGCTAAATAGTTATCCTATGTCAATTAATTAGTAATATTGTACTAGAAACGTGGGATAGAGTAATTTGTAAAACCAGCTGATGCGGCAGGCCTTTTATATTTCTTGTAAAATTTGTTTTTTGTATTTTTTAGCATTTGTTAGAAGTTATGTATTCCCATGGGCCATTATTATCGCGAATAATTATTTTTGGAACAGTTACCGAGATGAAGTGGTATTATATTAAGTAAAAGTTAGAAACAATATTATCGAAAATATTTCCAGAGATTATAGTGTTCCAATTGACATTAGATAATAAATAATTAAGTTTAGTATAATTTTACGGGGAAAGCAGTAGCAGTAGTTTCCTACGTATACATCTATTTTCTGACTAGCAAAAGCAAGGTACAAAAGTCTCCCAAAAGCATTGTGTACATGGTTAACTTGGAAGAGACCACAGCCAACTTGTGATTGAATAAATTCATTTGATACAGTCAGAATTAAATAATAAGATCCAAAGTCCTATTCCACAATATATTTGGAAGGTTAAAATCTCCAAGTACCACAAATAAATCGTATGGTTTAAACTGTTCATATCGGAAGGGGGTAGCGAAGCACAGCAGCGTACGTCTAGTTCTTCACACTTTAATTTTTTTTTTTGTAAGACATTTTAAGTCATTATTTATGTCGTCAATTCGACACGAAATTAAAAAAATTCTACATCATAAACAATACATTTCTTACAACCAACGGATTCCTTGGTCCTCATGAAGATTATCAGCAGTCCGTGGGGCCAAATTAACGAATTTAGCATGAAAGATTACAGTACAAACCAACAGCAAATCGTTGGATCCTTGGCTTATTTCTGCACTTTAGTTTATCTCAAATCCACATCAGGGATTTTATAGTGGTTTCTGTTTTATTTTGGATCAAATAGTCCATATCCGATAAAATGTTTAGTATTTTGGGACAGCATTTTCGAGGATTTACCTCACTTGGTACAAAAACCAAGTTATATTCTTGTACCACTCAATAACTTTCTTAGCGTAGTCACAATGTGGATGCATTGGGTTGACTTATGACAGTTTTCTTTGCAAACACTCCTTAATATAAATTTCGTTATTTATAGACAGGCTTCAAATATGACTGGCACATTGCTTGCCAAACCACGAAGTTTTTCGAATATTTCTTCTGCTTTTGTGTGCTTAGCTTATTTTCCGATACTACTTCGAGCATTAGCAAAATAAAAACGTTGAGCCGGAAGATGTGAAAAATCTGCAAAAGTATTTTTATATGTTTTCAATTCCACGTAAAGTTATTTTTTTTATATGAGTAGGGGAAAGTGGTCGGTTGCCGGCACCCTCTGGTTTTTGGCCCATAACTATGTCCAATTAAAAAATATGTGGATACATGCATACCAATGGAAAGCTACATATCTTAACTAATAACTGGTGGGGGAGTTGAGTTTATTCTGTCCATTGGAAAATGTTTACTAACAGTATACTGAAATGTTTTTTTTTTTTTGCCATTTACACAAATGTTGTCGGTTGTCGGTACCCCAAGAAAATCAGCTGGAAATGGAAGAATATGCACGAAAACCACCAGTATTCAAACAAAAACAAGTAAGAAAATTATACCATTCATTTAGAGACCCTACCTCTACGATTCAACTAATTGGATATAGAAAATAAACATAAACCAAATTTGAGTGGCATTGTTATTAATTTTTTTGGCTGCAGATATGAAAAGGTTAATATCGGATGATATACTTATATGGGGACTAGGTCAAAAAATGGACCGATTCTGACCATATTCATTAAAGTCACTTAGTTATTGTAAAAACAAATACAAACCAAATTTGAGAAAAATCTGTGCAATATTTTTGTTTTTTGATAGATTTAAGTGAAGATCGGGAAGCAGGTTTATATGGTTTATATTAATTCTATTTTATTTTGATGTATTTAAGGATGATTTTGTGTGCAATTCAAATTGTTTTCTGTAATCACTGACGAATTGCAATAAGTATTACTTTTCTTTAATTTTATATTATTATATTAATTTTATGTTCCATATTCTTTTGAATAAAATGTCTTTTATTAGCTTTGGGTCAATTGTGGGTCTTCTTATTTTATTCAGAAAAATATAGATAGTTTTTATACATAAAATAATTTAATAACAAAATTGGTTAAAAGTTGTTTTAATTTATATTCGCGAGCAATAAACAGATAATTGCATCAAAGATCACAATGGGTTATTTTGATCCCAGGAACACAGAAGCCTTAAATAAATAAAAAATAATTGCATTATTTTTCTTAAAATCGAGTTTAATAGAAAAACTCATCTTCCGTAATTTTTATTTAAAAATATTATAAAATCCAAATCTGACCTTGGCAGTTAATGGGTTAGCCTTCTCGGATTTATCCCAAATTTTAGGAACGGAAGTTCTACACATTTGGTTATTATATTTTAAGCATCGCATCGAAAAATTCAACAGCACTTACAAAATATTTGAATTTTATGAATAAATTGTCTTTTATTAGTTTGGGGTCATATGTGACCCCAATTCCAAAAGTGTTAATGGGGTTATATTATTTTTTTCCGAAACCCTAGGCTAACAAGATAAAATATAATATTTAAAAGTAGACAAGTGATGGATTTTTGATGCAAAGTATTTAGAAAGAGTACATTTACAGAATATTTGACAAAAATCCCATTTTCCCCGAAATCCGCAAAAATTAAATTTTTGTCAAAAAAATTCAGGCATAGGGATTTACCTAAAAAATCATACAGTTAATCTCTAATACGCATTTAACAAGACTTTAAAGAACTAGATCAATTTTTTCAAATGTTGTTTAAGAAAATTTTTCAAAACTTGAAAAAGGAGTTTTCAAAATTTTATCCAAAAAAATTTCCATTTTCGGTCTCAATGCTTAATAGGTTAACAAGGCGATAATAACACAATACTTCATATCTGAGTAGTTACAGGTATAGGGACTAAAACAAAATGTTGGCTTTATTTAATTTCTTAAAGTTGAAAAAAATGCCATAAAATTTCATGATCTAGTTTTTTTTTGACACAAAAGTGGTCTGGGGCATTTGCTATTTCTTGGCGAGTTTTTATTCGATTTTTAAGTTTTATAGCTTTTTGGAAAGATAATTTAATACTGATCCCGAAATATATAACAATTGTTCGGAAAAATGAAACTATAGAACGAAATTTTCGTAAAATCTGAAAAAAAGTCATGTTTCCCCGTATAAACACACTTGAAATTTTCAATCGCGTTGAGCCACCTCTAAATGTTTTTTGATTGGCCCAAACCTTTGTTTTTCTTACTTTTTTTTCCATTCGCATATTTCTAGGGGTGCGACCGAGAGTTTGAACACTTTTTTTTTATTAAGGGCCACCCTAATGGGGGTTATGACTAAGAACTGTCCTATAGGGTTTATTTTTGGACTGCTGAGTAGTGAGTGTAATAAACACACACAAACCCAATTTGACGAGATCTAAATGATAATTTGGATCATATGGCAATTTAAGTCGTTTTCATAGGTGTCATTTGTATGGAGACTATGTCCGAACATGCACCGATTTTCGATTATTTCATTCCATGGCTTATAGAAGCTTACATACCAAATTTCATCAAAATTTTGATTACAAGGTTTACGGATGGATGGACGGATGGACGGACATTGCTAAATCGACTCAGAAAGTGATTCTGAGTCGATCGGTATAACAAAAGGTGCGTCTATGTCAAAAATTTTTAGTAGATATAAATATCAGCACAAAGCCATTATACCGTGGTATAGGGTATAAAAAGAAAGTTTATTTATTTTAATGACAATCAATGGCACTTTTCACATTTATCGTCATCAGGCAGCTTTTCCACCAAAAATCGTGTGATTGCTTTAATCATGGCATCACTATCAATGTTCTTTGGAGACGATTTTCTTGTGGGTGACCTGGCTAAAACTATCAAAAAATTTCTTAAAACATTACTGAAATTTATTACATTTACATCCCTGGTGATGTTTCAATATTTGCCACAAAACTAAGTGGTGCCGATAACCGACCATGTCTGAGTGCCGACAACCGATTTTAGCAGCCATTTTGAAAATTAAAAAAAAAATATTGGCTGCGAGCAAGTTCGTGGCGTTTATAATTGATTCACAAAATAGATTGAATTTGTTTCACAAATATTTAGTGGAGTTACACTTTCGATCGATTTACTTCACTTTAAAATACTAAGCAAATCACCAATATAATACTTCAACGTTGAATTTCACTTGTTAAAATATATTTTAATTGTAAAATCAAAGCAAGTTTTCTTCGGTATTCGGCACAGTAAGAACGTGCTAATAAAATGCATATTTGACATTTGTCAGAATGACCATATGATCCTTCTGTGAAAAGCAAAGGCGGGGAGCCGACAACTGACCAGTGCCGGCAACCGACCACTTTCCCATACATATCAAATTTTTCAATTGAAAATATAGCTTTGAATTGACAAACCACTTAAATTAAAAAAAAAATTTTTTTAGTTAAAAAAACAATTGGGGAGAAGAAAACGTATAACACCTTTAAAGCTTAGGGTCTTCCATTGAAAGACTCATTTGTCTTTGTTATTCGCTACTACTTCACTATGAAACCATATCAAATGTATTGCCTCACTCACTAATTTTGGACAAATATACCGATTTTACACATTGTTCCATAGGTTACGATTAGAATAAATATTTCACCTTAAGTTAGTAACTATGCTCACCTAGGGTGTTCGCTTCTAGTTAAAACAGCCTGGCGGAGATAGCTACAATTTTCTTGATTTAAGTGTCAATATATAAGAACATATTCTTGATGGGTTCTTATGGAAAAACACGTCCTGATAATTGGTGTTAATAATACAGGAACATGGGCAGTATGATTAATACTATTCTGTGATTTCTGCAGTATGTATACGCCATAGTTAAGAAAACCCGTAAATTAGCTAGTACTTAGCAGAAATTCTAATGCCCGTGTCCAGGTATGGTAACAGGTTTAACAAAAATAGCTCCATGAATATAAAAATTTTACACGGAAGTCTCTAACTTTGTTATTCATCTTTCTGTTTAGTATTTCCTTATCACAAATTAAGTTTCTTATAATAAGGTTCTAGAAAAGGAGGAGCTCTTCAAAAATAGTTATCGTACTAATAACAACTCATATCTTTATTATACTGCAATGATGTGTCTATGATATCAGCAATGATAACTAATCTACGTAAACTAACAACAGAAACAACAACAAGTAAATTATACTCAATATAAACGTACAAATGCAGTGCGTTGTGTGTGTGTGTGTGTGTATGAATTTGTAAACATTGATTGTAAATTATGTATATATGAGAGTCTGCACTATGGGTCAGACCAGTTGAAGTGGTTTCTGCAATTAATCTCTTAAAGGATTGGCTAGTACATAGCTCATCACTGACTCTTAAAAATTTTTTTTGCATCTAGGACCTTTAAATTAATAATGTAGGTTCTGCTAGGGATTTTTGCAAATTCAAAAGTAAATGAGCTGAAAACTAGCTAAAAGGGAAAAAAACTGTACCTTAGCAAATAATTTTAGGGATATGAAAATTTGTTATGAAGAGTAAAGCCGAAGAGCATCATAGAGCCGATCGTCTATTGATTAAAAACGCCATCTTACCAGTAAAACTATCAATATGAAATTTGTTAAATACACTCAAAAGAAAACTTTTTATAAATTTGAAGATTACGGGAAGCAAAATCGGCCAAGAAAGGAACGTAGTATCATTGGCATCCTCTTGGTATAATAATCAAGAACTATAAAATATAGATTCCTCCAGAGTTTTTAAAATTACTTTTCCCTAAAAATGTTCCGATCGCAAAGAGACCTCTTCCTTTACCTTACCTTTTCGTAAATAGCACCTTTTCCTAAAAAATACCTTTTCTAAAAAAGTAGCTTCTCTTAAAATAGGGCCTAGCTTTATCGAAGAATTAGTTTTTCTTAAAAAAAGTAGATTTCTTAAAAAAAAAACTTTCCTTTAAAAAGCACGTTTCTCAAAAAAACTAAATTTTCATAAAAAAAAGTTTTTTTTTAATAAGTTTCTTCAAATGTAAATTTTCTTGGAAGCGCACCTTTTATTCCCTTTTATTGGTTTACTGTTAAATCAAATTTTGTGTCTTGCTTGTTTCTTAGAAAAGTACCCTTTCTAACTTTTCGTAATATAAACTGCATTTTCCTTAAAAAACCGTACATGTTCCTAAGATATCAGTTTTACTTTAAAACCGACCTTTTCGTAAAAAGTGCCCTTTGTTGAAAAGTAGCTTTTCTGAAAAATTGCATTTTGTCAAAAAGTACTTTTTGTTTAAAATTACCTTTTCTTAAAAACTAAAGTTTTTAAAAAGTAGCTTTTTACAAAAAAGACATTTTTTTAAAGTTCTTTTCCCTGAAATACTCAGTTTTTTGGGAAAAGTACTATTTCCTGAAGAAGTTATTTTCCCTTAAAAAAAGATTTAATTTTCTTCCAAAATTACATTTTCCTATTAAAGTAGCATCCAATCCAATCCAAACATTCCCAAATTTAACTTTCAATGTGTAACACTAACAGAGGTACTTGAAAGTTTCAATGCTATTAAATTAAATGCAGTGGGCCTGATAATATACACCCCAGATTTATAAAAATGATTTCACAATGGATTGTCCGTTTCATAATGTACTTGTTTAACTCCATAATCACTACTAGCATCTTTCCAATGGAGCGGAAACATGCTAAAATTATACCAATTATACCAAAAACGGGTAAGGAATACCGCACGATTGCAATTCTTCCATATCTCTCAAACGTTTTCGAGCAATTTTTACGCAGACAAATCTTTAGGTATTTAAACGACAACAACTTACTTACAAAGCGTCAATCCAGCTTCAAACCCCAACATAGCTGTATAACAGCTTTATCTGATGTAGTTGAGGAGATAAGAAGCAACAGCAACATTGATGATGGTACAATATCTTTTTTGGCCTTATTGGACCACTCAAAGGTATTTGACACGGTGCATCACTGAAATTTATGCCTCAAACTGAAGAAGTTTTTCAACTTCTCTGCATTAGCAGTTAGACTCATATCGTCATATCTTATAAACAGATCCCAATCTGTTGCCAATGGAAGCTCCATCTCAAACTAACTGCAAGTTATAAGAGGGGTACCACTGGGCCCGACCATTGGACCACTACTTTATTCAATATATGCCAATGATCTTCCACAACAAATTTAATTCTCTAAAATTCTGATGTACGCTGATGACATTCAGCTATATTTAAGTAGTACCAAAGATTCAATTATTTCCAAAACTCAAGAATTAAATTATGATCTTAAACGAATTCTAAATTGGGCAACGGCAAATGGCCTACGACTTAATCCAAATAAATCTAAGTGTATTATAATAAAGAAGAAAGTAATGCATTTGGAGAATGAGACAAATGTCTTCTTTGGGGGCTTTGAAATTGACATCGTGGACTCTGTAAAAAATCTCGGTGTCATGTTTAATGGAACCATGACTTGGTCAGATCATATTAATCAATCCTGTGGCAGAATTTATAGTATGTTAAGAAGCACTTTACTCTACCGAAAATAAGATTTCTACCTGCTAAAACATATCTTTTACCAACATTACTATATTCATCTGAGGTTTTCACAGGTTCCAAATCTACGGATTACAGAAAACTAACTGTAACTTTCAACAACATTATTCGCTATATCTTTGGATTAAGAAAATTTGATCATGTATCGCAATACTCGTGTCATGTCTTAAACATGTCATTTGACAACTATATTAAATTCAAGAACAATATATTTCTACATAAAATTATTATAACAAAGGCTCCAAAATATCTTTTTGGACGACTAAATTTCGCAAGATCTTCCAGAGGGAATCGATTAATTCAATTTAAATACCGGGACCAATTTTTTATTTTCTGAAACGAACTTCCTAATGTTATGCAAAACACGTGCAACGCAATAGGGTCTAGAAAATTACTATATCAATACTTTAATTTATTTTATTTTGTTTAGTGTTTCTAAAGTGTAATTTATAATATTTTAAATTTAGATTAAGAGCTACTGATGTTAAATATAATGAATAACTTATCTGATTCCATTACCGTAATTTATAACAAACTGTGTCTTGTTGTAATGGAAAATCAATTCCACAAAAAGTATATTTAATTAAAATGGGGATTTTTCTTAAACTACCACCTTTTAAAAAAATCAATGTGAGTCCGAACACAGGGGAGATGTGTAAACATCTACACCTTTTCCAATTGTATTTCAGAAAGTATCGAATGAATTTCAGAAAACATCAATTGAATTTCAGAAAATATCTATTGGAATTCGGAATTAAAAAGTAATTTACCCTACAATATCGAAAAGTTATCGTTTCTATTAATAATGTTGAGTCGTAGAAAATGTTAAGCAATATTTGGATTTATTTGTTATGCACTGGAAAACAAACTATCAAGGGCGGCCTTTGAATTGAAAGAAGATGAGGACTTCATTGGTTAATCAGCTACAATATAAACACCAGGATAGAATTTTGACCGATTTTGAAGTCATCATTTTTAAAAACACGTTTATATCATCACCTAAAATGCAAAAGGCTGTAACTAACAAAAAGTTCAAAATTAACATTTTGTTTTGTAGTTACGGCCTTTTACTTAAAAACTACTATATTAACCAATAATTTGCTTTCATAAATAAAAATCCATCTTTATTTTTCAGCTTGATTCTAAAATTTGGGTATGAAGTTTAAAGTAGTTTTTAATTTATGATGTTTTTTGCTTCTCCTGTAAAAAAATAAAAATATTTGTTACGGCCTTTTGCATTTTAGGTGACGATATGTAGTTTTCAAGATATATTACAGTGTAATACTTAAAAAAATATATTTTTATATAGCGTTCTGACTATTTTAGTGAGACTCAATTGATATTTTCTGAAATACATTTGATAATTTCAGAAACACATTTTAGGTTTTCTGAAATAAATTTCATGTTTTCTGAGATACATTAGATAATTGCTAAAATACATTTGCTGTTTTCTGAAATACATTTAAAATTCTCTGAAATACATTTAATGGTTTCTGAAATATATTTGATAATTTCTGAAATATATTTGATATTTTCTGAAACAAAATTGATTCTTTCTGAAATTCAATTGATGTTTTTTGAAATTCAATTAATGCTTTCTGAAAGACAATTTATGTTTTCCAAAATACAATTGATGCTGTCTGAGACACAATTGATATTTTCTGAAAATCAGTTGATGTTTTCTGAAGCACAATTGATACTTTCTGAAATCCAATTGATGTTTTCTAAAATTCAATTGATATTTTCTGAAAATCAATTGATGTTTTTTGAAACACAATTGATACTTTCTGAAATACAATTGATATTTTCTGAAAATCAATTATTGTTTTCTGAAACACAATTATTACTTTCTGAAATTCAATTGATGTTTTGTGTAATACAATTGGAAAAGCTAAAGTAATTAAAAAAAAACCAAAGTTTATTTTCGACTTCTTCAAAGTTTTCCTAGTATTTAGCTCTTTGAACTCACAGCACACCTAGCTGTTCTGCTTACAAGTTTGTGAACATGCAAAACTCACAGCACACCTAGCGGTCAATAGCTTCAATAATTAAAATTAACGAAAAAGATTTGTGATTTTGCTAATCAGACAGCGAACTCAGCTGTTCTGCTTACTAAATATACCAATACAATAACATATACCACAGGCCGTTTTTCCCTTACGCTGTTTTTGTGACTGTATTGTGAAATTGGATTTTACCCCCCTGAGCGTATAGATGTTTACACATAAAAAAAACTATTAATTAAAAAATATATTACCAGTTATTCATGCGATATATAATGAAAGCCCTTGAAACAATCCGGATCCAGTGGGAACGCATAAAAGAACTCGCACTATTTTGTCCCGTAAATCCTTTGACTGTACATCTGCTTTGATCTGTCGAGTATTTCGCCAATGTTGATTTCCATCATACCGAACCGTAGTTGATAGTGCAGCTTTTCATCGATTCCCTGAAATTATAGGACTGAGTGGAATATCCTCATTTAAGCATACTACTGGACGTCCTCACTTATGAAAATATGCCTGTTGATTGGAATGATCTAAAAGTTCATTCGCAACATCATTACTAAAACTCAATAAGCCCATGCACCTGTTAGTTATTTATGATGGTTGCGTGATGTCTTCTGTTCTCTAACACAAATTGCATATTGATAAAATAATAAAATGATCCACTTCCATATCGTAATAAACATCTTTTCAAAGAAAGGAGAAAATCTATTGACTTTAACTTTTAACATACCAAATAGTCCGTACACTGAGCGGCTTCTCCACCGGATGTGTTAGGAGCCTCTTTCAATATGTTTTCAATTTTCTTGCCATTAAAAAACATCATGTGGACTTTCATTTTTCCCGAACCAGGTTTCTTATAAATGGTCGAATTCTCCTGCTAATTGCTAATAATTTGGAAACAGTTTGACAGCAGACTTTTGATCCTTGGCCATATTTATGTAAGAAAAATTTGGATAATGTTCATAACATTTATTAACTTCTATTTCGTCACTCATTTTAATCAAAATAACAACAAACGAACGCGGTTGGCATTAACCATAAGATCTGACATATTTTTCAAAGATAACTTTATCAAGAAAAAAAAAAAAACAAAACTAAATCAAATTATGCTTGGGGAAAAAATTTATATGAAAATACGTGTTAAGTTATTTTAATCGCACGCCTTTGCAGATTGCAGATTCTCAACATTATGTTCTCTAAAAATGTATTTCCTTAAAAAACGGCATTTTCTTAAAAAAAAAAATAATTTTTTTAAAAGGTAACATACCTTTTCTCAAAAAGTGGCCTGTTTTAAAAAGGACCTTTTCTTAAAAAAGTAGATTTTCTTATAAAAGTGCTTTTTCGTAATAGAAACTTTTCTTAAAACTCTAAAATTTTTATAAAGTACCCTTTCTTAGAAAATTACCTTCTCCTACAACAGATCCTTTTCGCAAAAAAGTACCGTTTTAAAAAGTACAATTTCTTATTATAGTACCTTTCCCTAAATAACTAAATTTTCTTAGAAATTACATATTCTTCAAAATCTACCATTTTTAGCGTTCAAAAGTATATCTTCTAGAAAAGTACTATTTCTTGAAGATGAATTCTTTCATAAAAAGGTATTTTTCACGAAAAAGTATTATATATAAATAAAGGACGTTTTCCTTTAAAAAAAACGCTTTTTCCGATATAAAACATTTTCCTTAAAGAGTACCTTTTCGAAAAAATTTTGTTTTTTAAAATACTACTTTATCTTGAAAAAGTATATTTTCTTTAAGGAAGTACATTTTCCTAAAAATGTAAATTTTCTTAACAAACAATTTATCTTTAAATAAGCATCTCTTCTAAAGAAAGATACTTTCTTCAAAATGCCCTTTTTTAAATAGGTACCTTTTCTAAAAAAAAAGTGTCTTCTCCATAAAAAGTAACTTCTCCAAAACAGTGCATTTTCTCTAGAAGTACCATTTCTTAAAAAATTACTTTCTCCTAAAATTACATTTCCTTAAAAAATTAAATTTTTTTTAAGTAAATTTTCTTAAAAAGTACCTGTTTCGGCAACCATTTCGCAAAAAAGTAAATTTTCATAAAGCAATACCTTTTCACAAGCTTTCCCTTTTCTCAAAAAGGCACCTTTCTTAAAAATGTACCTTTTCGTAAAAAGTACATTTTTTTAACAAAAAAAAAAAAATACATTTTCTTTAAAAATTATCTTTTCTTATAAAAAACCTCTCCTTAAAAAGCATTTTTTTGTCCCCTAAAGAAATGCTTAAGTTATAATTAAAGGGTAATATGAATTAATGTTTTAAAGTTAAATCATATTTTGTGTTTCAGTTGTTTCTTTTAAAAGGAGTACATTGTCTTAAAAATTACCTTTTCTTAGACGTACGCTTTTCTGCTTTTTCTTAAGAAAAACTACATTTTCCTAAAAAAGTACATATTCCTGATAGAGTAGCTTTTTTATAAATTAAATTTTCTTAAAAATAACTTTTTTTTGAAAAGTAGATTTTGTTAAAATGTACATCTTTCCAAAAGTACCTTTCGAAAAAATGTACTTTTTTTTAAAAACGTTCTTTTTTAAGGTTAGTTTTCTTAAAAAAGTGTTTTACATTACAAATCTACGTTTTCTAAAAAACTACTTTTGCTACAAAAATACTTTTTTATTAAAAGTACATTTGCCGTGAAAAGTACCTTTGCCGTGAATGGTACATTTTCCGTGAAAAGTAACTTTGTAGCGAATACTACATTATCTGTAGAATGTACCTTTTCCGCGAAAAGTACTTTTGCCGTGAATAGTACATTTTCCCTAAAAAGTACCTTTTCCGTTAAAAGCATTTATTCCTAAAAAGTACCTTTTTCTAAAATAGTAGCATTTCCTAAAAAATTATTTATGTCTAAAAAAGGACCTTTTCCTTGAAAAGTACCTCCATCGTGCAAAGTACTTTATGCGTGAAGAGTACCTTTTCCGCGAAAAGTACCTTTGCCGTGAATGGCACCTTTTCCGTGAAAAGTACCTTTGCCTTGAATAGCACATTTTCCCTAACAAGTACCTTTTCCGTGAAAAGCATTTATTACTAAAAAGTACCTTTTCCGTGAAAAGTACCTTTGCCGTGAATAGCACATTTTCCCTAAAAAGTACCTTTTCCGTGAAAAGCATTTATTCCTAAATAGTACCTTTTCCGCGAAAAGTACCTTTGCCGTGAATAGTACATTTTCCCTAAAAAGTACCTTTTCCGTGAAAAGCATTTATTCATAAAAAGTACCTTTTTCTAAAATAGTAGCATTTCCTAAAAAAAATACTTTTTCCTAAAAAGAGGACATTTTCCCTGAAAAGTACCATTTCCGTGTAGAGTACTTATCCGTGAAGAGTACATTTTCCGTGAAGAGTACCTTTTCCGTGAAAAGTACGTTTTCTGTGAAAAGTACCTATTTTGTGACAAGTACAATTGCCGGGAATAGTAAATTTTCAGTAGAAAGCACCTTTTCCTCAAAAAGTACCTTTTCCGTGAAAAGCATTTATTCCGAACAAGTACCTTTTTCTAAAATAGAAGCAGTTCCTAAAAACCAACTTTTTCCTAAAAAAATGACCTTTTCCCTGAGAGTGTAGAGTACCCTATCCGTGAAGAGTACCTTATCCGTGGAGAGTACGTTTTCCGCGAAAATTTCGTTTACCATGAAAAGTACCTTTTCTGTTAAAAGTACCCTTGCCGCGCTTAGTACATTTTCCGTAAAAAGTACCTTTTCCGTGAAAAGTACGTTTTCTTAAAAATTTGCATTTTCTGTGAAAAGTACCTTTTCCTACAAAAGTACCTTATCTTAAATAATTAAATTTTATTAAAAAATTATATATCCTTAAAAAAAAATTTTTTCTTAAAAAGTACATTTTCCTAAAAAAATGACTCTTCGTTAAAGTGAATTTTCTAAAAAAAAATCACCTTTAATTAAAATTGTGTATTTTCTTGAATTTGCAGCTTTTGCTTAGAAAAAATACATTTTGTAAAAAAAGGTACCCTTTTTTAAAACAGCATATTTTTAAAGAAACCAACTTTTCCTAGAACAGTGTTTATTCTTAAGAGAGTACATTTTGTCCCCTAAAGAAAAATTTAAGTTTTAATCAAAGGGTAATAAAGGGTCCGCCAAATAACTTCTTTTTGCAGAATGCTATAAAAAAACTACTGAATATTACCTCTAATTTCTTTTTTTATTTGAAAGTACAATCCTTCCGGTTAATAATGGAAAATAATTTCATTCAAATGGCTGCCTCGGCTGGCCATGCAGTAGCCTACTCGATCGGTCCAATTTTTAAGCACATTATCGATTGTGTGTAGCTGTATTTCACCAATGGCTTCACGAATATTATCCTTTAAAACGTCAATTGTCTCTGGCTTGTTGGCGTAACACTTATCTTTGAGGGCACCCCACAAATAATAGTCCAACGGTGTCAAATCGCAGCTCCGAGGCGGCCAAACGACATCAGCTCTGCGGCTGATAATGCGATCTTCAAAAACAGGGCGCAAAACATCGAGTGTAGCTTCGGCTGTGTGGCACGTAGCGCCGTCCTGTTGAAACCAAATGTTGCCAATATCCTCCTCTTCAATTTTTGTGAACAAAAGTTCGACTAACATGGCTCGATAAGGATCGCCATTGACTGTAACGGCCACTCCTTGCCTATTTTCGAAGAAAAATGGCCCAATTAAGCATCTGGACGAAAATCCGCACCAAACAGTGACTCGTTTTGGGTGTATCGGCTTTTCAATGTATGCGTGCGGGTTTTCTGTGCCCCAAATGCGACAAGTTTTCTAGTTTACATACCCGCCAAGATCAAAATGAGCTTCACCTGAAAAGATGATTCTTTTTGGCAAATCGGCATCTTCTGTAAGTCGCTCGCAGGCCCACTTAGCGAAGCGAAAACGCATTGGATGGTCAGTTGGCTTCAACTTCTGAACCAATTGGACTTTGTATGGCGTCATACCAAGGTCTTTATGCAAAATTCGTGTCAATGATGCCTCCGAAATATTCAATTCTTGAGAACGACGGTAAATTCATGTTGATGGCGCTTCGCGCACACTTTCTGCCACAGCAGCAATATTCTCGGGTGTATGCACTGTTTTTGGCTTTTCACGCTTTGGTTTATCGATGAGGATGCCAGTTTCTTTCACTTTTTGCACAAGGTAACGAACATACGGTGCTTCTCTTCTTCCAAAATCCGTACGCAATTTTCGCACACATTCTGCTACATTACCATGATTTTCAAAGTAATGTCGCAATATTTCCCAGCGTTATTCAAGCGTATACGCAACCATATTCGTTCAGCGGAAGGATTAAACTAATTATCTGTCAAATCAGACATGAGCTAAGTGTTACCATTCACGAAATAAGCACTAGTTGAAAAAAAAAACGTTAGATGGTGGACCCTTTATGTAATATCGGTATAATAAAATTATATTTTAAGCTTGTACTGCTTATTTTATTTAATAAAATAAGTAAAAATTTTAAATGAGGGATATGGAATAGAGTATTTCATTATTCGCGAACAGTGACTCCTTCTGTTTAACAAATGACTATATTATGGATTCATCATCAACACTTCACTACATTCCACTCGCATATTAGTGTTTGGCATACGTATTCCCAAACTGATACTAGACGCTATTAAGTCAATTCTTTACGTAAAACATGATTCAATAATTGGCTCAAGTTTAATTTGATTTAATATTATAAAATAATATACTCGTAATCAGGCTCATAGTATTCTGTTTGCAAATATATACCTATTTCTACATATGATATATGCAGGCTTGTTTTCAACTGAATATTCTTTATAGATATAATGCACATACGCATATACTCGTGCTATAGAACCAACTATTGTTTGCGAAGAAGATTTCCATAAGTAAATAATGTAGCATTATATATATCAAAGAAATAAGAGAGTGAAAAATGCACAACTTTATGCAAAATTAATTGAAAGTTAAATTATATCGTTACAAAGCCAAAAGTTACTAAATACACATTGTGCTCTAAATCAAAGAAATGCAAATATTTCAAATGCATTCCACATTTAGTTTCGCAACACAGTTATTAAGTGCATCGAAACGACTACAAACGTAAGTTGCACATCATCAGCATACATATGAAGTTTTTAATACGAAAGTTACTTAGGCAAATCATTTATATATATAGTAAAAAGAAGCGGTCCTAGAATCAAATCTTGCGGTTTGCCCTTTTTTACTAGAAGCACATTTGATATATTATTATTGGCGGGAACGTTTTGTCTTCGATTTGCTAAATAAGACGATATAAGCCGAGTTGGGGAAGGAGAGAAACCAAAAAGAGGTATTAGCTTCATGCAGAGTATTTCGTGATTCACAGTATCGAATACCTTTGAGTGATCTAAAAGCACTAGAAATGCAATGTTACCATTATCAATATATCCACGAATATCTTCAAACACATCAGTGAGGGCAGTTATGCAGCAATGTTTAGGACGAAAGCGTGATTTTCTGTCTGAGAGTAGACCCCTATTCTTGTCATATTTTCCAATTTGCTGATACAATAACCTTTCAAGCACCTTAGCCAAGTATGGTAGGAATGGATACAATTTTAGCATATTTCCAACTTTGGGGTGTAGTAAAAGAGCTTACAGCTACTTTTAGAAGTCATATTTTATGGCCTTGCGGGATTGCTCACATTGATAGCCTTCTCTAAAGCAGACACCCATACATAGGCCCTTCACAGCATGTTCTTTACTGAGGAACTGTTTAAGCATTTTGGGCAAAGTCTTTCCACCAATGTATGAGTTTCTATTGTAAAATTGGCTTAACCAAAGTGATGATAAAACTGAACAATTGTATGTAATATTAGCTGTTTTTACCCCGTCTTGCCGGGATCCAAAGGATTTACTATATTTACCAGTCGCTGAGTACTTACAATGAACAACTTCCACAAAAAAAATGAACCTTCTCTCCAAATGGAATTGGAGAATTTGTTCATGATGAAAAATTCCCCAATTTTAACGTTTTTTGGGGAGTAAATTTATTTGGTTTTTTTCAATTTAAAATTTTTCACTTTTGGATTTACAAGTTTGGGGACTATATTCATTTTTTTAGAAGACGCTACAAAAAAAATTCTTTAAAAATAAACTGAGAAACCGGTTTAGTTTTTTTTTTTTTTGAAGTTTATTTATTTTGTTTACATCAAATATAACGAAATCGTTTGCAAATTAAAAGAATCAGAATTTTTTCAAATTTATAGAAGTTTCAAAAAGAGAAAATGGGTGTGACGTTTAAAATTGTGCCGCAAGGTTACTTTAAGCAACTTCTTATAGTATATTTGTGGCCTATTTAGATCAATTTTGTAGATCATTGCTATTAATGAAATCGTGCGTTCTCTTTTTTTTTACCGTGCAAACATTGCAAGATATGTTATGGTTGTGCGATAAAGCACCGAAATGATGCTATTGAAAACAATGCAGATTTGAAATGCGAGTATTGCAGTAAAAATATTGAATATTAAATAAATATTTAACAAAATTCATTAAATACCCAATTGATCTTAACCAATTGATCTGAAGCTTGGCGCATAGTCATGCTGTGACTACAGATTAATTTTGGGGTAGTCACGCACAGTCATGCATAGTCCTGTACAGTCACGGAGTGATCTAAATGCCATTTCCCCTCATCCGTTCGATATGAGACTCGATCCATATACTTGCTGTGAAAAAAGATTTTCTTTGACTTAGTCACGCACAGTCACGTATGGTCAGGCACAGTCACGGAGAGATGTAAAACGGATTTCCCCTCATCCAATCAATCTGAAACTTTGTCAATATACTTGCTGTAAAGAAAGATTAACTTCGACATAGTCACGCATAGTCACGCATAGTCACGCATAGTCAAGCACAGTCACGCATAGTCACGCACGGTCACGGAGTGACTTAAAACCAATTTACCCTCATTCGATCGATCTGAAACATGATCCATACACTTGCTGTAAAAAAAGATTAACTTTGACTTAGTCACGCTCGGCCACGCATGGTCACGCACAGCCACGGAGAGATTTAAAACGGATTTCCCCTCATCCGATCAATCTGAAACTTGGTCAATATACTTGCTGTAAAGAAAGATTAACTTCGACATAGTCACGCATAGTCACGCACAGTCACGGAGTGATTTAAAACCCATTTCCGCTTATTCAATCGATCTGAAACTTGGTCTATACACTTGCTGTCAAAAATTATTAACTTTGACAGAGTCACAGACAGTCACGCATAGTCACGCACAGTCACGGAGAGATTAAAGCCTCACTTCACCTAATTCGATCGATCTGACCCTTTTTTTGAAATTTTTGGAATTTGTTCATCGTGAAGTTATTCCCCAATTTTTTGGGGAATAAGTTAATTTTTTTGGGTGGGAACTTGTTCATTGGGGACTAGGTAATCAACGCCTGCTTACCATTACGTCTTGCTGTGTTTTTGCATGGATTATTTTGAGTGTTTTGGGATACACAACATTCCTGTTTCTTCCTTCTGGTACATATAAGAAAAGATTGTGCTGGCTCTCAACACTGGAGCAGGCGACATATAATTGTCTATGAGAAAAACAGGGAGACTCTTAGTTGATAGCTGCTACAGTAATAGATTGTCCTCTTGTGTACGTTATGTTAGGGAAAAGTTTTTGTACCATCTCTTGCAATGAATGAACCAAGTTACAAAAGTTTTCTAGTAGGAATATCTGGAGTCACCTTGTCTTATACGCTGGTCCTCAAGACATTGTTGAGTCATTTCAGGAGTTTCACATTTCCTCGACTCAGCTTGTCTTAGTCACTGGATTTTTAGACGCACTTCAGTACATTCAGGCATTTCCGCTCTTCTTCTTAACAAAGCTTCGAGACGTTGGTGGGCTTGATCAGGTGTATCAGCATTTCTCGACTTTGAGTGTCTAACTCGTAGAGACTCGAAACAAATTTGGGTCTGATCGCGGGTTTCTAGAGTTCTGTTTAACCTCAGCCTTTTTGCCTTTGCGCTACTACGGCCTATATAATGCTTTTTAGGATTCATAGTTCAATTAAAATAACTAAATTTATCAAAAATGTTCCGTGGATGTATGCGCTGTATGCTTTCATGTGCAAGTCACAATTGCATATAGTTCTTTTTCCACCTTTACAACTCATTTATATTAGTGAAAAAGATGAAATGGAAATGTTTGTAATAGGTTGCTTTCCAAAGTAGCCAAAAGGCGAGATGGAAATAAATGTAAAATTTTGTTTTTCAATGTAGTTAATAAGGCGGGATGGAAATATTTGTATGATATAACCTCATCGGAGTAAGCCTACAGCGATAGTCAATCTGTATCTGTTCACCCATGAAAATAAATCTGCATTTGGGATGTTACAACTCATATAGTAAAAAAAGGCAAGACGAGAATGTTTGTAACAGGTTGATTTACAATATTTATTTCATAATGGTTTAAACTCTAGAGTAGTAAATAAACAGATTTATACAAAATTTGTGGCAATTTCAGTGAAAAATTAAAATACTTATAACACACACTAAAAGCATATATAGAAAATTAGCAGTATACCCGCTACATTGTTAGCGTATTATGTTAGTTATTTAAGCCATAATAATATTTAAAATCAATAAGAAATATAGTGTTAGTGACACTATGATGGAAACTTTTAACAACTAATATTTTTGACGACTTGGACTCTTTTATTAATTTATTTATTAAACAAAGAAGAAATATTAACATAACTTCAGAAACAATTAACATTTTTATGCTGTTGACAAAACAATGGAAACCTTTACTATACAATAACACTGTGGAATAAAATGATGATCACGATCTTGGAGGCTGGCTGATTCCTATACTGAACGATTGTATTAATTTATTTCAGTAAAACTCCCGAAGCGTTTAGCCGTTTTATGGCCATTTAAATATATAATTTTCTAGACATCACTATTCGCGAACAGTACACTAATTCCAGTTCATGCATTCTTTAGCAAGATTAATGCTAGCCAGACGCTTTTATGGCTATATTCTTAGAATATTTCTCACAAGTATTCTTTTGCCTGCGACCATCACTAAAATCATCTATTATTCTGATTTGGTTGGTAAAACTTTATTCTTGCCATTATTTTATAATAATTGAAAGAAAACAACAGAATCTATAAATATTTAAAAGAAATTTAAAAGTTTCCACTGTTTTGGCATCACTAAAAAAATATTTCTTTTGCGTTTATCTATTTGTGTTATCTTCCAATATAGAACACACAATAGTGATTTCGTAAAAATATACATAATTTTATTACTATGCGCGAAATTATTAAAAACAAAATTGGCAAATTTTGAATTTTGTAAAAATTTCCGATGTATTGCCACCTGCAATATTTAAGTACCACTTTTTTATTCATAATAGGTTCGAAAATTATTCAAAAATAATATTATTTGTAATATCGATGGCTTAGTTCGGAAAGGAAGTAACTCAAGCCATAGGACAAACGCTATTGAAATTGGTGAAAATGGGTGCATGTTCAGAGCTAGTCCCCATTCAAATAACCCCTATGATATCAAATTAACTTCCCATAAGATCTCTGTCGAATTGGGTTTGTGTGTGTTTATTACATCCATTAATCCGTAGACCAAAAATAAACCCTATATGTTGCTGCAAAATATAAGCGACTTTACCACATATGGTTAGGATCGGTCCAATTTTCGACGAAAATTTGGTTTATGATTTTTTTAAACCCAATTAGTTGGACCTAAGACCAATTCTCCAAACGCATGGTATAGGGTATCGGTCTAGACCGACTATTATTTTCTTACTTGATTTCTTAAGAAAATGTACTTTTAAAGGAAAATTTACCAGTTGAAAAGTATCAGTTTTCCCATTTTTTGGCCGTTTTTACCCCCCCCCCCCCCCAGGGCTCGAATTAAAACAAATTTTATTCTTCTCCGATGTTTGTGTCTCTGGTGGAATATACATATCAAATTTCATATTCCTAAATTACTTTGTAAAGAAGATACAAAATAGGTACAGTTTTACATATATGTGCCGTTTTTGACCGCCCCCCACCCCCTTTAACATTCGAATTTCCAAAAGATTTCGTCTCATTTGATGTTTCTATCTTTAGGGGAATCCACAAACTATATTTTATATTCGTTTGTTTAGAAGATATCAGATGTATTATTTCTCCCCTCTTTGGCCGTTTTTCTTCCCCTACACGTTACAATTACCGATATATTCACCCTGGACTAATGCACACGTATTGGGTGGGGTCTGTGTACCAAAATTCATAAATATAGACTAATATGTTAAGAAGATGCAAGGGTACCATTTTTACTCTCCTCAGCATCCAAATTTCATCTGATGTTTCTATCTGTAGTGGAATCCGCGTACCATGTTTCATATTCCTAGATTCGTTTTTTTTAATAGATACCAAATATACAATTTTTCCCCTTTTTGGCCGTTTTTCCTTCCCTAGACGTTAAAATTAGCAATAAAATCATTATTGGCTGATGCCCACGTATTCGGATGAGACTCTATAACAAAGTTCATATATATAGATTAATATGTGAAGAAGATGCAGAAAGGACAACTTTTACCTTTTTTGGCCGTTTTTTCCCCTTAAATGGCCGAATTTCGAAAAAATTAGTTTTGAGCCCTCAGTTGTTTCTCGGATGGCAAATTTCATATTCCTAGACTATTTTTTGTTACCATTTCCCCCCTTTTTGACCACTTTTACCCCGATAATGTACGAATTTTTAAAAATTCGTTCTTAGTGGATCTTTACGCCGAGAGAGGAACCTACAGTCCAAATTTCAAGCTTCTGGGTCGAATAGTTTGTGCTGGGCGATGATCATCCTCGCAACTCTTTTATGTATATAGAATTAAACAAAGTGGTGTTGGCCCATAAAAATATATGACGACCTTGCCTGGGATATGAGAATAGTGTGCAGTAAATTCGAACGAAGCCCGTAAAAAATTTTAGAAAGCGGGTGCAAAAGTATGCGTGGCCACTACAAAGCATATGCCACCTTCCTTGGAATATAGAGATCCGTTGAAAAAGAAAAATTCGTATAGCGGTCAAACAAACAAACAAACAGAAAATGAATTATATATATATAGATAATCGATACACCTATTTGAAACTAAGTGAAATTTTGAACATAATCTCATCTAACTTCATAACGATGTAACGAATGATCGCACCATTTTGTAAGTTCACACAATATATGTATAAAGAACAAACTTCATTTTCTATCTGTTTTTTTGCTTTTTCTACAAAATGAATACATAAGTGAAAAAGACAAACTCCTAATTGCGAGATAATCGTAATATTTTAAATAAATATTGTACCCTTGAAATTAAGAAACATTTGATATGATTATGCAACCACTGCGAAAAATAAACATTTCGAAACAATTGCCATCAAGTTGGTCCTACAGATTCTACCCAACAATTGAGAAGATGAATCTCGTAAGCAATTTAGGTAGGCAAATATTATTATAAAATAATTGGGTGAAACAAAAAAACACAGAATAATAGAGTAGAAAATTTACTTAGTTGAATGCTTTACATACAATTTATAATCCAATATAGTGACAAGGAAAACCCAGCAAACAATTAAAGGTTAGCAAAAAGAATAAGGCGTTTACATTGGCATTAGATTAAAATTCATGGCATTTTTCAAGCACCCAAAGCTAATTTTTTTCTTCCACGAGCATTATGAAAAATATTATTATATAATTCGAAAACAGAGTTTAATGGTAAAATTGACACAATTACAGTATTTTCTTTCAAATAAATAAAGCTTTGCGCAATATATCCAATTCTAAAGAATCGGTAGAACAACAGGCAGACATGCTACTCTTCATCACGGTTTTAAACATAAACTTGAGTTTTCTGTGAGTTTTCTTCAGCTGCAAAATAGAAGTGACTACCACTGAATAAAATCACTGTTGTATATTCAATTGAACAGAGTTGTATTTAACTAAAAAGTCCAAACAGCTGAGTTGTCTTCTATAAAAATTGATTTTGTAGCTACTCTTAATACATTTAACATTTAGCCCATCTAAACACTCCAAATTAATCTCTTGTTCATACAGTCAGCAGACAAATCTACAAATCTCTTGGAATTATAACAAATTGATGTATGAATACTATCAAAGTTTTAGTTTCTTTTCTTATCTTTATATCTCTTCTGTTTATATAATTTTTATTTTCTTTGCCTTCTTTTTGTTTAATTTGCCAGTTTGGTTATTTGGCGTATTCTACACACAGAGTACTCACAGCCATCACATACACAATCAGCAAGATTTTGCCACTAATTAAGAAGATAAACTCTAAAAAATAAACTTAAGTAAATTTTAAGTTTGTGTGGGTTTTTTATTTCTTTTGTTTTTCTTTCTTCCACTTCCTGATACGGTTCTTTGTTTAAATAGCATAAGTAGAGTACGGTTGAGGGTTACCAGATCTAATGATGTTGGTGTTGGTGTTGGAATTCATAGAACTGATAAAATAAAATTAAGCTATCTTGTTTGAATTACAATGTAATATTGTCTATACAAATACATATATCAATTAAATGTGCTACACTTCCTGGTTGTACTTGCGATATGGCATGAAACTATTGATATTTGTTTGGTATTGGCATTCAAGTTGGTAATGTCTTTAAAGATTCATTTATTAATTAAAATAGAACTGCGTTTCTGTTGGAATATGTTTTTTTTTTTTAGATTTTGTACCCATGACACCACTAGTATTCATAATGTGGTACAGCAAAGCCACTTCCATTTGTATATTTCTTAATATATGCAACAGTGCAAATATTCTTAGAGCAAAATTGACGTTATTATCAAGATTCTAAAACCATCGATATGTATACGTACACATATTATCGATTAATTAGATGCACTGTCAACAAAATAATAAGTATATCTAAAATTTTATACTTTTAAATTGACATTTCTAGAGGAAAATATGGAAAATGGTGTCACTTTTCGATGTAGATGTGGTCAGAGTATAATGACTTAATGCTCATGCTCGTAACTACAAAAAACATCTGACAAACACACAACTTTTATACCGAACGACTTAGAATAATTATCTGAATCAATTCAGCGATGTCCGTCTCTCCGTCTAACTGTCTGTCATCAAGCTCAAAGTAGCATATAGATGATGACCAACCCTACCGACCCTACGCTCCTTATAGGAAGGAGGCATAGTGGAAAATTTCGAAAATCCATAACTTTTGATGGGATTGGAACTTTGATATGCGGTTTTTTGTTTGGTAGTTGGGACTTAAGCCTTTAGTTTTTGCTGTAAAACGTAAATATCTAGTCATAATAAAAAAAAGTAATTTTTAGTTGAATTTTAGTAAAAAGTGATGTTCAAAGGTTAAAAGGTTATAAAAGGTTATACCCTCCACCCCAGTGTGCAGAAGGTATATATAAGTTTGTCATTCCGTTTGTAATAATTAGAAAAAAAAATTCTGGACCCCATAAAATATATATATGTGTGATCCTTATAACAAGCGGAGTTGATATAGCGATGTCCGTCTGTCTGTCTGTGGAAATCACGATGACAACTTCAATCGGGCAGCTAGGGTGATCGTTTGCATAAAAGATGATTCACTGACTTTCTGGGAAGTTTGGTATGTAAAACCGTCCAAATCGGTTGAATAGGGCCCGAGATCAGAATGAAGAACTAAAAATTCTTGAAAAAATATGATTTTCTATGTTGTTCTGGTCACGATCGCGGCCTCATTAGGACAGTTAGGGTGATCTTTTATCTTCAGAATGATTCACCAAGATCATGGGAGTTTTCTGTTGCAAAAATCGTTAAAATCGGTGGAAAAAGTCCAGGGAAATCTCTGAAAAATTAAAAAAACATGAAAAATATGATGTTCCTATATTTTTCTTGTTGCTGTTCTAAATGTTGTATTGTTGTCACAGCTGGACTTGTTGTTTTTGTGGTCGCTGTGGTAACAGTATTATAAAAACTAACCCTTTGTAAATATTTTTTTATCAACTCTGGTAGAAAAATTTTAAAGTTTCCATTGTTTTGGCATCACTTAAAAAAATTTTAAAGTCATTTATGTCATCGCCAGGAGCCTGCCTGCAAAGTTTCAGATCGATTGGGCAACGGGAAAGGGGTTAAAAATAAATCCAAAATTTTTTCGACAAGCAGACTCTACGAGTTATTATAAAGGGAGTAAAAATTCACCAACATCTAAAGTAAATAATGTTGAACTACCTAGTTGTTAATAAAAAAAAAAACTATGTGAGTCCGATCACAGGGGAGACGTGTAAATATCTATTTACACTTCAATTAAAATCAAACAGTACGCGCCATCTATGTATAGCAAGCAACTGCTATGGTTGTTATACTTGATGGTTGGAGTTGTCTGCTATACATTCATGGCGCTTTCTGTTGGTTGTTCAACCGGCTAAATAAATTTAAATCATAATCTTACATATAACTCAAACCATTTTTCCCTTACGCTGTTTTTGTGATTATAATGTAAAATAGATTTTTACCCCCCTGAAAAAAAAAACAGTGTAAATTTACCAAACAAAATTTTATGTATTAATTTATTTAAAGAAAAACATGAAAATAACTTTTGATGTTGTATTTTGTGTGTGTAATATTTACATATATGTATGTACATACCTACATACTTATATTAAATAACAACATAAAATACGTATATTCTATACATGTGTATTCATAATAACCGCATGTCAGAAATAAATCGGTATATTATTTTATATTTATATAAAATTCTCCAATATGTATTTTGTTTTAGGGTAAATACATTTCTTTTGTGTTAATAAACAGAGTGTCACTTCATTTTGCTCAGTGTTGCCATGCCACAGTAGATGGCGCCGCAATTTTTGTTGTACTTAGCCTTGCAATCGTTATTTCTATATCAACATAATAGCACATTTTCAATTAGATATCAACAATGTTAAGAGTATACAGAGGGCTGGTCTTTTATTTCATACGTTTTTCTATTATTCTTTTACAAATATGACCACAAGTTTGGCATATTTACTTTTTGTTGTGTTTACAAAATAGAGTTACCGAGTTCATCAATGAGTTTTTTTTTTGCTCTCAAAACAGTACTCCATAGATTTATAAAATTATTATTCTGCTTTACCTAAAAAATAGCTGATTGCGATTACATATAATATTTAAAACTTGTTTATAATTACTAAAGCATTACTATTGACATAAAGACAAAATTGCACTTTTTAAATTTTCCATTCAAATTAAAAAAATATCAATTCTAAAATTGGAATTCAGATTTCCAATTATAAATAAGAATATATCAATTGAATTTCAAAAAATCTTATTAAAACGTCGGAAATAATAATTTGAAATTTAGAAGACATCAATTGAATTTTTACAATATAAAATTTATTCTTTAAACACAAATTGAAATTCAGAAAATATTAATTTAAATTCAATGAAGTTTAGAAAACCTCAAATGATATTTAAGAATTGCGAACATAAAAATTGTTTCATAAATAAAGCGCAATTTGAATGTTATTTATATGTTATGTTTCACAATTTTTTTGGATGAAAATTTTAAGTTTTTCAGTAAATAAAGACAACAAATTATTTTATTTAAAATTTTTGGGACACTTTTTGCATTTGGCATCCCTAATTTGAACCAGTGTTCTTGATGACTTCACGGTAGGCAAGGTAAAACCCAAAACATTGAAGTTCAATAATTATTCCCAGGTAGTAGTATTTGGAGTCAATAAATGAAAATATATTTTACTAACATAATTTAATTCAAAATCAAAAGTTGGCATCACGGGGTTAGATTTTGTATTATATTGTGAAATAGTGAAAAAAAATTATTTTCCAAATATGGCAATATTTTAACAAAAAAACAAGTAAGATAATTATAGTCGGTCTAGACAGACCATTCGATACCCCATACCATCTCTTCGGTCCAACTAATTGGATATAGAAAGTTAGCATAAACCGAATTTGAATGGCATTGTTAATAATTTTTTGGGCTGCAGATATGAAAAATTTCATATCAAGTGCTATATTTATATGGGGACTAGGTCCAAAAATGGACCGACCTTGACCATATTTGGTCACTTATATTTTGAAAAAAATCTATACAAACCAAATTTGGGAAAAATCTGTGCAATATCTTTGTTTTTTGATAGATTTAAGTGAAGATCGGGAAGCAGTTCTATATGGGGCTTATGATTAAGAATTGTCCTGTAGGGATTATTTTTGGACTAGTGATTAATGGATAAAATAAACATATATAAACCCAATTTGACTGAGATCTATATGATAATTTGTATCTTACGGCAATTTATGTCGGTTTCATAGGGGTCATTTGTATGTGGACAAGGTCTGAACATGGACCGAATTCCACCAAATTCAACAGCGTTCATCCCACGGCCGACAAAAGCTTATGTACCCAATTTTATCAAAATATAATCATATTTGCGATCTGTAGTTTGATTACAAGGTTTACATGGACATACAGACGGACGGACATCGGACTCAAAAAGTGATTCTGATTCGATCGGTATAATAAAAGATGGGTCTAGGTCAAATATTTTTGGTAGTTACAAACAGCAGCACAAAGTCATTATACCCAAACCACATAGTGGTATAGGGTATAAAAAGCTCTCTCAATTTTTAGACTCAGAATCACTTTTTGAGTCGATTTAATAATGTCCGTCCGTCCGTCCGTCCGTCTGTGTGACCATGTAAAGCTTGTAATCAAACTGCAGGTCGCAAATATGAATATATTGTAATGAAATTTAGTATATGAGATTTAATCGGCCACGGGATGAACGCTGTTGAAATTGGTGAAAAGCGGTCCATGTTTAGACCTAGCCCCCATACAAATGACCCCTATGAAATCTACATAAATTGCCATAGATCCAAATTATCATATAAATCTTAGTCAAATTGGGTTTGTATGTGTTTATTATATCCGTTAATCAGTAGTCCAAAAATGATCCCTATGGGACAACTCTTAGTCATAGGCCCGATGGAGATAAGGGCGAGCTATGTAATTTGCAAAAACTTAAACTAAATTAATTAACTAATTATATCATATTACCGGAAACGCATGCATATAGGTATATAACCTAAATGCATGCCGATCAGCAACAACCATGACCGAAAAGCAAACACCGAAACGTGTTTTCTTTTATCCGAAATAATAGAAAAGATGAAATCGATCTTTCCTCGCGGGAGCGCGAACTACTAATGTGAGAGAGCTCTATGTACCAACTCTTGGAATAAACTAAAATCCAGATCAAACCAAAGAGTTTGCTTAAATAATTTGGTATTAAGTTTAGCAAATTGTTAACTTTTTCAAATATTTTGTTTACATTTATTATCAATACTCAAACCGAAGTGGAAGGTATAAAACATTCGGCACAGTCGAATTTAACACTCTTTTAGTTTTTCATTTTTAAAAACGTTTTTATAACCTTTCATTTTACCCCCCAAAGACATCTTAATCTTTTCACCAACACAATCGTACCTCACACCGTTTTTGTCTTACTCTGTTTTTGTGATTGTATTGTGAAATAGACTTTTGCCGCCCTGAGCGTATAGATGATTGCACATCAAAATATATACGCCACATATATTTACCGTAGTTAAAATACTATACTATACTAAACTATACCATACTGTACACGATTAAACCGAAGGTTTTTCATTGGTCTTATGCAGCAAAACCGCTTTCGCACCTCCATTTTTCGCTTTAAATTGAATGTTTATGCATGAAAAACTAAGCAAACAAGCATCAAGATAAGGAAAAAATAAAAAAATGCTTGGCCTGAGAACGCCAAGAAACCTAGTACTTTCAACCTAAGAAAATTGATACCTGCAGCAAATATCTGTCACTTTGAAGTATGCGAGCAATTAAGTATGTGTTTGTAAGGAGCAACTGTACAAGTCCAGTTATCTAGATTTTGAGTTGTTAATGCCAAATGGCTTAATTTTTATAGCTTTTTATAAGGGTTAAAAAATTTTAAAAAAACATAGATCAATATCGACTTTTTTGTTAAAAAAAATTTAACTGTAATTTTTATTTTGATATATCCTGCCATGCACGTAAACTTTTATTTCATGATATTGCCGGTTATGCCGGAAAACCGCAACTTACAAACCAGAGTTTAATAAATATTTTGGTTTAAATTGTTCTTAAGTTGTTGAATTAATGCTGTTACTGGAGATGGAGCCATAACTTTTATTGGTAACATTATCACTAGATTTAAATCAGTTAAAGGGTCTCCAGCCCTGACGACAAGAACATGATTACATTTTTTATCTAATTAAGGAAATAGTTCGATTTATTTAAAAAAAAAAAAAAGATGTTCCTAAAGAAAAATTTTAAAATATTATTTCTCCCATTCCAACTAAATATGAAATAACGAATATGGCAAAAGAACCAAATTTTTACAAGCTTTTCAATTAAATCATATTTGGATTATTTGCCACAATTGTTGAATTCTTTCAGATCGTCTACTCGTTATTACACTGCTTGTTACTTTACACTTAAATGAAACTCCAAATGTTATGTAACGATATTTTGCGTTTGTGGAATTTTCTTCTTTAATTTTATCGTGTTTTTTTTCTTTTGTTGTTTTTTTTTTTCATTTTTATTTTCCTTTTGTTACGACTTCTTTCATAGCTACAAGGTGTTGTTAGAAAATTTGTTTCACTTTAACACAGCAAAATGTTTTGAAATTGTTTAACAACAATATACAGACATTTTTCACTTTTGTGTTTTGAGAATTCTTAATGCATTTGTATTGGAAGTGAAAAAAAAAAATAATGGAGAATAGAATTCAGGGAAAAAAGAAGTATCAGGACATAAAGGAATTAAATTTATTATTTTTATTTAAAAAAAAAAAAAACTATGTGAATTAAAAAGAATTTATTAGTCAAAAACTAAGGGTTGGATGTCCTTAGTTTACATTAAGACAGCGATCAAATAGAGATGGGTAAATGAGGAATATAAAAATTTCTCAAATAGTACATTTTATAGGTGGTTTTTAGAGAAAAACGGTAAGAAAAAGTGACGTTTTGATTCATCTTTATTCTGATCAGAATTTATATTCGTTTCATTCTTGACATCATTGGGCATCATATTAAAGATTTTTGCATATCTGTTGCATCTGTTCGCAACTTATCTTATAAGTTCGATCAAGTAATCTGGTGCTATTCCATGTAGCCATTTCAGTACGTCTAACATATCGCACCTCTAAAGTGAGTCTACTCAAAATTCACAAATTTTCAGTAGAGGCAAAAAACGTTTTTTTTAATATTTACTATAAAATTAAAAAAAAGTTGTTTCCTTGTAAAGAATTGCGAATAATAAGTATACAACAGTAGTGGTTTTTGCGATTTTTTCAGTGATCAACAAAAATAACAAGTTTTTTGGGTGCAACTCAAAATATGTCTTTTTAGTGGATTCTAAAGAAGCTACTCTTATAACGCTGTTTGTAACTACCAAAAATATTTGACCCAGACCCATCTATTATTATACCGATCCAGCGATTTAGCGATTTCCCTCCGTCTGTATGTTTTGTAACCAAACTACACGTCACAAATACGAATAAGTTTAGATAAAATTTGGTATATAGGCTTTTACCGGCCATATGATGAACGCTATTGAAATTGGTGAAATTCGGTCCATGTTCAGAACTAGTCCCCATACAAATGAACCCTATGAAATCGACATAAATTGCCATAAGATCCAAATTATCATATAAGTCTCAGTCAAATTGGGTTCGTATGAGTTTTTATTATCCAATAATCAGTAGTCCAAAAATAATCCCTATAGGACAATTCTTAGTCATAGGCCTAATATAGAGCTGCTTCCCGATCTTCACTTAAATCTATCAAAAAACAAAAATATTGCACAGATTTTTTCCAAATTTGGTTTGTATACATTTTTTTCAAAATATAAGTGACTTTACCAAATATGGTCAGGATCGGTCAATTTTTCGACCTAGTCCCCATATAAATATAGCACGCGATATGAACTTTTTCATATCTGCAGCCAAAAAAATTAATAACAATATACCGACCATAATTATCTTACTTTTCTATTATTACATTATGTATTTTGATTGTTATGTTTGTGTTTATATTTATTTCTATTAATTTAGTTTGGTTTTCGTTTAGTTTTAATTTATTAATTTTTAGCCTTTTAGTAATATTATCTATACAATTTTTTTAAATTTACAGGACATATTTCCTCCGTTGCTACTTCTGTGAAATTATAAAGTATTGTTTGCGTTAGACGGGTCGCAGTTTGTATGGGATCTTTTTTTTTAATTCTAAATTTATGCATTGTCTATAATATAAGGTTTGTGTAATAAATGAGATTTTAGTTTTTCACCTCGATCCGACGGCGCACATTGGGTTGAAATCGCAAAAAATGGAGATTAATTGAATAATGAAAATGAAGTTTTTTAAAAAATACTTATTACACGATTAAAGAGTACTAAATTCTACATCACTACCGAAAATTTCAATGTCATATGTTTTTTACTTTTCTTGCTACGTAGCCTTAAAGTTAAGAAATTTTTAAGTTTTTTTCTAATAGTTGTGAAAATTGAAATTTGTCATATTTTAAAGCTAAATAATTTTATTTTTAACAGTCAAAAGTGATACTTTTATTATGGAATCTTCAACGTCAGGTATTTTAACGTAATTTAAAAAAAAAAAATTTTAACAAAAAATATGTAGAAATTTTTTAACTTTTTTTTTTTAAATATGCTTAAATTTGGGCTATATATTTTAAAAATAGCCCAAATTTGTGGAGTTTTAAATGGGAATAGGGTAAAATTGGGCAAAAGTGTAAACTGTGTATTAAACTGTAGTATGTAAGCTTTTATATTTATAAAGAAAATGTTGCGCGTTTTTGCGCCAATTAAATATATTTAATAAATTAAAAAAATAGCCACTCATAAAAAAGCGGTTCTTGTTGTCTTTAATTTGTTTTGTTCTCGTTTTCGTTGTTATGATTGTTATTGTTGTTATTGTTATACTACAATTTTTTTGTTTGTTGGTAGCAGTGTTGCCATAAGATAAATATGAAATAGTGCTAGGGCATTTAAAAAAAGTAGCTAAACAGCTCTTAAAAATTAATTAAAGGCCCTGCAGAAAAAAACTAGTAAAATTACTAAATACGCAAAAAATAAAATTATTAAATTTAGAAACAATAAAAAAAAGTTTTAAAAAGAGCTAAACAAAAAAATAGCAAATTTTAAAAATGTTGGTTGCTAGATTGTGCTAGATCTAGCACCCAAGGTGTAAAAATGGCAAGCCTGGTTACTAGTTATTCGTTATTTTTGTGTTTGTGAAAACGTCAAATGTACTGAAAGTGCTGTAAAGTTTGTTATTGGGTAATTGGTACAAACAAATACTTTAAGCTTCTGATTTATAATATGCTACTGTCTAAACTTTTTAGGAACAAGCTCCAAAACAGTATTTTTCTCTCGTCAGAGTCTTTACGATATTTTTCGGAATGCAGACTCTTTGCTATTTAAAGAAAAAATTAATATTTTTAAAGAAGAAATAATAAAACGTACAAACCCTGTTGATATGAAAGATTTTCAAACTAAATTTAATAGTTACGTTTTTGATTTTAAGAGTCGTTGGTCTAAATCAAATAGACATGATGGCCGTTTTTGTAAAGATAATAAAAACTGGTTAGATTCTTCCATCTCATTTGTAGTGCACACAAATAGAAGAGGCCGCAAAGAAATGGAGTTTGATGAATGTTCATCAAAAACAAAAACAAAGAAATGCAAGGATATAAGAGATAAGTCATCGCTGTCTGTGTTAAGCTATGCCACTCAAATGAGTTTACGAGCTTCTGGCCATATAGAAGCATCAAAAATATTGAAAGATGTTACTTCTTCCCCATCTAGAGCTGCAGAATATAAGGCAAGTTTGACATCACAAGAACGTGCAAAACAACTAAGTGCAGAATCTGCGCTTATAGTGCTGGCAGAAGCAAAGCTTACTCGTAGCCAGTATAATGTGATTAGAAAAGCTGCTCCGGAGAAGTTTCCTTCTTACACAATCGTCCAACAAGCGAAAAAAGATTGTTACCCAATGGAAGACGCAATACGAGTAACCGAAACAATAGCTCAAATAAGTCTGCAAGCTCTTCTTAATCACACTGTTGAGCGTTTAGTTTTACTGCAAAAAGATGTTATTGCCACCTTATCTGATTACGAATTGTCAAAAATTATCTTATACACAAAGTGGGGATTTGATGGAAGCTCCGGACACAGCTCATACAAACAAGCTTTCCATGGTCATGGTGCAAGTGATGCAGCGGTTTTCATAACGTGCATTGTTCCACTTAGAATGGTGTGTCAAAAAAAAGTTATCTGGCAAAATCCTCGCCCATCATCAACAAGATTTTGTAGGCCATTAAAAATTGAATTTGTTAAAGAATGTTTGAGTGTCTCCACACAAGAAAAAAAAAGGGTGGATGAAGAGATAAATGAGCTTGAAAATTCTCTAGTGTTCACAGAAGACAAATCTGTAAGCGTAGCTCATAAGCTTATGTTAGTAATGGTAGATGGAAAAGTTTGCAATGCACTCACAGACACAAAATCAACCCAGAGGTATTATTTATGTGCGTCATCCAGTAAAGATTTTAATAATGTGGAAAGAATGATCGCCAAGGAGGTAAAAACAGATACGTTGGATTGTGGTCTATCTATATTACATGGTTGGATTCGTTTTTATGAATGTCTTTTACACGTGTCGTTTAAATTACCAATAAAAAAATGGCAAGCTAGAACTGATTCCGATAAAACAATAGTTGCTGAAAACAAGAGACGAATTCAAACGGAATTTAGAAATAAAACTGGTCTTATTATAGACCAACCAAAACCCGGCTTCGGCAATTCGAATGATGGCAACACGGCTAGAAGATTTTTTGAAAACGCTAGTATATCAGCAGATATAACGAAAATTGATTTTGAACTAATTGAAAAGATGCACACAATTTTAATTGTTGTATCTTCTGGTCATGAAATCGATGTTGAAAAATTCAGGCAATTTTCATATAATACAGCTCGACTTTTTGTAGAGAAATATCCGTGGTTTAACATGCCTCCTACTCTGCATAAGTTTTTAACATGGTCCAGAAATCATTTCGCACGCTTTATTACCGATTGGCCAACTGTCAGAAGAAGCACAAGAAGCTCGAAATAAGGATTTTAAAAACTACAGAGAAAAATTTTCGCGTAAATGTAGCCGGGAGGAATCGAATCGGGATATACTAAATAGGTTTCTATTAACCTCAGATCCAATTATTTCTGGAAAAATGAAGTTAAATAAAAATAAAATAAAACACCTCCCAAAATCAGCAGTGGAGCTATTAATTTCGCCGTCAATTTTGCCGACAGAAACAGAAATCGCATATTATATAGATGACGATGATGAGGGTGACGGTGTCGATGGATGGGAATCTGAAGAGTTTGGACATATATTCTAAAAAAACAGGTTAGAAACACTTTACAAAATAAAATGTATATATTTTTGCTACTTTTTCGATAAAAGGCTATAAATATAATTTTCATTTCTCGAATAATATAGGAAAACAGTATAAAAACCAAGAATAACATCAACAAAATGATTTAATGACTAGACAAGTGTGGGACAAAATGGGTTAAAGTTCCAAAATTGTCATTTTCACTTGGTGGTGTAAGGTACAACACTCATAGCAAATTTCATCAAAATCGGATGTCGTAAGGCTCTCCAGTTGCTTGATTTGAGAAATATTAATGCAAATTCTTTAATATAATATTAGTTAAATTAAATAAATAAAAAAAGTTCTCTTCAAAAGTATACAATATTTTTGTTTTTTTTTATAACTTATGTATAACTAATCCAAAAAAATACTACCTAATCAATTAGACCCTTCGTTGAATTAATCTCCATTTTGGGGAAATCGAACCCACTGTGCGGCGCCTTCTGGTACCTAGTGGGTCCCAGAATACCCGAAGAGTGTTTATGGGGAAAATATGACTTTTTTCAGATTTTACCAAAATTTCGTTCTACAGTTTTATTTTTTCGGCAAGGTATTATAATAATCCATTGCAGTATTAAATTTTCTATTTTCAAAGTTATATATCTACGAAATCGAATAAAAACTCGCCAAGAAATAACAAATGCCCCAGACCAATTTTGTGCAAAAAAATTTGATGGAACTTTATTCAACTTTAAAAAATTGATTAAAACCATCATCTTTTTTGGTCTCTATACTTATGACCACTCAGATATTAAGTATTGTTTTATTACCACGTTGTTTATCTATTGCGCAATGAGATCCGAAATGGCTAATTCTTTGGATAAAGTTCTAAAAATTCATTTTTCAAGTTTTAAAAAGTTTTCTGAAACAAAATTTGAAGAAATCGACTTGGCACTTAAAGGTTTTGTTAAATGCATACTAAGGTTTCACTGCGTGCATTTGTAGATAAATCTCCTCTTTCAATTGTTAATTTTTTGTGGATTTTGAGAAGAAAAAAATCAAATCTTTCACCTTAAAATTTAAAACACAAAACTAACGTCTGATAAGGACAATACGGAAATCATGGCAAAGACATTTGTTTGTCCAAGCCAATAACTCACTTCGAACTACAACCATTCAAGGGATACATTAATAAATACAAGAGTAAATAATTTTAAGAAAGAATCAGCAATTTATACATCTCTTGAAGGAGTAACGAATATTGTCTCATCAATAAAACACTCAAAATCCCCTGGTTTTGGCAACTTCCCAACCAGCTTTGTAATAGTTAATAGTTAACAGCTGCATCAAACTCAACTATTTCCCAAACCATTTCAAAAATGCTAACGTTATAGCTATAAACAAACCTAATAAGCCAAAAAAAATGACCCAAACAGCTACAGACCTATTAGTCTATTAAGTATCTTAGGTACAATATTTGACAAACTACTACATTCTCGTCTTACTTAACTTATAATAACGCATTCTATTGTTGCTAAAGAACAATTTGGATTTAAAAAAGAGCATAGCACTACTCACCAAACAGAATTAACAATCAAATAATCACCAATAAAAACAATAAACGTTCAACGGGTCTAATATTGTTATATATTATTTAAACTTCTTGGTGCAAATATACCAAAATATTCATGCAGACTTATTTTAGATTTGATTCACGGCAGGAGCTCTAAAGTTGCGATTAATAATAATCATCTCTAAAAACCATTAACACAATGTTACCTCAAAGATCAGTCTTGTCGCCATTGCTTTACTCGATATATACATTCGATTTCAAAGTCCCGACATATATGAAAATTGCTTATTATGCAGACGATACACAGTGGTTCAAAACCAAAAAAAAGTGGTAATAAGTCTGTAACTTCTAAACCGTTGGTTGGATTGGAATAGTATATTCTAGGCGATTGTAACTAAGGATATAGGCTTTCAAAATATTTATTTTTGAGATATCCTGTTGTAACACAGGGTGAGCTACAGGGTGCCAAAGTCGACCACCTCGAGTGGAAAATGCTTTCAAAGCTTGTAACTTTTATAAATATGAAGTGATTTTTACGTTTTTTAAACTTTTCCAATAACCATTAAATTATTAACAAAAAAATGCTCATACTGCCTAGCTATCGCTTATGGTTTAAAAAATATTTGATTTTAAAAATCAACATTTGAACTTTTCACCAAATTCTTTCTTGGTTTTTCGGAAATAACATTTTTATTAAAATAGATAAAAAAAAAAATCTAAAAATATGTGGCGATAGCCAGTACTTTTTGAAAAAATACGTTGAAGCATTTTTTGAATTATTTCAAACCGTTTAGAGAGCACAAAATCTTAAAGTTGACTTTTTGAATCAGGTTCTAAAAATTTCAAATTTTTGCCAAAAAATACGCTTCATTCTTTCACTTTTTTCTCACAACCTTGGTAAAACATGTATATATTTTTCTACATATTTTAAAAGAATATGCTTCAAGAATGGTTGTAAGCGAAATCTTTAATATTTTTGGACATGCACCCTACGTTCAGCATTGGACGAAATTGGGCATTTAAAAAAAAAAAACTAAGTTTTAAAAGTTAGTACAACAATATCCGCTCGATTTCTTCAAATATTTCACCGCAGTATTAAAGCTCCAAATATTGTTATTTACATGCCGCAATAAAATTCACCGCCGTTACATAAACGTGGTCAGGAGGGCTTAAATGGTGAAAAAAGTCAAATTTTCATACGAATTTTTTTTTGTTAACATAAAAAACATATTAAGGTTAGCTATTTTTATAATTTGTTTATTGATTCAGAACAGCATTTAAATTATCTAAAATACTTCAAAAAATCATTTTGATAACGTTAATAGTTTTTGAGATATTTATATTCAAATTTCAGAAAAAAATATAGAAAAACTATGGTTTTTCGTTTTTTTTGGATTTTTTGGTAAAGTGTTCCCAAAGTTTTTGAATTTTACTTATTATTATACATATTGTTACAGAAGATTTATTTATCTATTCAACGATATACAAATTGTCCAACAAATATATTGCAACATGCTGAAATAATGACCCCAAACCACACTCCACAGGCAAAAATTTAGCTATTTCTCTATTTGTTCATATAAATGGTCATTTACATAGTGAATGACATATTTTTTTATTGTAAAGGGTAAAGGGTAAAGGGTTGCATACGTTTTTATTACTTCAAATAATTTTATATATCTTTTCAAAGAAGGTATAATTATAAGTTAATGGTGTATAAAATATTTACCTAATGAGTTTCAACTGATCATAAAATTGCCCGAAACTCTGATGCTGATTTTATACAAAAAAAAAAAAAAAAAACAGGTAAAAAGCCAATGCCTAAGATAATTTCATTATTAAATAACAAATATAACTAAATTTTTTTTAATGAGTATTTTTTTATTTGTTTTATAATACATAACAATTGTCTGCTTTTTTACTAGTTATTTTCTACAAAACAATCAGAAATATCAAAAGATAAAAGAGGTTTTATATCCATAGCTTCGGAATCATCATTTTCTATTTCAAGACTTATTTTTGGTAACCATTTTGTTCTTATGGAGTATATTACTGGATCTGATGATATCAATAAATATTCCATTAAATTGGAATTTTGGGCTTCTTTGCTACATTTACATTGTTTTTGCTACATTACATTTTAGCAGCTTCCTTTGGTTGCGTTCATGTCAAGACTGATTTAAAAGACCCTTAATTTCATTAGGCGAATGGTTACTAATGATTTGTTCTTGTTTTTTCTTTTTTGTCCTTGATTGAACATTTTCGTAGTCCTTTTTAGGTCGACCAAATGCCTTTTTCTCAATTTGTACGGTGAGGCCCGTTTTCAACCATTCTTCATTTTTGATTTTGATAAACCCGATTGATTTTGATAAAGCCGATTGGCTAAATCTTCTTTCGAAAGCTTTGTAAAAATTTTCAACATCTTCAGATCTCACATTTAAACCGTAAGAGTTGTTAATTGTATAAAATAATTTCGAGACTTTTTCCGAACGTGATGAGTGAATAGTAGAATCGGAAGGATTTTCCCAAATAACTTTGCAAAGTGAACAATACTTTAATGTAACCTCCATGATAGATTATACGTAAGTGATCTTAATAAACAAGAAACTCATGGTTATATACTGAAAATACTTTTTGAAAGGTAATATATTGTATACATAACGTATGCAACCCTTTACCAAAAAACAATAAAAAAAATATGTCATTCACTATGTAAATGACCATTTATATGAACAAATTGAGAAATAACTAAATTTTTGCCTGTGGAGTGTGGTTTGGGGTCATTATTTCAGCATGTTGCAATATATTTGTTAAACATTATGTATATCGTTGAATAGATAAATATATCTTCTTTAACAATGTATATAATAATAAGTAAAATTCAAAAATTTTGGGAACACTTTACCAAAAAAACCAAAAAAAAAAAACGAAAAACCATAGTTTTTCTATATTTTTTTCTGAAATTTGAATATAAATATCTCAAAAACTATTAAAGTTATCAAAATGATTTTTTGAAGTGTTTTAGACAATTTAAATGCCGTTTTGAATCAATAAACAGAATATAAAAATAACTAATCCTAATATGTTTTTTATGTTAACAAAAAAAATTCATATGAAAATTTGACTTTTTTTCACCATTTAAGCCCTCCTGACCACGTTTATGTAACGGCGGTGAATTTTATTACGGCAAATAAATAAAAATATTTGGAGCTTTAATACTGCGGTGAAATATTTGAAGAAATCGAGCGGATATTTTTGTATTAACTTTTAAAACTTAGTTTTTATTTTAAAAATTGCCCAATTTCGTCCAATGCTGGACGTAGGGTGCATGTCCAAAAATAATAAAAATTTCGCTTATAACCATTCTTGAAGCATATTCTTTTAAAGTATGTAGAAAAATATATACATGTTTTACCAAGGTTGTGAGAAAAAAGTGAAGGAATGAAGGGTATTTTTTGGCAAAAATTTGAAATTTTTAGAACCTGATTCAAAAAGTCAACTTTAAGATTTTGTGCTCACTAAACGGTTTAAAATAATTCAAAAAATACTTCAACGTATTTTTTTAAAAAGTACTGGCTATCGCCATATATTTTTAGATTTTTTTTTATCTATTTTAATAAAAATGTTATTTCCGAAAAACCAAGAAAGAATTTGGTGAAAAGTTCAAATGTCAACATTTTTAAAATCAAATATTTTTTAAACCATAAGCGATAACTAGGTAGTATATGCATGTTTTTTGTTAATAATTTAATGGTTATTGGAAAAATTTAAAAAACGTAAAAATCACTTCATATTTATAAAAGTTACAAGCTTTGAAAGCATTTTCCACCTAGAGGTGGTCGACTTTGGCACCCTGTAGCTCACCCTGTGTTACAACAGGGTATCTTATGAATAAATATTTTGAAAGCCTATATCCTTGACTACAATCGCCTAGACTATACTATTCCAATCCAACCAATAGTTTAGAAGTTCCAGACTTATTACCACTTTTTTTTTTGTTTTGAACCACTGTGCGATAGTTCGTTATCTTCTTCAAACAAACATACAAGTGCCTCCTGAAGAAAATGGAAAAAGGAATTGTAAATTGCAGTAAATATTTTCACACATAGAAAATCAAAATTAACCGAAACAAGACCCAAGCAATAATTTTTCCATTCAACAAATCTCCCAAGACGTCATTTTCTTATTGGAAATAATACCATAAATGTACTTAACGATGTCCAATATCTCGGAGTTGTCTTGGACAAAAAGCTTACTTTTAAACAACTAATACGGCTACGTGCCAAAAAGCAATAAAATCATTTAAAGCATTATGGCCACTACTAAATAGAAGGTCATTTCTAAAGCCCAAAAATAAAAATCGACTCTTCCAAAGTGTTATAAGGCCAATATTAACATACGCGTGTCCTATTTGGGGTAACGCTGCCAACTGTCACCTAAAACGCTTACAAATTATACAAAACAAATGCCTTAATAAAAAGCCCTGGAGGCATCCTACAAATCTTCTTCATGAAAAAACAGGTTATGAAAAAATTATCGATTTCAAAACAAGGATTTATAACAATTACTTTGCCAAAATTGAAAATTCCTCTTACCCACTGATAAAGAAATCACCAAATTGAAAATTATGTGCTTACAGAGGTCTATTGTTTCTAATAAACATCCTATAATCATACAAATATTTTCAGATAGTATTTGAATTTATTAAATCATATAAAGTCTTTTCCACCCATTTTCCTTTAAAAATCATTAAAAAATAAATTAAAAACTATTTAATATCTGAAGATCCTATATATTATTTGTTGCAATATCTATATGTAAAGATAAGATCTCATATGTATATATCAAATCTATTAAAATATGTTAATAAAGGGAGAATATATAATTGAATTGAATTGAATTAAGTTGTGGATTTCGAGAAAAATTAGATTTGTGTGAAATGTTCACTAAATGTATTATTTCTAAATGCTTTGTATCAAAAATTACTCGGTTTTCTACTTTTACTTGTCATATTTTATTTTAATAGTGTAGGGTTTCGAAAAAAATAATATGACCCCATTAACCCTTTTGTACTTGAGGTCACATATGTCCCCAAACTAATAAAAGACAATTTATTCAAAAAACTCAAATATTTTGTAAGTGCTGTTGAATTTTTAGATGTGTCGAGGCCAAACTTTGAATTTTGGCATATTTAAAGAAAACTTAATATATAAAAATAATGTGTTGTTCTAGTAAACTAGATGAAACCCTTATTATTGGTTGCGATATAAAATTCTGCTATATATTGCGAAAACTTGACCTTATGTGCTCTTAGAAAATTCATTCACCCAGAAAATTTGATAAATATTGATTTAAGCCATTTGCGGTATCCGAAAACAAAATTTTGTTTCAGCTGTTTTAGTATTTCTGCAGATATTTTATTATTTCCTCCATAGACATGGGAATCTAATTAGGATTTTAAATAGAGCTGCAATTTCTACAAGAAATTATTTGTAGTAAACGATACTTTTGAAAGAGGCATTAAATTTATAAAAGGTTTTTACAAAGTGTTAAAAAATAATGAAGAAGAAAAGCAGTTTTTAATCCAGATAGTAGAATCATACAAAAAACAATATCCTTCCTGTACAAAGTCGAGTTCAATTTAACAATGTTGAGTTATAGCTCAACAGTTTTCTTATATTATTTAGAAAAATATAGACAGTTTTCAAAAATAAAATAATATTATAATAAAACTGGTTAAAAGTTGTTTTAATTTATATTCGCGAGCGATAAGCAGATAACTGCACCAAAGCTATATAAGAATAGATTATTTTGATCCCAGGATCACTGAAGGGTTAAACAAACAAACATTTCTATGGGGACTAGGTCTGAACAATTTCAACAGCGTTCATCCCATGGCCAATAAAAACTTATGTACCAAATTTCATCGAAATATATTTATATTTGCGACCTGTCGTCTGATTACAAGGTCTACATGGACTGTCGGACAACGCTAAAACGACTCAGAAAGTGATTCTGAGTCGATCGATATTATAAAAAAAATGCGTCTATGTCAAAAATTTTTGGTAGTTACAAACAGCAGCACAAAGTCATTATACCCAAACCACATAGTGTTATCTATAATATTAATAGACAAGGCAATTTCTTGTGACCGAAGTAAGTTCTAAAGTTTTACCCCGATTTTGATATAAAATTTATGATTTGAAAGTTATTTCTTTTTAGCTGTTTTTCAGATTTACAGATTTTTAAATTTTTTCCTTTTTTTGAGTAAATTGCATTTAAAGTTGTTACTAACACATATATAAAATTATACAATGCTATGCGTGTGTTTATTAAATTTGTTAATATTTTTGTAATAAAAATGAGTTTGTTTTTTGTGATGATTTGTGAATTGGCTGTAATTTATTAGCATACTTTTAGGGTCTTTATTTAATGAAAAAATAAAATTTCCTAGAATTTGCACTCGAATTTCGAGGGCTGGAATCTGCTGGTAGGATACAAATAGCTCAAAGTATTCAGCACTGAAAATTATGTGGGGTACCCATATACGACCTATATCGATTTCATTCAGTTTAAGTCAAAAAATTCGAAGAGTAAATAAAAAAATCTAATTTTTTGATTAATACTATTTTTGCTTTTAAAATCAAACAGAAAATACCTGAAAATAAGTTAGAAACTACTTCCGTAACTAAAAAATTTGTTTTTCAGAATTTTTGCCACCTATTTTTCGTGTAACAAAATTGAGTTTCATTCTGAAATTTTACCTTGAAATTTTTTTGCTAGTTCTTATGGTAATGTGAGGAAAATAAGAAAAAAAAATTAATTTTTTGAAGATTCAAAAACGGCTGCTCTTTTAGATTTTAAATATTAAAAAACCAAAATATGTGTAACAAAACTTAAATTCAAAACAATTTCTAACAAAGATGTTTACCTTTAAAAGGAACAATTTCAATTTTACATTAGACGAATATAACTACATACACATGTTAAGGATTTTGTTAACCTCAATTTTGTTAGAACAATTTATTTTGTTTTTCGTCCAAATAGTAAAAAGCACAAACATTTCATACCCAAATATAAATAAAAATGCCATACTGCAGCTATATGAATACCCCAAAACAATATAATATATATATATAAAAAAATAACAACAAAATTTGAAGAAAATATATATGTATATATTTATAGAAATGAAGAAGAAGAAAAATGTAACATGTTGGCGTCTCAAAACTTTTTCAAACATGACATTAAATGTTACTGCATGTCTGCTTAAAAATTTATACCAATACCCAAATTTTTCTAGAGGTAAGACTTGCACAAATGTTGTATACAAGGATAAAGGATAAGCTGAAGAAATATGTATACGAAAAACAAATAATCTAAACGAAAGAAAGAAACAAAAACTGTTAAAATTCCTGTTTCTTTTTGAAGAATATTAATAACAGGGAAATGAATTGTAGTCGATCATGGACGACTAGAAGGGAATACAAAAAAATTTAACAGCCCAAATTCTTTATTAAAATACGATTTATTATTAACGCGTGTCTACCGACAAGAACCGCTTTTGAGCAAATGAAAAAAATCAAACTCCCACTTTTTTCAATAATTTCATTTCGGTCATGAATCCAATGTGACTCGCTACTAATACTGCTCAATAATAACTGGGAATAATGAAGCACAAAGACAATATTAGAATTATCTATGCTGGGTCCAATATTATTTCCTTCACTCTTCTCCGACTGATACGTTCCAAAGCTTTAACTTAAGTGTTGCCTAACATTATATAGGGTAAACTAAAACCAGAATGAAATAAAATTGTGGTGATTCTTTTTCCACACTCACCTTCTTCAGTCTTGCCCCTGAAGGTTTTGGTTGCAAGAATATGGAGCAGATATTGCAATTGTGTAGTTTCAACATAATACTTGATGTCGCATTTGTTACGGCAGTTTTCTGTGGCGGAAGTAAATGACGCAAACAGTACATGATGGGTGGAAAGTTTCTTTAGTCTGGCTGGCTGGCTGACTTGATGGTTGAGTGAACGCCTGGTTGCTTGTTCAAAAACACTTTGGTTTGGTTTGGTTTTCTTTGGGGAACTTTAGTTGTGTTTTATTTTATTATTGATTTTTTTTTTTTTTGTTATTCTTAAGTAACAAATTAAGTTTGGGCTAAAGTTTTTGGTAATTATATAATGTCCAGTATGTATGCAGTAGTTTGTAAAAATACTACGCTTCAACCTGGAATTCGATTATAAAAACAACCTAGAATAAATTTTGAATTCGAATATAAATGGAACCACCGTTAGGCATTTGATTTTACTATAAAAATAATTCTGGTTAAGTTTTGAGTTCGAGTAAGCCCCGAACACAATTATCAAAATAACATCGATTAATAGTTGAAATGGAAAAAAAAGTAGTCATACTTAAGATTTGAGTTCGACTACAAAACTAACTTCGATCAAAGACATTTACCAGAAAGTTCTGAAGGCAGCCATAGAAATGTCCATGATTAAATTCGACTATAAGAATTGCTAAAAAAACCTTGAATTCCAAAAAAAAACAAGTAAGAAAATTATAGTCGGTCTAGACCGACTATACGATACCCTATACCATGCGTTTAGAAACCCTATCTCTTAGGCCCAACTAACTGGATATAGAAAATAAGCAAAAACCAAATTTGAGTGGGATTTTTATTAATTTTTTTGGCTGCAGATATAAAAAAGTTCATATCGGATGCTATATCTATAAAGGGGCTAGGTCCAAAAATGGACCGATCCTGATCTTGTTTGGTAAAGTCTCTTGTATTTTGCAAAAATATGTACAAACAAAATTTGAGAAGAATCAGTGCAATATTTTTGTTTTTTAATAGATTTAACTGAAGATCGGGAAGCAGCTCTATATGGGGTCAAAGGGATCATTTTTGGACTACTCATTAGTGGATGTAATGAACGTATACAAACCCAATTTGAGTAAGATCTATATGACAATTTGGATCTTATGGCAATTTATGTCGATTTCATATGGGTAATTTGTATGGGGGCTAGGTCTGAACATGGACCGATTCTCACCAATTTCAATAGCGTTCATCCCATGGCCGATAAAAGCTTATATACCAAATTTCATCAAAATATATTCATACTTGCGACCTGCAGTTTGATTACAAGCTTTACATGGACACACAGACGGACGGACGGACGGACGGACGGACATTGTTAAATCAACTCAGAAAGTGATTCTGATTCGATCGGTATAATTAAAGATGGGTCTAGGTCAAATATTTTTGGTTGTTACAAACAGCAGCACAAAGTCATTATACCCAAACCACATAGTGGTATAGGGTATAAAAATTACTAAGTCCTAGTCTTGAACTGAACTATGAAGGAAACTGCGACTAAGGTTGCAACTGGACTTTACAAGTAACCGCCAATACAAAAGGAATTTGATCACAAAAATAACCTAACCCATAAAAACCAAGTTTTTATTAAAACTCATTCTTTCCTTTCGCATACGAGGTTTGAATCTCTCCGTGACTGTGCGTGACTTTGCGTGGCAATTTTAGAATTAATCTTTGGTCACAACAAGTCTATGGACCAAGTTTCAGATTGATTGGATGAGGGGAAATTGAGTTCAAAACACTCCGTGACTGTGCGTCACTTTGCTTGACTGTGCATGGTTATCTTAGAATTAATCTTTAGCCACACCAAGTCCATGGACAAAGTCTAAGATCGACCGGATGAGGAGAAGTGAGATTTTAATATATCCGCGACTGTGCGTTGCTGTGCGCGACTATATCAAAGTTAATCTTTTGTCACGGCAAGTCTATCGACCAAGCTTCAGATCGATCGGGTAAAGAGAAATCCGTGACTGTGCGTGACTGTACGTGACTATACCTGATTATCCCAAAATGAATCTCTAGTCACAACAAGACTATGGGCCAAATTTCAGATCAATTGGATGAGGGGCAATGGGGTTGCCCCATGGCAGACAGACGACAGACAGACAGACAGACAGACAGCCAGACAGAGAGTATGAGTTAAAAGAACGTGTTTAGTACCCACGGCTTGGCCCTAAATACAGCTATTAAGACAACCAAGATTAAGCTGTGAGTTCGACTGTAACAATAATCTATAAGCCTTTAGTCCAGCTACAAAATTAACCCACGATAAGCGTTGACTGCGACTATAAACATAACCATTGATTAACCCAACGATGCATACCCAACTTTTTCTACGAGAATAATACCCGGGATACGTTTGTACCTACAAATATTCTATCTGGATCAAGAGATATATGGCAAAAAAGGTAACCGGCATGTGATAGCCAAATGTTGCAAAAACAACCCGTGGAAAATCCAAATACTGCAAAAACTAGGTTTTCACTTGAATTTGGTGTTAAATTTTAAATGTGGCGCCTAAAATATGATAACCAAATGTGCAAATCTGCCATTCTAAAAATTTGGAATAAATCGAACTAACTGTAACCCATTCCTTCTCGAGGCCAAACTTTGAATTTTGGCATATTTAGAGAAAACTAAATACCTAAAAATAATGTATTGTTCTAGTAAACTAGATGAAACCCTTATTATTGGTTGGGAAATAAAATTCCGCTACATTTTACGAAAATTTGCCTTTATGTACTCCTAGAAAATACACCCACAAAATTTGATAAATATTGATTTAAGCCATCTGCGGTCTCCGAAAATTTAATTTTGTTTAAGCTGTTTTACTATTTCTGCAGAATTTTTATTATTTCCTCCATAGACATGGGAATCTAATTAGGATTTTAAATAGAGCTGCAATTTCTACAAGGAATTATTTGTAATAAACGATACTTTTGAAAGAGGCATTAAATTTATAAAAGATTTTTATAAAGTGTTAACAAATAATGAAGAAGAAAATCAGTTTTTACTCCAGTTAGTAGAATCATACAAAAAACAATATCCTTCCTGTACAAAGTCAAGTTAAATTTATCAATGTTGAGTTATCTATATATTAATACGTGAGGGTAAATTTTTAGTTCCATTTTTAAGCAAAATGCGGGCACGGAAGAGTGCGAAAATTAGCATATTTATAATCATATGGAGGAGAAGCTGAGAATGATAAAATTTATGTTTAATCTGTCTTAAAAATATATTAAATTAAATAAAATAAAATATTTATAATAATTCGTTTCACCCTGTTAATTCGAATGATTTAAATTATATATCAGACGCTCTGTGCTGAATTGTGAATTGCCAAAATTGATTTACATACCTTTAGGTTAATTTAAATATTCATAAATTGTTTATATATATAGATTAAAAAAACATTGGAACAAAAATTTAATGAAAAAATAGTATTTCCTAGAATTTGCACTCGAATTTGGAGTGCTGGGCTATACTAGTAGTTCAACAATGTTCTTATTTTATTTAGAAAAATATAGATTGTTTTTAAAAATAAAATAATATTATAACAGAACTGGTTAAAAGTTATTTTAATTTATATTCGCGAGCAATAAGCGAATAATTTCACCAAAGATATATCACAATGGATTATTTTGATCCCATTATAACTAAAGGGTCAAACAAAAATAATTAAGCAAATTATATTTCTTAAATTCCAAATATTTGTTTCATGAAATTAAATAGAAAAACTAATCTACGATAATCTTTATTTAAAAATATCTTAAGATCCAAAGCTGGCCTTGGCAAGGAATAGATTAGCGTTGTGCGATTCCTTCAAAATTTTTAGACTGGCAGACTTCCACATTTGGTTATTGGTTTTAAAGCGTTAGATCTAGAAATTCAACAAATTTAACAGCACTTACAAAATATTTGAATTTTTTTAATATATTGTTTTTTATTAGCTTGGGGACATATGTGACCCCAAGTCCAAAAGGGTTAATGGGGTCATATTATCTTTTTTAAAAATCCTAGGCTACTGAGATAAAATATGACATCTAGAAGTAGAAAACTGATTCATTTCTGATACAAAGATTACATTTACTGAACATTTCACAAAAATCTAACTTTTCTCGAAATTCACAGAGAAGAAACCATTGAAAAAAAAATTCTAGCAGAGGGATTTAGCTACAAATTCACACAGTTAGATTGTAATATATATTTAACAAAGCCCTAAAGTGCCGGGTCCTTTTTTTTTAATTTTGTTTAAGAAAATTTTTTAAAATTTGAAAAATGAGTTTTCAAAACTTTATCAAAAAAAGAAGTAAGAAAATTATAGTCGGTCTAGACCGACTATATGATACCCTATACCATGGTTTAGAGACTATATCTCTTTGGTTCAACTAATTGGATATAGAAAATAAGCATAAACCAAATTTGAGTGGGATTTTTATTAATTTTTTTGACTGCAGATATGAAAAAGTTCAAATCGGATGCTATATCTATATGGGGTCTAGGCCCAAAAATGGGCCGATCCTAACTATGTTTGGTAAAGTCTCTTGTATTTTGCAAAAATATATACAAACAAAATTTGAGAAGAATCAGTGCAATATTTTTGTTTTTTAATAGATTTAAGTGAAGATCGGGAAGCAGCTCTATATGGGGTCAAAGGGATCATTTTTGGACTACTCATTAATGGATGTAATAAACGCATACAAACCCAATAAGAGGAAGATCTATATGACAATTTGGATCTTATGGCAATTTATGTCGATTTCGTAGGGGTCATTTGTATGGGGGCTAGGTCTGAACATGGACCGATTCTCACCAATTTCATTCGGGTTCATCCTATGGCCGACCGAAGCTTAAATACCAAATTTCATTAAAATATATTCATATTTGCGACCTGCAGTTTGATTACAAGCTTTACATGGACACACAGACGGACGGACATCGTTAAATCGAATCAGATAGTGATTCTGATTCGGTCGGTATAATAAAAGATGGGTCTAAGTCAAATATTTTTGGTAGTTACAAACAGCAGCACAAAGTCATTATACCCAAACCGCATAGTGGTATAGGGTATAAAAATAATTTTCGTACCACAGACCAAAATCTCGAGGTCGAAAGGGTTAATTCTTATCAAAAGTGCTCAATTTGATTGAATTAAACTTAAATAATTTTTAATGCCAGCGCTTTTAATTTGAATCTCTTTAAATCAATTTAAATTTGTTGCCATCAAATTTTATACAAGATTTTCAATTCAGACAACAACCGAAATAAAAACTTCAAGAAACTTATGTTTACATCAACAAACTAAGCATGATATTAAACTATTCCACATGTATGGAATGCACTTACATAATTCTTTTACCCTAGCACAATACTTACTACAAATACTTACATGTAGTCAACGATGAAAATTTACAATTTTTGATGGGAAATTTTAGGAGACATCGGCATCTATGTGATTCGTACAATAGGAAGTTAAAATAATACAAAAATGTAACTAAAGATGGCTTTCAGGAGAGTTGAAATCGCCTGTGCCTTATCCTGAATGCCAACTATTTTCGCAGTATTCATATTTGTGGTCATAAATTACACAGTACTAAAGTGAAAACATGCTTTTAAAATGACCTAGTGTAAGCCGTAGGTCTGGTTGAGTAAATCACTTTTAGATTTTCAGAATTTTGAATACACCCTCAAAATCTGAATTCACCAACAAAAAATATTTTTTCAAAACTTGAAGGACAAAAATCGAATTTAGAAAGATGAAAGTTTTCCAAATTTATTTACCGGGGGTGACAATACAACGGAAACTTTTACAAAATATAAACTTTGCGATCTTGTTTTTTAGTTATTTCGAAAGATAGAAATATAATAGATAAATGAAAAAAATAATTTTTTTTGTAATGCCAAAACAATGGAAACTTTTAAACTACTGTACCAGAATTGATTAACACTATAAAAATAGCAGTTGGCTTAAAAGAAAATGCACAACGGTTAATATTTAAATATTTATAATTTCTGACATTTTATTTCAACTGTTGTTTAAACACAATTATCTATAATATTAATAGGCAAGGCGATTTCTTGTGACCGATGCAAGTTTAACAGTTTTGCCCCGATTTTGACAAAAAAAAAAGTGTATCATTTGAAAGGTATTTCTTTTTCGCTGTTACCCAGATTTATGGATTTTCATCGTCTGGAATATTTTTTTGGAGTTATGATCAATTAAAGTTGCTACTAACACATACATAAAATTATACAATGCTATGTATGTGTTTGTTACATTTTTAATGTGTTGGTGTTAATGTGTTGAGTTTGTTTTCTTCATTTAAAATGAGTTGAATTGTGAAGCATAACTTTAAGGTCTTTATTAAATGAAAAAATAAAATTTCATAGAATTTGCACTCGATTTTCGAGTGCTGGAATCTGCTAGTATTTTTTAATATTTTAGTCTTTTTATTAATTATTATTAAAAACCAGCAGAATTTTACTACTGGTCCTAAAGAAATTTTGTGAGAAATATTCTATGAATAAATCCATAATATGAAAAATTATCAAAAAATTTTGTGAAAGAGGAACACTGACGACTCAGCATTTAGGTGCAGGCCCCACAAAACGAGTAAAAGATAGGATAGCACGAGAGTTTTATAAATGCCCAAAAATGCTACCTAAACAGGTTATTTAAATCCAAAACTTTAAATATATGCTCGAAGTGTATCCTGACGAGTATTTGAGGCTGATCTTGGTTGTTATCGTCCTGTGAAGAAACCACTGATATTTTCACTATTCGTCTTTCCAAAAAATTTTTAGTCAGTGAAGTGTTGAAAAAACTTTTTTGTCGACGACTTCAGACTTTGAAGGTGTCTTCAAAATTCTGAGAGTGTTATTAAGGCTAAACAAATTTGAGCTATTGTTTATGGTTCATCTTGTTTTATTTTAAACCAATTTTTGGTTCAACAAATTTGAGGACCAATATTTTCAGGCAAAAATCACTTCAAAGTAAAAATTTGGTTGAAAATTTTGAGAATTTAAAAAACATTTTCAAAGAAAGAATTTCTTTGAAAAATATATTAGTAGGTTTGTATCTCATATAAAGTTACAAAACAATTTTTAGATAAAAAACATTTTTTCCCATTTCGGTCTATTGGCATTTGATTAATACAACAAAAACTGTAATCATATTTACGTAGCAGACTCGACGCATATTAAATTCTAACAAACTGTTTCACTCCAATGTTGTTTTTGAGGGTTTGCTATTTAAATCTTTAATCATAAATATTTGCTATCTGTGAAAAATTTGTGGTATTTTCATATACTGAAGAATAGATCGGGAAGCAGCTTTATAAGGGGGCTATGACCAAGAAGTCTTCAACGGGGATTGCTTGTGGAGTCCTAATTAATGGGTGTAATAAACAGAAACAGTACAAATTTGTCCAATCCATATATAATTTGGGTTTTATGACAATTAAAGTTGATCTCAGTTGTATGCGGACTATGTCTGAATATGAACCGATTCTCACCAATTTCACTACCGTTCATGCTTATATACCAACCTTAGAACCTTATATACCAAATTTCATCAAAATATATTCATATTTGCGACCTGTAGTTTCTTTACAAGATTTACATGAACACACAGAGGGACGGGCGGACGGACGGACGGACATCGCTAAGCCGACTCAGAAAGTGATTCTGAGTTGATCGCTATTGCAAAAGATGAGTCTTGGTCAAACATTTTTGGTAGTTAACAACATCAGCACATAAATGGTCAGCGCTAGATCGACTAAGCAAGCTAGAAGAATTATAAATACTAGCAGATTCCAGAACTCGAAACTCGAGTGCAATTTCTAGGCAGCTTTATTTTTCAACTTAGACAACTCACAAACCAGCACTTTTATGGTTCATTATTATTGTGAATGAAGATAACAAGGTCATTAACAAACACATTAACAAATTAAATAAACACACACATAGCATATGTATAATTTTATGTATGTTTTAGTAGCAATTTTAATTGCAATTTACTCAAAATAAAGAAAAAAAATTTAAAAATCTGTAAATCTGATGAGCAGCTAAAAGGAAATACCTTTCAAATAATATACGTTTGGTCAAAATCGGGATAAAACGGTTGAACAAAACTTCAGTCACAAGAAATCGCCTAGCCTATTAATATTATAGATATATTTGACTTATTACAAATGGAAAGACAATTGTAAAAATATTCTCTTTCACACTGATATGAAGGATATAAAAAATGTTTTTATATCGCATCAAGTCACCCTGCTTTCATCAACTTAACATTTGAATGTAAAGTTTTTTCTGCAAAACTTTTAAATTTTAAACACATACAGATGTATGTACATGCAATTTATGATGTGATGTTAGAGAATCTTTGTGAAACTTTATTTTTTTTCAATACTTCTCGAAAGAAAATTCTGAAGAGATGATTAACAAAATCGTAAAATTTTAATATATTCAATTAAACACACACGACGACTATAGAGAACTATAAGCAGAAGTTTAAAATAGTATATGGATGATTTTTGATTTAATGTAAATACAAAATCAAATTAAAAAGGGATGCAATCTAAAACTATACTGGCAACATGCATATGAGTAACTGTGAGATGTATAAGTCCCAGAAGAAAAATGAAGCTTGAAAAAGCAAGCTAGTAAGGGAAACAAATTAATAAATAACACTTTTCAATATCGTTTCAAATTTCACTAAAAACCATTCCTGAAGACTACTCTTTGAAAATATGTAAAAAGTATGCTTCATTTTAAGACAATTAAAAACAAGCAAGAAAATGATAGTCGGTCTAGCCCGACTATACGATACCCTATACCATAGTTAAGAGACCCTATCTCTTCAGTCCAACTAATTGGATATAGCAAATATGCATAAACCAAATTTGAGTGGCATTTTTATTAATTTTTTTCGCTGCAGATATGAAAAAGTTCATATCGGATAATATATTTAAATGGGGGCTAGGTCGAAAAATGGACCGATCCTGACCATATTTGGTAAAGTCACTTATACTTTGAAAAAATATATACAAACCAAATTTGAGAAAAATCTGTGCAATATTTTTGTTTTTTGATAGATTTAAGTGAAGATCGGGAAGCAGCTCTATATGGGGCATATGACTAAGAATTTACCTGTAGGGAGTATTTTTGAACTACTGATTAATGGATGTAATAAACACATACAAACCCAATTTGACTTAGATCTATATGATAATTTGGAACTTATGGCAATTTATGTCGATTTCATAGGGGTCATTTGTATGGGGGCTAGGTCTGAACTTGGACCGCTTCACACCAGTTTCAATAGCGTGCATCCCATGGCCGAAGGAAGCTTATATACCAAATTTCATCAAAATATATACATATTTGCGACCTGTAGTTTGATTACAAGCTTTACATGGACACTTAGACGGACGGACGGACGGACGGAAATTGCTATTTCGACTCAAAGAGTGATTCTGAGTCGATCGGTAAGTCACTTATACTTTGAAAAAATATATACAAACCAAATTTGAAATTAATCCGTGCAATATTTTTGTTTTTTGATAGATTTAAGTGAAGATCGGGAAGCAGCTCTATGTGGGGCCTATGACTAAGAGTTGTCCAATAGGGATCATTTTTGGACTACTGATTAATGGATGTAACGTATACATACAAACCCAATTTGACTAAGATTTGTATGATAATTTGGGTCTTATGGCAATATATGTTGATTTCATAGGGGTCATTTGTATGGGGGCTAGGTCTGAACATGGACCGATTCTCACCAATTTCAAATGCTTTCATCCCATGGCCGATAGAAGATCAGATACCAAATTTCATCAAAATATATTCATATTTGCGACCTGCAGTTTGATTACAAGCTTTACATGGACACACAGACGGACGGACGGACGGACATCGTTAAATCGAATCAGATAGTGATTCTGATTCGATCGGTATAATTAAAGATGGGTGTAGGTCAAATATTTTTGGTTGTTACAAACAGCAGCACAAAGTCATTATACCCAAACCACATAGTGGTATAGGGTATAAAAAAGGTTCAGCGAAGTTATTGGGCAATTAGTAAAGCCAATATTTTAAGAAACTAAAAATATATTTTGGTAAAAATTTTAATATTTGATATAAAAAAGTCTTCTAAACTATAAGCGATAACGATATAACATACTTATGACTTTAAATACCCCGTTTAGGTAAATTGCAAATAATTAAAAAAATAAAAAATAAAATCGATTTATATTAAAAATAATCTAACCCATAAAAACAAAGTTTTTATTAAAACTCTTTCTTTCCATATAAACAAAGTTTCAGATCGATCGGATGAAGGGAACTGAGGTTTTAAACTATCTGTGACTGCGCGTGACTGTGCGCGACTAGTTTAAATTTAATCTTTGGCCATAACAAGTCTACCGACCACGTTTCAGTTCGATCGGATAAGGGGAAATGGGTTTCAAATCACTCCGTGACTGTGCGTGACTATGCGTGACTGTTCGTGACTATGCGTGACTATGTCAAAGTTAATCTTTCTTTACAGCAAGTATTTCAACCAAGTTGCAGATTGATTGGATATGGGGAAATCCGTTTTCAATCTCTCCGTGACTGTGCGTGACCATACGTGACTGTGCGTGACTAAGTCAAAGTTAATCTTTTTTTCACAGCAAGTATATGGACCAAGTTTCAGATGAATTGGATAAGGGGAAATGACACTGCGTAACTGTGCGTGTCCGTGCGTGACTGTGCGTGACTATGTCGAAGTTAGTATTTCTCTACAGCAAGTATACCGACCAATTTTCAGAATGATTGGATGAAGCGAAATCCGTTTTAAGTCTCTCCGTGACTATGCGTGACCATGCGTGACTGTGCGTGACTAAGTCAAAGTTTATCTTTTTTCACAGCAAGTGTATGGACCAAGTTTCAGATGAATTGGATGAGGGGAAATGAAATTTAGATCACTCCGTGACTGTGCGTGGCTACGCATGACTATGCTTGGCTACGCGTGACTGTGCGTAGTTACCCCAAAATTAATCTTTTTTCACAACCAGACTATGGGCCAAGTTTCAGATGAATTGGATAAGGGGGAATAGGATTGACCCACGACAGACAGGCAGACAGAGAGTATAAGTTAAAAGAAAGAATTTGAAAATTATAAATTAAAAATTAAAAATTAGGAACTAGAAATTAGAAATCTAAAATTAAAAATTACTAGCAATTCAGATAAAAATATTTTATAATTTGCTCTTTTTTAATATTAATATCTGAAACAGTTGATTTTTTTTTATACCCTCCACACCTCAGTGGCAGAGGGTATATATAGGTTTGTCATTCCGTTTGTAACGCATCGAAATAAATTATTGAGACCCCCCAAAAAAATACTTTTTCTTGATCCTTTTAACAAGGGAAATTGATTTACCGATGACCGTCTGTCCGTCTGTCTGTGGAAATCACGACCACGCCATCACTGTCTAAGCTAGACCGTTCGTTTTTATGTAAAATCATTTACTAACATCCCAAAGGAGTTGCTGTATAAAAATCGTCAAAATCGGTCAAAGATTTCACCAGCTATGAATGAAACTTTGAAAAACTCTTGAAAAAATAAAATTTTTCAGTGTGTTTGTTGTTTTTCTTAAGATATGTTGCATATGTTGTAATTCTTCGTATTATTGAAGTCATTACAGTTGTGTTATTTTAATACTGCACGTGTCACATTTGCCTAAGCAAGTTTTACCACATATTTTTTTATACCCTCCACTCCAGTGTGCAGAGGGCATATATAAGTTTGTCATTCCGTTTGTAATAATTAGAAACCATAAAATATATATATTTCTGATCCTTATAGCAACCGGAGTTGATATAGCGTCTGTCCGTCTGTGGAAATCACGATGGCGGCATCAATCGGGCAGGTAGGGTGCTCGCTGACATAAAAAATGATTCATTAACATCCTGGAAAGTTTGCTATTTAAAATCGTCCAAATTGGTCAATTAGGGCCCGAGATTTGAATGAAGAACTAAAAAAAGTCTTGAAAAAATATAATTTTCTATGTTGTTCTTGTTACGATCACGCCCTCAATAGGATATCTAAGGTGATCATTTTTTGGGAGGATGATTCTCCGAATTCATGGGAAGATTTCTGTTTCAAAAATCATTAAAACCGGTGGAACAGGTCCAGGGAAATCTCTGAAAAAGTAAAAAAAAATGAAAAATATGATGTTTCTATAGTGTTCTTGTTGTTATTCTAAATGTTATATTGTTGTCATAGCTGTACTTGTTGTTTTTGTGGTCGTTGTGGTAATAACATAACAAAAACAACCATTTGTACATTTTTTTATCAACTCTGGCAGAAAAATTTAAAAGTTTCCATTGTTTTGGCATTACTTAAAAAATTTACTAGATCATTTCTGTCATTGCCGCAAGCCTGCCTGCAAAGTTTCAGATCGATTGGTTCACGGGAAAGGGGTTAAAATCGATCCAAAATTTTTTCGACAAGCAGACATTACGAGTTAATATAAAGGGAGTAAAAATTCACCAGCATCTAAAGCAAATAATGCTAAAATACCTAGTTGTTAATAAAAAAAAAACAATGTAAATTTAGCAAAAAAAAATTTTATGTATAAATTTATTTAAAGAGAAAAACACAAAAATAACTTTTGATGTTGTATTTTTTGTGTGTAATATTTACATATACATGCATACACATATTAAATAATACAAATAATATACATATATTCTATATATGTATATCCATAATAACTGCATGTTAGAAATAAATCGGTATATTATTATACCCTATACCACTATGTGGTTTGGGTATAATGACTTTGTGCTGCTGTTTGTAACAACCAAAAATATTTGACCTTGACCCATCTTTAATTATACCGATCGAATCAGAATCACTTTCTGAGTTGATTTAACAATGTCCGTCCGTCCGTCCGTCCGTCCGTCCGTCCGTCTGTGTGTCCATGTAAACCTTGTAATCAAGCTGCAGGTCGCAAATATGAATATATTTTGATGAAATTTGGTACATAAGCTTTTATCGGCCATGGGATGAACGCTGTTGAAATTGGAGAGAATCGGTCCATGTTCAGACCTAGCCCCCATACAAATTACCCATATGAAATCGACATAAATTGCCATAAGATCCAAATTGTCACATAGATCTTACTCAAATTGGGTTTGTATGAGTTCAATACGTCCATTAATGAGTAGTCCAAAAATGATCCCTTTGACCCCATATAGAGCTGCTTCCCGATCTTCACTTAAATCTATTAAAAAACAAAAATATTGCACTGATTCTTCTCAAATTTTGTTTGTATATATTTTTGCAAAATACAAGAGACTTTACCAAACATGATCAGGAACGGTCCATTTTTGGACCTAGTCCCTATATAGATATAACATCCGATATGAACTTTTTCATATCTGCAGCCAAAAAAATTAATAAAAATCCCACTAAAATTTGGTTTTTGCTTATTTTCTATGTCCAGTTAGTTGGGCCTTAGAGATAGGGTTTCTAAACGCATGGTATAGGGTATCGTATAGTCGGTCTAGACCGACTATAAATTTCTTACTTGTTTTATTTACATAAAATTCTGCAATATTTTGTTGTGGGGAAAATACATTTCTTTTGCATTAACAGAGTGTCACTTCATTTTGCTCAGCGTGACTATGCCACAGTAGATGGCGCCACAATTTTTGTTCCAATTAGCTTTGTAACAGTTATTTCTATTTTATCATGAATGTTAATATTTTCAACTGGATATCATACAGAACAATGTTAAGAGTATACACGGGCTGGTCTTTTATTTCATACGTTTTTTCATTATTCTTTTACAAATATGAACATAAGTTTGGCATATTAACTTTTTGTTGTGTATACAAAATAGAGTTACCGAGTTCATCAACGAGTTTTTTTTGCTTTCAAAACAGTTCTACATAGTTATATAGAATTATTATTCTGCTTTACCTACAAAATATCTGATTGCGATTACATCTAATTTTTAAAAATTGTTAATAATTACTAAAGCATTATTATTCACATAAATACAAAATTGCACTTTTTAAGTTTTCCATTCAAATTTAAGAAAATATCAATTCTAATTCTAATTAGAATTAAAATTTCCAATTATAAAATAGAAAATATTAACTGAATTTCAGAAAATCATAACAAAACGTCGGAAATAATAATTTTAAATTTAGAAGACATCAATTGCATCTTTAATATACATATAAATTTTATTCGTTAAACACAAATTGAAATTCAAACAAAAAAACAACAAATATGTTTACATATAAAAAAATGTTTACATTAAAAAAAATGTTTACATTAAAAAAAAAATATTGGCATTTAGGAGAAATTAATAACTTTTCAGTAACTTCTTTTAACGATTGTCGAATCGTTAAAAAAAAGCAAAATTATCAGTAGAATTTTTGAGCGATATTCGCTATTGTTAAAGTCAGCTGTTGTTGTTATCTAAACGACAACCATTTTTGTGTTGTTTATTCAATCGATAAAAACTTCAATTTTTAGGTTGAAATGTCGTCATACATAAATAAAAATCATAAAATAGTGAAAATATTTTGCTTTAATTAAAAAACTTTTTTATATAAATAAAAAAATTAAATAGCATATTCAATTCATTATTTAATTTTCAAATAAATACATAGAAATGTTAGTAAAAAAAATAAAGATATTAAACATAAACATAAAATCATCATGTCAAACACGAAGTAATTTGTTTTTTTTCTATTCTTCTTTGTGTTTTCGCTTATTTTGACAGAGATGCCACTCGTTTACAATTTAAATAAATAGAAAAATAGATTTGTCGACTGTCGTTAAGATGTATGTACTTAGTGAACCACTTAATCCTTAGTGCAAACAACAATAGCTGTCGATATATTTTGCGATTTTCGGATCGTTGAAATTCTGTCGGATCGTTGAATTCGCACTACAGAAAACATTAATTTAAATTCAATGAATTTTAGAAAACCTCAAATGATATTTAAGAATTGCGAACATAAAAATTATTACATAAATAAACGCAATTCGATGAGAATGTTATTTATACATATATTATTTTTCACAATCTTTTTTTGGGTGGATATTTGAAGTTTTTCAGAAAATAAAGATAACAAATTATTTTATTTAAAATGTTTGGGACATTTGGTTTTTTGCGTTTGGCATCCCTAATTTAATTCTTTATTATTATAAATTTATTCTCTATGTTTTCCAAATATGGCAATATTTTAATAAAAAAGTTGAGAGAGCTTTTTTTTGGTTATTATTTTGTTGCGACCTATATGGCCGCAATGAAGAAATATTGGGCCAGTTAAAAGAAACTATACAGCCATCTCCAATTAGCACGATTTAATGCATATAGCCACCCTACACAACCATTACCTATGCAATGGAGGTTAAGGCGAGCTATTTAATTAGCAAAAAATAAATTAAACGAGAAGTTATGTCATATAACCGGAAACGCATGCATATAGGAAACGCATGCATATTTTTCCAATATTTTGTTTACATTTATTATCAATACTCAAACCGAGGTGGAGGGTATCAAAGATTCGGCACAGCCGAATTTAACACTCTTACTTGTTATTAAATATTAAAAATTTAAAATTAATAAAAATAAAAAACGGAAAAAAAAAAATGAAAAATGGAAAATGAAAATTGAAAATTGAAAAATGAAAAATGAAAATTGAAAATTGAAAAATTAAAAATGAAAAATTAAAAATGGAAAATGAAAAATGAAAAATTGAAAATCGAAAATGGAAAATGGAAAATGGAAAATGGAGAATGGAAAATAAAAAATGAAAAATGGAAAATGGAAATTGAAAAATGGAAAATGGAAAATAAAAAATGGAAAATGAAAAATGAAAAATGGAAAATTTAAAATTATAAATGGCAAATGGAAAATGAAAAATTAAATAATAAAAATCAAATATGAAAAATGGAAAGTGGAAAATGGATAATGAAAAATGAAAAATGAAAAATGAAAATATAAAAATGAAAAATGGAAAACGAAAAATGAAGAATTAAAAATGGAAAATGGAAAATTAAAAATGAAAAATGAAAAATCGAAAATGGAAAATGTAAAATGAGAAATGAAGAGTGGAAAATAGAAAATGGAAAATGAGAAATTAAAAATGAAAAACTAAAAATGAAAAACGATAGATAAAAATTAAAAAATGGAAAATGATAAAAAAATGAAAATTGAAAATGAAAAAGGTGGATTGTATCAAAAATTCGGCCCAGCAGAATTTTACACTCTTACTTGTTTTTTTTTTTTTTTTTTGAATTATCATGAATTATCTCAAAACTTTCTTACAGGGATCAAATTTTGGGTGTTATAACGCTGGCTGCGTTATATAATGAATTTTCTACTCTAGTAAAATAAAAATAATGCACTTTTCAAATAGTAACGAATTCTTTCTATAGAAGACACGAACATTGTTTTTTATAACAAGGAATTATAATAGAAACTGGCCAACAAGATAAGCAATTAACTTTAAATTTAATTAGTATTCGAAATTTAAATTTCAGTACCGACAACAGTTTCAAAGTGGTAGCCGCACCCAATATTTGTTAATATTGAGTATAAGATGCAGGTGAAGGGCATCAAAGATTCGGCCCAGTCGAATTTTACACTCTTACTTTTAGCAACAAATTCATTGGTTCTATGCATTCACATAAGCCTTCCATATCTGACCACATCTTTGATTCAATTTGAAACTGTTTAGCATACTCCAAAGCTTCTTGTGATATTGCACAAATATTGTTGACAGAGTTTCCTAGCGTACTTATATATGTATAAGAACCTTGATCATCACCAGCTCTGCATCTATTCAATACCACCAAACCATAAGTATTAAAAAACTCAATAAACTGTTTGCCTTAGAATTTACAATGTTGTCTTCAGACTTTCTTCCTTCTAGCAGATGTAAACATTTTGAAATATTATATTTATTGTACTTGTATCTGTTTTCTTTATCAAAAAGGTTTTTAATGTCGACAGTTCATTCTTCCAGTCCGATCCTCTAATATATACTGGAATAATGGAAAACTTTATATTGTTGCATTGTAATTTAATGGCTTTTGTACCATTAATGAGCTTAAAGAAGTGGTTGAAACCAGTTTTTGCCAAACTTCTATTAACACCATATACACAACCCGCTATAGTTCGTCCACGAAAATAACTCTGGTTGCCGCTTTCCAAAATAAATCAAAGTTTTTTAAATATTTTCTCCAGTTTTCTAAATTTTTTTCCTCCACATGGCAAAGACATCGCAACTAGAAACATACTCAAGGAATTCCGAGAAAAAAACATATTATTTGCTATTATATTTATAGAAATTTTAGAAACATTTAGTGTAGGTTTCTTGTTAATTGTTTAAACTTTTAATAATTGGAAAGCATAATCTAGTTTAAAATATTTTCATTATGATGTTTTACAGTTTTTAATTGCCGTTTAACATTGTTTGGAAGCGGTTCCTTATTAAAATGCAATTTTTTGACTTAACATGAAAAAATTTCCAATAGAAATACATTGCTAATCTAAAAATTATTTATCCAGTTCATAACTTTTCCAAAAAAACTTTTTCGCTTTTAGTTTATTTTCTTTCATATAAAATTATTTACATTTATAGATGTTACAAAAGACAACTACGCTTTTAAACTAAAAATTAGCCAAAGTATGTTTGTAATTTCAAAAAAAAATAAAAAATGCAGAGAGTAGATAAAAAACATGACTAAGCATGAAGTTGAAAAAAACGTTATGAAAAAAGTGGTTTTTCTTTCAAGCCAGCATAATTATTTTCTTTTATTATTTTTCTTTTTCATAAAGTTTCATACTAACTTAGTTAAACTGAGTTTAAAGAAAATTAAAAAAAAAGTAAATGCCAGACGATAATTAACCACATTTTTATTTATTTATTTATGTATTTTTTTATTGGATAACGGTTTTTGTCATATCTGGGCCTATGCTGCTTTATTATATAATAAACCATTTAAGCAACTGACTGAAAGTAAATAAAGCTCAAGCTTAAAATAAAACTGGTGTTTGTGTTTTGTTGGAAATTATTGAATACAATTTCGTTTGTTTTCACCATTAGTCTATTACTGAAGCTTATTCCAACTGCATCAGTCTGTTAGGCAATTCATCAATAAATTGGCATGTTTTTTCTTCTGCATTTGCTTCTTATCTTGTCTTAATATTTTTATATATTTCAGCTTTCAATAGTTGTGTAGTAATTGTTACTTTTACTTTTTTCCTGAGTGAGGGAAAGACAGCCATGCAGAGTAGACAATAATGAAGTTTGAAAATAATACTCGATTTTACACTTAAAGTATATCAAGCTCGATCAAATAGTAAAAGTGGTAATGCATTGGGAATTTAATGTTGGAACTAGCTGCAAAAGTTTTCGGGTAGATATACTACTTGGCGTTTTTCCTTCTTGTGCAACTAAGCACACCACTTCGTACCAAAGTACCTTTCTTTCAAATATTTGCAATAAAAATCACCTTTCCTTTAAAAAGTACTTCGCTCAGAAAGTAAATTTTATTAATAAAAATAAATTTTTTTCAATGAGTAACTTTTCTTCAAAAAAGTACCTTTTCTTCAAATAAGTACATTTTCTTCAAAAAGGGACCTTTTCTTCAAAAAAGTACCTTATCTTCAAAAAAGTACTTTTTCTTCAAAAAAGTACCTTTTCTTCAAAAAAGTATCTTTTCTTCAAAAAAGTACCTTTTCTTCAAAAAAGTGTCTTTTCTTCAAAAAAAGTAACTTTTCTCAAAAAGGTACCGTCTATGGAAAAAGTACCTCTTATCAGAAAAGTACATTTTGTTAGAAATGTTAAAAAGTTACCTTTTATTAAAAAAGATTTTATTAAAAAAGTATCGTATATAGAAAAAGTACCTCTTTTTAGAAAGGTACCTTTTTTAAAAAATTACCATTTCTTCAAGAAGTACCTTTTCTTCAATAAAGTACCTTTATTAAAAAAGTACTTATTATCGAAAAAGTACCCACAAAAACACGGTGCTAATGAAGATGACTATGTTGGTTTTATAATGATGTGCGTCGGATTTTTTGTGAAATGGCCTCAAAGGCCCAATGCGGTATAAGGCGGTGTATTATCATGGTGGAAACTCCAAGAGTTTTCTGCCCATAATTCTGGCCTCTTTCTTCGAATAACTTCATCCAGCTAAAATTCTATGTTAACACTTTTGTACGGCGGAAGAAATTTGACGTGACCTGGAAGTTTGAAAGACTTTGGCGTGATCTTTTCGATATTTTGTTTTCGCGGTCGCAGTCATAGATCCATATTTATTTAATGATGCGTTTTGCTTCGTTCTGGTAGTCAAAAAGAATTGTTTCAGAGATATTAATGCGACACTCTTTATCAATAAATTTAAGTACTTTTTTAAGTACATGTACCATTTTAAGATTTATTTCATTCTCAGTGCGATTCATACTTATACCAGTCTTACATCAGTCTTATATCGGTCTTACTTAAAAAAGTAAAGGAAATGAAAGTGACAAATAAAAAAGAGATCTCCAGCTGGAACATCTGAATAAAGGTTTTACTCCGAATATAACTATTAGTTCTATAACTGAGTGGGCACCTGCTAAACCCCCAGCATAGAGTAGAAGATTCGAGATGTTGAATAATTTCAAGACCCCCCTCCAAAAAAAAAAAAAACATCGGGGATCAATTCGATCAGTAACAAAATGCTTATGGAGTTTCCCTGAATACCATCGCCGTTTTTGACAGGAATGACTTCTTTAAAAAATGAAAGAGTTTTTGCCCCCAAATACACGAAAACTAACTAAAAGTATTTTGGGTTCACTTCCTTAACATCTCTAACACATCTGACATGCCAACAAATGCAAACACCCTATCTCGATTTTTACCGATGATACTACAAATGTTTCCAATATACCCTCAGGGCATCTCTTCTATTACAGAACCACATTGAAGAGCTAGAAGAGTAGAAGATAAAAGTAAATGGGCTAAAACGTATCCACATAACATGTACTTTTTCGAAGAGAAAAATGTCCTCAAATCCAAATAATGAATAATTTATACCGCAACATTCTGTTCTTAAATACCTTGGATTACATTTTGATCATCGGCTTACTTGGAAAAACCATACAGGTGCAAAACTAAAACACAATAACTTGATATTATTTCAATTTGTGTGGCTAAATAACAGGAACTCAAAGCTAAGTTTTCTTTTTAACATTTGGTTCTATGGTAATATAGTTACAGGGTCGCCATGGAACAAATGTATCAATCAGCTCGCTATCGCGGTTGAAAATTCTATAAAGTGCTATTTTTTTAATCTAATTTGCTGATTTCAAAGCCACAATTTTTATAACCAGTTCAATTTCATCGAATGCGAAGATTACAAAATTGATTTTTGTTTTTTCTCTGATAACTTTATTTTACGAGATACAGTCAAAAATTGTTATTGCTTGCACAAAAAAAGTTAATAAATTTAAATCTTTTTAAATTTTTTCTCTAAGCTTAAAGTGAGATATCTCGTAAATTAAAAGCGCGATAAGCCGGTAGTGAGCTGATCGGGCATTAGATGAGTTACTTGAGCTGAACGAGTAATAAAAATCAGAGCTGTGGACTAGTCAGAAAAAAGTTCTAACTCCGACTCCAGCCGCTGAAATTTTTAAAGTCCGACTCCGGCTCCAACTCCTACTCCAAATCTGACTGCGACTCTAAATGTATATGGACAAATTTATAATAACAGTGATAATTATGTTGTGTGTAATTAATGGCAGTAAATCAATATCATAATTATTTTTTTTAAATATTTTGTATATTTTTAACAATTCATTAATAATAAACAAAATGGTATATGATTGGAAACTTAAAATAATAAAACTTCAAATGGCAAATCTAATATAAACAAGTAAGAAAATTATAGTCGGTCTAGACCGACTATACGATACCCTATACCATGCGATTAGAAACCCTATCTCTTAGGCCCAACTAACTGGACATTGAAAATAAGCAAAAACCAAATTTGAGTGGGATTTTTATTAATTTTTTTGGCTGCAGATATGAAATAGTTCATATCGGATGCTATATCTATAAAGGGACTAGGTCCAAAAATGGACCGATCCTGATCATGTTTGGTAAAGTCTCTAGTATTTTGCAAAAATATGTACAAACAAAATTTGAGAAGAATCAGTGCAATATTTTTGTTTTTTAATAGATTTAACTGAAGATCGGGAAGCAGCTCTATATGGGGTCAAAGGGATCATTTTTGGACTACTCATTAGTGGATGTAATGAACGCATACAAACCCAATTTGAGTAAGATCTGTATGACAATTTGGATCTTATGGCAATTTATGTCGATTTCATATGGGTAATTTGTATGGGGGCTAGGTCTGAACATGGACCGATTCTCACCAATTTCAATAGCGTTCATCCCATGGCCGATAGAAGCTTATATACCAAATTTCATCAAAACATATTCATATTTGCGACCTGCAGTTTGATTACAAGCTTTACATGGACACACAGACGGACGGACGGACGGACGGACGGACGGACATTGTTAAATCAACTCAGAAAGTGATTCTGATTCGATCGGTATAATTAAAGATGGGTCTAGGTCAAATATTTTTGGTTGTTACAAACAGCAGCACAAAGTCATTATACCCAAACCACATAGTGGTATAGGGTATAAAAAGATAATAATTCTGCGGGTACCTGTTTCAGTGACAATATCGTGGTAATCAGAGCAGCTTCCTGGATAATCTTAGAGTTCCTTGGAATTGCATCTTTTTTTTTGTTAAATTTAAAGAACGGACAAATTTCTCTACCTCCTTCAATGTCTGATAAAAGTCTATTTTAAACTTAGCTAAGAGTCTTGGAATTTCTGTGTCACCGCTACTTTCTAATAAGTTTATGTGACGGCGCTTGGGCAGCTCCTGCTCGTCTGTTTTTTTTACAAGATCAACATGTGTATATAATAAAAAAAAATAAATAAAATTATCTGTAGTAATATAATAGGAGGCAATCTCCGTAACTACTCATCTTATATTAAAAATGTTGGTTTCAATACTTCAAATGGTTCCTAAAGATAGGTTATAAAATTTTGTGATATTTTAATTGGGCGTGGCATCTCCTTTTAATTTCGTATATATTGAGTAAAATTTGTGTGATATCAGCTATTTTTACTGTTAGTAGCTATGCCAAAAAAGGGCGGGATCAGATAAGTAGGAGTGGCACCACCCATATAAAGAAAATATCATATCATATAACTGTTGTACTATAAAAGAGAAAGTCATGACACTTTATACGACTTAATAAGATATTAATGTGAGCAGTCGGACAAAAAATGGGCAGGATCGAATAACTGGGCGTGGCTCCTCCATGCAAAATAAATATTAAATGCCATATATCTGGAGTACTGTAGTATTGAGAGCATTGGGACTTTGCGGGAGTTCATTAGTTATTCATATGGTTAGTGGAACAAAAATGGGCATGCTCGTAGCAGTGGGCGTGGCACCGCCTATAGTACTAGAGTACTATAAAACGAAAGTCCGTGACACTTCGTATGAGTTTATCGGATATTTATGTGCCTGGACAGATAAGAAATGGGCGAGATAGGATTAGTGGGCGTGGACCCTCCTATACAAAAAAGTATTACCCAGCAAAACTTTCCATGAGCTTTAGACTAAGAAATCAAAAGTGTTCAGTAGTTACCTTTCCATTACGAAACCCATTATTTTAACATGATAACACCATCATTGGCGGAAAGGCCTTACCGGCACCTTACTAGGTACTGATACAAATAACTAGTTATTTTATAGATAACAAGAAGGGTTTAGAGTAATTTGTTAAATGTATGGAGTAAAGAAAATTTCTGTAAAAACAACACTGGAAATTCATAAATAAGCAAATTGGAAAGAAAGAAGAGACCTCTAAGGAGTTATTAAATGATGATGGTAATACTATAACTATGAATGATGAAAAGGCTTCTAGTTTTAATAGATTCTTTTATGAATCGGTTAGAAGCTTACGTGCAAGTATACATCAAGATGCAAGTGATGACATCAATTTGTTTCGGACATTGGTTCCAACTAAGTCATGTTTTGATTTGGAAGTTACAGAGGATCGAGTAGTAGGTAATATTTTAAATAATTTAAAAACGAATAAGAGCCCTGGCCGTGATAACATAACACCAAAGATGTTGTTGGTACGTAAATTAGCTGTGACAGAAGTAATTACAACAATATTTAATAATATGATTCGGGAAGCTAAGTATCCAAATGTGCTTAAAATACACAAAATTATTCCCATTCCCAAAGCTGTAAGTGCTAATAGAGTTGAGAACTATCGCCCGATATCCGTTCTTTCAATCTTAGATAAAGTTTTTGAAAAAATAATTTTTGAGCAACTATCCAATTACCTTGATGGCAACAATATATTGTTTGAACGACAATATGGCTTCAGAAAAGGTACTGGAACTGAGGAAGCTGTAATTAATGTAGTGGATTGTATTTGCAATGGACTTGATTTAGGATATAAAGGAGTGGCTGGAGTATTCTTCGATTTATCAAAAGCTTTTGATTTGGTAGATCATAATATATTGCTACAAAAGCTTTATTTTATAGGTTTTTCCAGTAATACTTTAGCGTTTTTTAAGGATTACTTAACCAATAGAAACCAATATGTTCAGATTGGTGAATCTAGTAGTAACAAGCTAGAGGTATGTTGTGGAGTACCACAGGGCAGTGTTCTTGGCCCCCTTTTGTTTAAGATTTACATAAATGATATGAAAAACATAAACTTTAACGGAAAGTTATTTATGTTTGCAGATGATGTTTGCCTTTTATACAACTATAAGGATGAAAAAGTATTGAGGACACATATTGAATATGATGCTGCGATATTGGCAGAATTTTTGCGGTTTAATAAATTAATATTAAATAGCAAGAAAACGAAATTTATTCGATTTAGACCATATATGTTAAAGAATGATCAAGTTATGAGTGTGCATATTGATGGAGAAGTGATACAGGAATCTGAAAATGTTAAATACCTTGGAATTAATATAAATCACAATCTTATGTGGGAAAATCATATTCCTAAGTTGAAGTCAAGAATATCGTCGGGAATTGGTGTACTCTACAAGTTCAGAAATAAACTAGATACTAAAACTAAAATGTTGTTGTATCAGTCGTTAATTCACTCACACCTTACATACCTACCTGTCATTTATGGTGGCAAATCAAGCACAATAATAAAATCATTGCAATCTGCCCAAAATAAGGCACTGAAAATTGTATTTAAGCAACCGTTGAGGCTTAGCACAGTTGAATTGTACAAAGATTTCGCAAAAACCGTTCTTCCTGTAAGAGGGCTTTATAAACAGCAGCTGTTGTTGTACGTTTTCAAATGTTTAAGAAGTATTGGGTCTCATACAATCAGTTTTAATCAAAACATATCATACACTGAAAGAATCACAAGACAGGCTTTGAATCTTAATATTGTAAGGTGTCGTCTTGAGTTAACCAAACAACGTATAAGATTTGCTGGACCTAACGAATATAACGATTTACCGGATGGTTTAAAAAATATTGAAATTTTATCTACCTTTAAAGAAAAATTAAAACAATACTTACTTGAAAATGTTGAGATGCTTCTTACAAGTTAGCTTAAAATTTTAATATGATATGTATATTATTAATGAAATTTTTATATATTGTTAATGTTGAATAAAATAACTTTTTTTTATTTAGAATGTTGCCAACTTGGTAGCCTCTAAAATGCCATATTTGGCGCTGAGGCGAAAACTTGTAAATTTTGTAAATAAATATTGAAAAAAAAAAAAAAAACACATTGGTATCGCACAATATGTTGTAAACAATGTAATGTAAAATTTTACTGTTTTAGCTGCGTTTTTTGGCCAATGATGACAGTCGCCGCGAAATAGTTTGTTTCTGTAAATTTAAATCACTACTTATAGTTTTTACTAATACAAACAGTGGTCATTACCAGTAAGTATTTACATAAATCATTATCAGGAAGTCCCTACATTTAGCTTGAAATTATTCAAATGGTATGGGGGTAACATTACCATGTAATGCAACGGTAATAACTAATCATGATCAAAGTTTTGCTAGGTATGAAAGCGGCAATCTTTAAACTTTGAACAAGCACCGTATATAGCGATGTGAGTAGTCGCGGAAATTATGGGCGGAATCGCCAAATTCGAAAGTCGCCAAAATCAAAAATAAAAAATCTCCAAAACTGAAAAATCGTAAAAAAAACCAAAAATCGCCAAAAACAAAAATCTTCAAAATCAAAAATGGGCGAAATCAAAAATCGCTAAAATAAAAAATTGCCAAATGATATTCTAAATTCAAGGCCAAAGGTTAAGTGTTGCTGGATTTAATTCTAAAAATCCATGTTCTATGCCCATGAAGTTACATGGAGCTTGCTCCAAAGTAGGAACGCCGAAAATTTTAATTATTGTTGCAGCGAATGAAAAAAAGAACAACATATATTGTATAACAGCAAGCATTGAAATAAAAAAAATATAAGCTAAATAAATTAAATTAAACTATATTTATTATTAAATAAAACATGTCAAAAAGTCGTAGCGTAGCGCGAAACTTAAACCCCCCTTTACCTTTCAGTTTTAAATGTTATCCTTTTTTTTTAAATAAGAACTTAACTAAAACATCAAACCTACAATATATAATGTGAACTATTAATTTTTATAACACAAACAAATCAATTTTAATTTTATGCTGAATATTGTTCAAATTTAAATCAACCACAAACCATAAAAAACCACAAACCTCTATTTTCAACTAGATCAATAACCGAGTATGAGTTCTGCTAATGCAGTTTAAATACTTGCCCGCACTATTAAATACAATAACAAAATAATTTAAATTATGAAACACTTTTATATTATTTATTTAATTTAAGTACTTGAATGAACTTACTCTCATAAAATAAATTGAAATCTACTTATTCATAGTGATCTGAAAATTATTACGTCGCCAACTTCGAAGATTTGTTTTGGCAAACATTTTAAGAAGTCTTTGAATTTTTCATGCAAATACAATAACGAAATTTTATTGTTTTTATCAGGGCCTTGGAGTCTGAGTAGTGAGTTTTTGTATGGCCTCCGTCTCCGTTAAAAACACCGCGACTCCGACTCCACAACTCTGACTCCGACTCCAGAGGCCTATTAAAAACAATAATTTTTCATGCTTGAAAGCATATAAAAAAACAAATAAGGAAAACTAGTTGGTCTAGACCGCCTATACGATAGCGTAATTAGGCATAAAAAATAAGCTTAAATGAAATTTTAGTGGCTTTGTTATTAATTTTTTTGCCTTCGGCTATGAAAAAATTCATATCGGATGCTATATTTATATGAGGACTACGTCGAAAAATAGAACGATCCTGACCATATTCTTTCTTGCAAAAATATATACTAACCAAATTTGATAGATATAAGTGAAGATCGGGTATCAGCTTTATATGGAGGCTATGACCAAGAATTGTTCTATAGGTATTATTTTTTGACTATGGATGAAATAAACATGCACAACCCCAATTTGACCTAGATCCATATAATAATTTGGATATTATGACAATTTAAATAGATCTCATAGGGGTCATTTGTATGGTGACTCGGTCTGAACAAGAACCGATTTCGCCAATTTCAATACCGTCCATTTGATAGCCAATAAAAGCTCATATACTAAATTTCATTATAATATCTTCATATTTGCAACTTGTAGTTTGAATACAAGGATGGACAGAAGCACAGAGATCGCTAAATCGACTCAGAAAGTGATTCTGATTCGATTTTTTTGAGATTTTACAAAAATTTCGTTCTATAGTTTAACTTTTCGACATGTTGTCGGGATCATTTTTAAGTTATCTTTTCAAAATTATTTATTAAATTAAAAATTCGAAATCGAATAAAAAGTCGCCAAGAAATAGCAAATTACCCAGACCACTTTTATGCCAAAAAAAAAACTGGGTCATGATATTTGATAGCATTTTTTTTTTTCAACTTTGAGAAATTGATTAAAGCCACACTTTTTTTTTATCTCTATACTTATAAGTTATCAGATATGAAGTATTGTTTTATTACCACGATGCTAACCTATTGCGCATTGAGACTGAAATGGGAAATTTTTAAGTTTTTTTCAAGTTTTAAATAATTTTCTTAAACAAAATCTAAAACAGTGAATCTGGCACTTTAAGGTTTTGTTAAATATATGTTGCAGATTAACTGTGTAAAGGTTTGAGTAAACCAGAATTTTTTTGACAACAATTTTTTTATTTTTGCGGATTTCGAGAAAAATGGGATTTTTGTACAATATACAAAATTCATCACTTTTCTACTTTTCTACTTTTAAGTATTATATTTTATCTTAATAGCCCAGGGTTTCGAAAAAAAAATAATATGACCCCATTAACCCTTCTGGAAATGGGGCACATATGACCCCAAGCTAATAAATTGTCTTCTATTCAAAAAATTCAAAAATTTTATAAGTGCTGTTGAATTTGTAGATGCGACGTTTATAATATAATAACTAAATATGTAGAACTTCCGTTCCTAAAATTTGAGATCAATCCGAGAACGCTAACCCATTATTTGCCAAGGCCAACTTTGGATTTTAAGATATTTTTAAATAAAAATTACCGAAAACGAGTTTTTCTATTAAACTCGAAGAAACCACTATTTCGAATTTAAGAAAAAAAAAATTCGGTTAATTTTTATTTATTTAACCTTTCAGTGCTCCTGGGATCAAATATATATTTGGTGCAATTATCTGCTTATTGCTCGCGAATATAAATTAAAACAACTTTTAATCAATTTTGTTATAAAATTATTTTACGTATATTTTTCGAAATAAAATAAGAAGACCCACAAAATATAAAATTAATTCTATTTATTTTGGTGTATGTAAGGATGATTTAGTGTGCGATTCAAATTGTTTTCTGTAATCACTTACGACTTGCAATAAGTATTGCTTTTGTTTAATTTTATATTATTATATTAGTTTAATATTTTATATTCTTTTGAATAAATTGTCTTTTATTAGATTGGGGTCATATGTCACCCCGATTCCAAAAGGGTTAATATGGTCATATTATCTTTTTCCGAAACCCTGGGATATTAAGATAAAATATAACATTTAAAAGTAGAAAAGTGATGAATTTTTAATACAAAGTATTTACATATTTTACAAAAATCCCATTTTTCTCGAAATACGCAAAATTAAAATCCTTGTCAAAAAAAATTCTGATAGAGGGACTTACTTGAAAATTCACACAGTTAATCTGTAACACGCATTTAACAAAACCTTAAAGTGCCAGATCCAGTTTTTAAGATGTTGTTTAAGAAAATTTTTTAAAACTTGAAAAAGGAGTTTTCAAAATTTTATCAAAAAATTTCCCATTTCGGTCTTAATGTGCAATAGTTTAGCAAACAATACTTCATATCTGATTACTTATAAGTATAGAGAAAAAAAAATATTATGGTTTTAATCTATTTCTCAAAGTTAAAAAAATGCCATCAAATTTCATGACCTAGTTTTTTTTGGCACAAAGTGGTCTCGGGCATTTGCTATTTCTTGGCGAATTTTTATTCGATTTTGACTTTATAATTTAATAAATATTTTTGCAAAGATAATTTAATACTTATCGCGTTTCTTACAACAAATTGTCGGAAAAATTAAACTATAGAACGAAATTTTCAATTGATTTCCGGCGCGACTTTTCTTTATCCAATTGTCCCCGAACTTCACATTTATTAGTTTTATATTGAACAGTAACAAACTGGACACCGCCTATCCCCAAAATCGCAATTTGAAAAATGTTCATATAACGTAGGACTACTCTAGAGTACATATATATCAAAAATGTCAAACTTTACTTTGACTTTTATAAATAATTTCATAAAATTGTGTTAGAATTGTTCGAGCATTTTCGAGAAGTAATTTGCCCAAACCAGTAAGACAGCCTGATTCAATCTATCTTATTTCGTGTTTTTAAACATGAAACTCAAACTCAAAAATTGTACTTTTTACTACTCGAACTACGCGTTCGGCTTAACTATGTACAGGCTCTATATATAACAAACTTAAAATTATCTGGTAGCGATATCTCTTTAACTAAAAATAATAGCGTTTTTGTAACCAGCATACCTGACATACCCAAAATCGACTTACAGTTTCTGCCTGCAATATAAGTTTGCTAAGTAAGGACTCACAAACATGACACAAACAGCTTTTTCGATATTTATTTACACTATAAAACTAAAACATGAGCTAATCTGCAAAAAAAAAAAAAAAACTTTATGAAATAATTATCCAAATCAGTTAACAGATAATTTTCCCAAATCGTTTAAGAGATCCTCGGCAAATCAATTAGTACGGCCCAGTATTATTATCAGTTTACAACATAAGTGAAGATTCAATAAATAAATATATGAAAAAAATAAATTTTTCACATCGTTGACCATAAAAAAACCAAATACATTTTGTATCCATTTTTGCAGCAGTAATGTCCATTTGGTTAATTGACATTTCATAAGTTATGACAAACTATAACTCAACAGTACAAACTGTCACAATCCTAAATATTGTTTATATTACTCTAGAGCATTTTACAATTTTTAAATAAATTTTTCTTTATTACTGCAAAAAAGTTTTATTTGTCAAGTTTTCATTTCGGTTTGTATGACAGCTCATGTTTAATAAGTTGTACTTTATAAACCATTTTCAATCCTAAGCAAAAAATCTAAAAATACAATTTTTTAAAACTTTCTATACAACACACTGACTGCAGTACGAATGAACGAGTGAATGAAATGGAGTCTTTTGACTTTTCTACAACAAAACTGCAGTACAGACAATATGAGTGAATAGTCATTTATGTGTGCATGGGTAGTTGTAGTTGGGCATAAATATGAGGTAAGCACTTATATGAGGGCGTGTTTATTAGTAATTGTAAAAAGGTGATAGGCAGTGATAGCTTATGTTGAAATTATAAGAATTACGTAAATCTGGGATTGATAATTTAGACACTATAAATAAATAAGAGCTTTGAATGAAATATTTTTTCTGTATACATTTTTGAAAATTTTTAAATATTTTCTACAAATATTTTTTTTAATGCATGATAAATATGGGAAATCTTGAAGCACCCTTCCTCCTATTACTTCATCTTATGATTAGACAACTATTTAGGTCAAAACTTACAAAGTAAATAATATAAGAACGGTTTTCTTAAAAGAGAGTTAACTAATATTAATCCGTCGATGTTTTTCCAATTAATTTTGTGGAAAAATCTTATAAATAAACAAGTAAGAAAATTATAGTCGGTCTAGACCGACTATACGATACCCTATACCATGCGTTTAGAAATCGTATTTATACCCTATACCCACTATGTGGTCAGGGTATAATGACTTTGTGCTGATGGTTGTAACTACCAAAAATATTTGACCTACACCATCGTTTACTATACCGATCAACTCAGGATGCCTTTCTATTAGCGATTTAGCAATATCCATCCGTCTGTCCGTCTGTCTGTCCGTCTAGCTGTCTATGTTACCATGTAATCTTTGTAGTCAAGCTACAAGTCGTAAATATGATTATATTTTAACCAATTGGGGCACATAAGCTCCTATCGGCCATGGAATGAATACTGTTGAAACTGGTGAAAATCGATCGAAATTACCCCTATAGATCGGCTTAAATTGCCATAATATCCAAATTATCTTATAGATCGCGGTCAAAGTGAATTTGTATATGTTTATTACACCCATTTATCAGTAGTCCAAAAAAAAATTAACCCTAAAGGACAATTCTTAGTTATAGCCCCCTTATGAAGCCAATTCCCGATCTTCACGTAAATCTATAAAACACAATATATTGCACAGACGTTTCTCAAGTTTTTTCGTGTGTATCTTGCAAAAAAGTAGGTAATCTTACCAAATATAGGCAGGGTCGGTACATTGTTTGACCCTTGCCTTATATAAGTATAGCATCCGATATGAAGTTTTTCACATCCGAAGAAAAAACTTAATAAAAATTCCACTCAAATATGGTTTATGCTCATTTTCTATTTCTAATTAGTTTGGTCTCTAAGGGTCTCTAAGCGCATGGCATTGGGCATCGTATAGTTGGTCTATTCCTAGTAAAATATTCTTACTTGTTATATATATATAGATGCCATTAGTGGTACAATATTAAAATTTGATTTTTCCACGCCCCTCCTCCCACAGTGTCACAGTGTCACCCTATTCTGTCAGGCTATTTTGAAGATTCACTGAAAATATCACCACTATCGGTTTTGCCATTTTGGAGTCTATACGGAACATATATACATAAATACATGCATACACACATACATACATGAATTTTAAGAATTTATTTCTTTTTAAAATTTCCCAGATTCTCAGACGTCGCTTTCACGAAAAATTTTCTTTTTTAGTAAGTACCTATAATAAAAAGTTTTTGAAAATCCACAACCCTCGATAAATTTTGGAATTTTGTCACTTGAAAAAACGAATAAAAAAGACATCCCCAAGTTTGCTATAAATCCTCAAAACTTTCAATTTGTGTACCTCAAATTATCCACAGATATGGATAAAATATTTCCCAACAAATTGTATAAAATCCCCAAAAAATTTCCCGGATTTAAAAAGAGTCACTTCGACAGAAAATCAGAAACTTTTGGAAAAAAAAACAATAAATTTCGTGAATTTAATATTTCAGATGAAGAGAAACATTTATAACAGCGTAAAAATAGATTCACACATTTTTTAGCTATAAATTTAAAGAAAATAAAAAGCTACCGAAAATCCACAAAAATTTTATAAAATCCCAAAGCAATTTTAAATTTGTTAAACCTTCGACAATATGTGGTATTAATACCACTGAAAAAGCAAACAAAAATATCACGTAATTTGCCATAAGTCCACAAAATTTTCAATTAAACCACACCCTAAAAAAAATTCCTACAAATATTATAAAATCCCAAAAAATTTCCCGTAATTAAAAATTGTTGTCGCTTCGACAGCAAATTGAAATATTTTGAAAAAAAAACAGTAACTTTCATGACTATCAATTTTCAGATTAACAGACACATTATACGACAGCTTAAGCATTGAATCACACAATTATTACCTATAAATTGAAATGAAGAAAAAAATGTTTAGAAAATCCACAAAAATTTTAAAAAGTCCCAAAGCAATTTGAAATTTATTAACCCAAAATTTGCTATAAATACCCCAAATTTTCAATTATTGCTCCTTTTATTAACAACTAATCCATAAATTTGGTAAAATAAAATTTCACAATAAAATCTCTTTTTATACACAAAAAAAAAAAAAAATTGGAAAACACTAAATGAGTATTTAAAAAATCCGCAAATTTTTAGCTCAGAATACCATTAATTTGGAAAAAAAGTAAACAAGAAATCCGTTTGAATGTCTACTATCTGCATTTGCAATATCTATAATATTAATAGGCTAGGCGATTTATTGTTGCCGTTGTTTTGTTCTACCATTTTATCCCGATTTTGGCCAAACGTATATTATTTGAAAGGTATTTCTTTTTAGCCATTTTTCAGGTTTACAGGTTTTTAAATTTTTTCTTTTATTTAGATTAAATTGCTTTTAAAGTTGCTAACAGCACATATATAAAATTATACAATGCTATGTGTATTTTATTAAATTTGTTAATGTGTTTGTTACTGAGTTTGTTATCTTCATTCACAGTAATAATAAACCATAAAAGTGTTGGTTTGTGAATTGGCTAAGTTGAAAAATAAAGCTGCCTAGAAATTGCACTCGAATTTCGAGTGCTGGAATCTGCTAGTAAAAATTAATTGGCAGAACTTTAATCCCCAATATATAATCCATATTGTATTGTATTATACAAAGAGGTGTTTGAAGTACTGCGACCAAAGTGATCTATTGTACTGCCCTCTGCTAATAGGTGGTTCCTATAAACTCTTATCCAACCCTTAGGCCCTCAGTAATTCGAGGATGTTGGTTGGTTCTAGTAATTTTATGTCGCTAACTAGTATCTGGAAGGTACCCAGATGCTGTTTCCTTTTGTGCATTAGCGCTCCACAGTTCCCAAGTATGTGCTCTGGTGATTCGGCTTCCTCATCACAGAATCTGCACATAGGGTTTGCTATAATTCCCAACCTGCTCAAATGTTCCCTGAGCCTGCAGTGACCAGTTAAAATCCCGGTTAGTATTCTCAGACCGTTCTTTGACAATCCAATGCACGACCCAAATCTCTTCATGTTGTAGCCACCTAACAACATTTTGGGTTGCCATAAGCCCAAGTGGCTCGAGAAAAATTCCCATCTAACACAATTTTCATATTCCCTGAGTACTCCTTCCCATACTCATTTTCCTATTCCACAAAATGGTTCCGGCCCTATTAATTTTGAACCCCAATGTGTCCCGGGACCCAACAAAGGCTAACCTTGTTGTGTTTACCTAGCTCATTTAGCTTCTGTAGACAGTCCCATACTAGGTAAGAGTCTACTGCACAGGAGCTTAGTGCTCAAATAGCAGCTTGACTGTCTGATAATATGGTTATGTTCCTTCTTTTGTACTTCCTATTCAAGTTGATTAGTGCACATCTATTGACGGCATAAATCTCTGCTTGGAAAATGCTTGTGTATTCCCATTGGCTCGAAGTATTTGGTTCTAGGCCCGAAGACTCCCGCCCCTGTTCCACTTTCGGTTTTTGACCCATCTGTGTAACATTTGATTGTATCTTCTCTTAAAGAATATGCCATAAGTTACTATTGGGCGGACCATCATCGAGTTCATCCAGTCTAAAATGCTGGGTTTACATCCCCAGGTTTTACCCGCTACCCTTCTGCCTTCCATGTTAACTTGTTGTCCAGTACTATCCCCAGTAGCTTCACTTCTGCTTTTGGTTCAATGACTTCTCCCAAAATTTGTATTGCCCTCCATCTTCGAAGTTTCCTTTTCCTGGTAAATGGTACAATAGTGGTCTTTGTTGGATTGATGTTCAATCCTGTTGCCGTGTAACATTTACATATAATCCTCAACCCTCTTTGTACAATGTCACATAGGGTTTCCTCGAACTTGCCTTTTGCTATTAAGACTATGTCCTTCGCGTAGCCTTGGCATTCTATTCCTGCTTCCGACAGTTTCATTAGTAATTCGTCAACAACCAGACTCCACGTCAAGGGCGATTGAACTCCTCCCTGTGGACATCCTCTGGTTGTGTTGACGGATATGGTCTCCCCCTCTACTGATCTCGTGTAGAGCACTTCTACCATCCATTTTGATGTCACCGGGTCTACTCCTCTTTGGTTTAATGCCCTTTATATTACTTCGTTTGAAGTGTTATCAAAGGCTCTTTCTATATCTAGGAAGGGACAAACGGCTATTTCTTTTCATCTATTGATTTCTGAATAGTTCTTACTAGGCTAGTGAGAGCGGTCTCTGTTGATCTGCCAGCTCTATACGCATGTTAGTTTGAATGCAAAGGCATCTGCTGTAATATCCCACATCTTAGATAGTTGATATAATCCATAACCTCAGTTGACAATTGTAAGCACTTCCTTTAACAAATAGTCGGCAAAACTTCTAAGTCTGTCCCGTTACCGTTTACCAAATAAGGTAAATCTGTGTTTCTAATGTTGCGATCAAATTACATTTTTCAGAAAATACACTATATTTATATCACTAAAATTAGAGACTTTTTAAACTCGTTCTTTTAACCCATACTCTCTGTGTGTCTGTCTGCCTGTCATGGGCAACCGTGTTCCCCCTCATCCAATTGATCTGAAGCTTTGCCCATAGTTTTGTTGCGACTATAGACTAATTTTGGGGTAGTCACGCACAGCCACGCATAGTTACGCACAGTCACGGAGTGCTTTAAAACCCCTTATCCGATCGATATGAAACTTACCACATAAGTTCTGCAACCTATAAGGTATGATATGAACAGATGCGATACAGTACAAGTTACGGCCCATTGAATTTTTTCTTGGGATAGAAATTGTCGTTTATGGTCCTGTGAAATAAAATTTTACTTGTCCTTATAATTTTGATATTTAAATATTTTTCATAAAAATTTCTAACTGACATATCTAGAAAGTGTTTAAAATGACACCTAATGAATTTGTTACTTTGAAAACAAAACAAACTGATTATTTTGGATTAAAAAATTGATGAGTTTTTCAAAGAAAATTGATAATGGGAAAAAATGGGTTTACATTCTGGTAAAGGTTACCTTTTCACTGTCGAAGGAGCTTTCGATTCTTATTATTTTAATAGCTACTGAAAAAAACTTATATTTGAAAATTTTCTTACAATCTCATAGGTAATGTATTTGAAAACAAATTTTTTTCAAACATCATTGTTTATCAAAAATTCTTAAAATTTTAATGCCTCCCTATTACGATTGTTCTTATGCCTTGACAACAACAAAACAAACTGCCTAACAATCTTTACACTTTCGCTAGAAACCAACAAAAGTACAAGAAAGCAACAACAGTATTTTATTATTATAACAACTGGCAAACAATACACAAAAAAAACACAGTATCATTTTGATGCGTTTGCTGCAACAGTCGTAAACAATAAGTTTTGTTCGAACAAGAAGCAACAAAGACAAACACGTAACAACTATAGATTCAAAAATATTGCAGGAATAAGTTGAAGGCTTTATTCTAACAAGATTTCTTAAACTTAAATCAAAAATGAATGCAAGAAGAAAAGAAAACTTGATGAACTTTCAGGAAAATATATTGTTTAAGTGCATGAATTAAATATGAAAAGGTATGAAAATTCCTATCGCACAAAAAGAAAATCTAAAGGTAGAACTAAATAATTTAGAAAATTTTTAGAGATGTAGTTATTGACACTGTTGTATAAAAGTTGCATAAAATATAAGAAATTAAAATAACGTGGAAGAGATTCTTGTGTAAACATAATTAACTAACTCCTCCACCTTGAGGATTTCAAACAATACATAAGTTCTTTAAGCAAAAATTCAGTGGTATAAACACTTTGGAAAGTACAGTTACAATGAAAGTATCCTGGGTGGAAACCTCAGATCGCTCTAAAACAAGGACCTAAAACTATTTTTTTTTTTTTTTATCTTGAAAAACTTTTTTTATACTTAGTAACTCGTGTGTGAAAATTAATAATATAGTGTTTTTACCATCATGGTATGCACTTTTCGTTAAGCTATCAAACAATATATAAAATTTAATCACAATTACTTATGAACTTTATGGTAAAAATTATTTTCCATATAAGAAAATATAATACAACTGTATTTGAAAAAAAAAATTTTTTTTTTCTCATGCATTTATTTATTGAATCTGCACATAGTGAACTAGCAATAATAATTCAAATCTTAGAACTATTACTTAATTTATTAAATCCGGCCAGTGCCATAAATTCGAAATAAATAAATATTCATTGGCTTAGATAAACTCAAGCATTTATTATGCGATCTGCAGTCTCTCTCCGTCTTAGGGGTTGGTGAATGCGATTGCTGAGAAGGTCACGTGCTAACAGATTCAGTTGAGGTTCTAGTTTTTTCAAGTAGCTAGAGCAATTTTTCATAATTTCGACTTTAACTAGGGGTACGCTTAATTTTCTAGGATCTTATTTTGACATCTTATTTTTACATTTTGTATTTTCTCCATATTAGAAGCTGAAGCGTAGCACCAAATGGGTTTTATGATTGAATTGAATATCAATAACTTTCAAGCAAGACTAAGCTTAGAATTTCTGCCAATTAGCTACTATGTGTTTGTTCCAAGTAAGGCGGCGGTCAAGATGAAGTCCCAAATATTTTCGATCAGAATGTTGCGGTATTTGCTGATTGTTTATTCGGATTTGATGGCATGTTTCTGGTCTGACCGTAAAAGTAACGTGAATACATTTTTGTTTATTTATTCTTATTTTCCACCTGTGTGACCAGTACTCCAATGGAAAAACATGTCGTTGTAAAAGTGTAGATGCTGTTGAGGGGTCCTCATGAATACTCGAAATTGCCATGTCATCTGCTGTTTAAAGGATGTATAGGATCGGGCCCAGAATACTGTCCTGCGGAACACCAACTTTTATATCGTGAGGGGGCTCGTAAAGTAGAGCTCTCCTTTATTGAGAATTTCCTGTGAATTATATAGCTTTCCATTAGTTTATGAACGTTTGGGAGCAGCAGCGTTTTAATTTTATAGAGTTAGACCCTTGTGCCAAACCTTATCGAAAGCTTGCGAAACGTCAATAAAGAGTGCAGAGCAGTACTTTTTTTCTTCAAAGGCTTTTCTTATAGCGCTTACTAACCTATGGACTTAGCTCAATGGTGCTGTGTCTTCACCAAAATCCAAATTGATGTGCTGGGATGACGTAATTTTCATTTACAGCTACAGTAAGCTTATTTTCTAGTATTTTCTCGAACAATTTTGACAGATTTGACAACAAACTGATTGGCCTGTACGAATCGACCTTTGTGTGATCTTTACCTGGCTTGGGTACCATGGTAACGATCGGATCGACAATATTCAAGGCGTAATATAGCGTTAAATATAAAAAGAATTATTCTCAAAGCTGTTCGGGGTAACTACAAAAGCATTTTATTACTGATCCCGTCGATCCCCGATGATTTTTTATGGTTAAGATCAGAAATGGCCTTTTCAACCTCTCTAATCTCAAATCGAAGTGACTCTGCACTGTGCTGGTTTATTACAAGTGGTAACTCATTTATTGAACTAGTAGTTATATTCGGAGTAAAAACTTTTTCAAATATTCCAGAAATAGATCGCCTTTTTCTATATCATTTCTAGCCCAACCTCCATTTTGCATTCTTAATGGGGGTTTATGTACAGTGGGTCTTTTAAGATTTGTTGAAGCTCCCCATAACGACTAATCAGTTCTCGAAGTCGGATCTATTTTTTCGACATATTTGTTTAATGTATCATGTCTCCGGGTTTCTAGCAAGTTTTTTAAATTTGATGTTCATACTTTCAATTGGTGCTTAAGTTGAGGAGATCTGTAAAGTTGCCACTCTCTTCGAATTCTGCCATTTTCATTTAATAGCCGCTCGACATCTACCGAACAAGTTCTATACAGCCCTCTGTGTCGGGGGGTTTCGCAGTAAGTTGAAAGATATTTTGAGGTTTTGTTCAAAGCTAACAATACCCATATCAATAACATCTGGTGCTCTTAGTGGTTACCTGTCCGTTCAATGGGTACTAAGAAACTTTCTATACTTTAAAAAATCTATAATAAATTTTGGCGCTAAGTAACCATTCGGGGGCTCAACTTCTCGGGGGTTAGAAATAAGAACAATAACTGGTGTGTGATCTGATTAGAGTTCCAATGAGGACTCAGCATTTATAAGTTATCCCGCAATGTTCTTAGTTACTCCAAAATCGATTAAATCGGGAATCCTTTGTCTATCTGTCGGCCAGTGTGTCGGTTCTCCGCTTGAGATTACATATAGGTCCATATTACAATATAAACCAAACAAAACACGACCTTTCGGGAGATCAAACGAGACCCCCAGCAGCAATAAAACGAGGGAAAAGGGATTTAAAAAACTTTTGTATTGACTTTCCGTTATAGAAAATCTTGGTGGAGAATATATTGATAAGATAACTAAATTGTTAGCATATTTCTCAAAGCAGATTGTAGTAGCTTGAAGGTAATCTTCACAATGATCATACATTAGATTATGCCTCAGTCGAGATTTAAAAAGAAAGGCAGAGCCACCACATGCTCTGTCCCTTGGATCTTTTGTATCATACAAAATATATCAAATTTGGATTGACTGTAGATCAGCCATAACAAAGGTCAGGCAATACAAGTGATGGCAATTTCGCAAGAAGATTCATTTCAGATCGAGAAACAGCATCTGAAATAACACGAGTAAACTTTATCTTCAGATTAAAATAGTCCTAGAAGTACTTGCGTGCAATGAAGAAATTGAGTCCAAAAAATTTTAAAGATTATGCTAAGGAAAATGCAAAAATATATACAACCATGTACCCATGTTGAAATATGTGTGCAACAGTTTATAAAATCCTTTATCATGGAGAAGATGTCATTAAATATCATTTGGTGCCAATTTGCTTGATAAGAAAAAATAAAAAATATTTTTGTTTTTATTTAGCAAAATTAAATACAGGAAATTATAATTTTTTTGTTTGCCTTGAGTAAGGAAATGGAAAAATAAATCAATCTAATTACGGATATTGATTATTTAAGTATATTCTACAAAAATCTAGAAATCTAATTTGATTCTCCAACACCTATAGCAAAAAATTTTAAGTCGAAATTAAGTTTCACAGAGCCTGTCTAAAATTCATTATATTGCATAAGAAAACTTCCCCTCATTAGAAAAAAACACACACACAATATGAGTTCAATCCATCAAAAGAAATAGTTTTACATCATAAATTTACCACAATAATTGTTGTTATTATTGTTCATAATGACTCATTAGAAAACTTGGTTAGCGAGCAAGCGCACATGTTATAATCGCTGCATGTGTCTATAATCGCTTTATACAACATGCTATTTTCTTTAAGTTTTTACTTATTACAATAAACCCAAAAAAAAAAAAAAACAATAACAAACAAACATAGAAATGCTTTATAGACAAAGCAAAAACATTAACTGCTCGTATGAATGCAACACATATGAAACAATAAATTTGGTGATCCGAGCCGGCCATAAGAAACACTACCAAATTTTAATGTTAATACTACATGGAGTGAAAACTCCGTGGCCTAACAGTGAAAAAAAAGTTTTTTGGAATTAAAGTCTATTTTATTCTCTAAAGTAAACTCCGTTGTGTAAAATGTACTTCTTCCAACGATCCTCTAAATTCTGGATACCCTTGAAAAAATACAATTTGTCAAACTCTTCAAAATTGGCTTCCGTTTTTTATATGACTTCTTCAATCGAAAAAATATCTTTCCCTGGAGCCCTCCTTTCCAGTTTGGAAATAACTAATAATCGACGGAAGCCAAATCTGGAGAATACGGGGGGTGGGGAAGCAATGCATAATGTAAAGACTTCAATTTTTCTGAAGCCAAAGTAGAAGAATGCGCCGGTCCATTGTCATGATGGTACAAGATTTTATTTTTATATAAGTGGGGTCGTTTTTTCTTAATTTCATCATCCAATCTACCCAATGACTCAATATAGTACTTGGCAGTTTTAGTTTTTCCTTTATCCAAGTCATCAATAAATATTATACCACGTACATCCCAAAAAACACTGACCATTATCATTCCAGGCTTTCACAAGCTTGTAACTACTCCGCAGACTCTCTATTGGACTTTGGTATATAATAGTGAATCTATGTCTCATACATTGTTATAAATCGACATAAAAATTCAGTTGAATTTACTTCAAACGTCTCTAAACCATCCTTTGAATCAAGAACACGTTTCAGTTTTTGTTCAGCTGTTAAAATCGCGGCACCCATCGAGCAGAAAGCTATTTCATATTTAAATGATCATGTAATGTATGCCGAACTCGCTCTGTTGATATCCTTAAGCCGATGGCACAATGAATACGTTGTGTCCGATAAGTCGACTTATCAAACGTACTGGCCGTATTGCAAGGCACATAAAGTACGTCATCGCCGCACGGCTAGAAATGAAATCAGCTGTTAATGTTGACATTTTTTATACAAATTAAAATTGAATTTGAAAGTTTGGATTTGTTTTGAAATAAAAATGGAAATAGAAGACACCCTTAAAATAGTGTTAAGCATTATATGTTTAAAGGAAGCGCGAAAATATCTGGAGATAATGGCGACTGATAATATAATAATTTTTTTTATTATTAGTGATTTACTATTATTTGCCTTTTTATGTATGTAGGTCGAAGGTCGTGCCATCGAAAATGCTTTTGGACTTCTAACAGCACGATGGAGAATACTTCTATCTCCACTGCAAATGAACCACAAAAATGCAGAAAAAATTGTCAAAGCCACAGTCGTTTTGCATAATTTCATAAAAAGGCATGACAATACATACTGCCCACAAAACTACGTGGACCACTATAATGGAGACAATATGATTCCAGGATTATGGCGCCAAGAAGTCGCTAGCTCTTTGCAGGGCTTAACCATCACGACATCCAATAATGCACCTGTCCATGCTTTAAGCTCGAGAAATATCTTAATGTTTATATTTGCGAAATCCAGCTATAAATAAAATCTGATAAAAATAAAATGGTTAAAAAGTTTACAGTGCAGCAGTGAAAAAAGCACATGGACTTATAGGTTCGATTCTACTATCAAAGTGTGGTAAAACCCTATACTCGGTTTGGCTAATTTGGTGACCAATTTTAACAGGTAATTCCGACTTACTCATAGCACTTAACTATGTTTAGGAATTATGTAGCAAAAAAACCAATGAATAAACGTTTTAAACATTTAATGCGAAAAGAAGCCGTTTTCGCTGCACTTTTTTGATTATATGCGAAAAAATATTTTTTTTATTTTTTTCCAGTAAAAAGGGATTTTTTTCGTATAAAGTGTTAATAAGTATAACAATTAATATATATATAAATTTGTATTATTATTTTTAAAAATGTTAAGGCAATTAATTACATTTATTCAACGGATTCTTATCTACATTATTGCCAAACATAGTTAAGCTCTATGAGCAAGTATGAATTACTTGTTGTACAAAAACTGAAGTCACTTTTTTTGCATAGTGTATTTTATAACTATGTTTATTAAATTATAAGTTTTGTTGAATAGGCACGGATGCTCATGCACCGCACAAATTAAACGTTCTTCCATCTAATATATAAAAAAAATTTCATTACAAAGTTAAACTTTTGATTTGTATTTATATTTTATAACAACATATATTTACTTACCATTCTGCCGTTAAGCTGCTGCACTTTATAATAAGAAATATCAGCTGTCAAACGTACAATGTATACGTCGAAAGTTTAAAACATTTTAACTTCGACGTACGAACGCATTCGCCGTATGCGCCGTATTAGCCGTAACGTGTTCATTCTGCCATCAGACATTGCGCATGCATGTAAACAACTTTTCTGTCAGTCGAAAAATTCGACTTATCGGACACAACGTATTCATTGTGCCATCGGCTTTATGATGCCAGCACTCTCACTCACTTTAATTTAATCTTTCGATCACCCAATACAACCTGGGCGCAAATCGTCGCATTCTATATCAAGTAAAATCAATCGCAAATCCATATCTTGATTTATTATTTAAATGAGACCGACAATCGTCAGACCTCGTTTCACTTTTACTATTAATTATGGACCGTAACTCTTTAGCTGTGGCAGAGTAAAATTACTCTTAGTATTTTATTTTGGAAAATAAAAAAATAATTTCCATCGAAAAATTTCGATAACGAATGCGACTATTCATTTTCTTCGGCAACTCATTTGGATGACGAGAACGATCTGCATCATTCGTGCTAGTGCGACCACGTTTGAATTCGGAATACCACCTTTGAGCCATTGAATATGATGGCGAAGATTCGCCGTCATGTTTATCAATCCATGCTTGGCTTGGGTTGTGTTTTTTTCCACCAAAAAATAATGTTTAATCAAAACACGAAACTCTTTCAATCCATTTTTTTCTCTCAAACATTAAAAGCAGCATCAGTTTTGTAACGTTAACTTTTTTTCTAATTAATGAAATAACATAAAATTTTTATACAATTTTTGTAATACAATTCTTTCCTACTGAATAAACAAAAAAAAAATGGCACTTGTCACGCCATCTCTATGTGAGGCCACGTACTTTTCATTCAATGTAGTATCAGCTGGCGTATATTTACTTGATTAATCTTCGTTCGATAAAACGAGTAATTTGTCAACAATCACCACTCGAATTAATTAACCTAATAACGAATAAATCGATCTGGGTTACGCAGAAAGTGATTAAAAATCTATCAACCGATTGCATCAATAGAAATTTTTTAGCAACAAATAATTTTCTATTGTGGTAAAAAGTTTACTGTTTAGACAATAGAATTTTATTTTCCACCAACTCATAATTCTGTTATTAAGTTCATCGGAAATGGGTTGACAATAAATTTAGTAGCAACAAAGAAAAATTTAAATATATTTAAATTATTTGTACAAAACAAAAAAATAAAAAAACAGACAATTGAATTCATTAAGTTCTTCACCAAACCAAAGTTCTCAAATTTGTCGGTTCTAAATTTAAGTTTGTCACGTTCTTCTTAAATCGGTAAAAAAAAGCATTATAAAACCTTTAACAGTGTTGTTAATAGAACAGTCTTTTAGGAATTTAAAAATATTTTCTAAAACAAAATTCTGTAGTGATGACAAAACTTGGGTTGGTTTCAGGATTAAAGACATATTAGATTAGAGAAAATTTAATTTTTTTTTAAATTATTGAATAACACTCCGGGGATGCCCCCTACAGATGCAGTACATTGTGTTGATCTCAGGAAAATAGGTTATGGGAAGGAGGGAAGAGGGTGTAGTGTTTGTGGATATTCGACTTAGATTTCATTACCACCATTGTGGCCAAAATTGTGGTTTTATATTCCTAGAAAATCAAGGTATGGTACTAAGATCAGCTTATGATCCCCAGACTTAAAACACTTTTATATTTTACAGCAAAATTTGATTTATTTTACTGTGTTCAAATGTACGTAAAGTGATTTCTGTTGAGAAAGGAAAAACTTTATTTAGTTTTTCAAATCAATTTCAATGCCTTGAAAGTAACTCCCCTCCGATGCAATACACATATGGCAAAATTTTTTCCAATCCTCAAAATAGTTACTAAAGTCGATTATCGGAATAGCCTTCAAAAAGCGCGATTTGGCTAAAATCTATTAAATCGATTCCAACAGCTGACCCTGATGTGGTCTTTTGAGTTTACTAAATAACCAGAAGTCATACTGTCCTCACTCAGGCAATTACGAGTCTAATTTTGTGCGAAATGGTGTCGAAGAACAAAAACGCAATGTAAGACGGTGCAATGTAGTGGCGCAAAGCGAAGAGTTGTCTGCCCATTGCACTGGCCCTTTTTTGGGTCGAAACGATGCACAATGGCTGAGAATAATTTTTCGTTGGCCAAAACTCTGCAAATTTTTATCCAATTAAGATATTTTACTATATTTTTTTGCCAGATAATTCCTTGCACTTTTCTCTAATTTTAATTAAATTAAAATCGGTTTATAAGTTATTGAGGAAATCAAGGTCAAAGTTGAGCTTTTAATTTTTTTGGAATTTTACTTTTGTTGCTAAATCTTTTTTTTTTTTTTTTTTTTGGTTAAATAAATGCTTTAAAAATACCTGGGATAATTTCTTGAATAGATTTCCCAAATTAAAAAATTAATCACAAATATTCTGTGTAAGGAAAGTTTTTTAATTTTTATTATAAATAACAGTATTTTGCTTCCAAATATTCGAAATCCAGTTTTGTATTATTTATGGCCAGTAGCAAACTTTTCACAGTCCAGATGTTCTAGTTTCCAGTCTGAATGGATCTGACATTGCCCATTATATATGAAACAAATATTCATTCGTAACATTTCGTGACATTTTTATGGTATTTTGCTCTCTGTAATCCTTATTCCTTTATTGATATTTTCTCCATGATGAAGTTTTTTGTGGACTGTTGTAGACATATTTTTCCATGGGTATTTGGTTGGGTATCTTCTTGCATTTATCTTAGCATATTCAAAATTGGGTAGCCTCAATTTACTGATTGCTAGCAAATATTTTGATGATGTTGTTCAATATCGAAATAAGATTTACATCAACATCCGTTAATTCAGAGGCTTTTTAGGGGTCCGGAAAAAAATCATATTGCTGTATTCCCATCACTCGTATTGCCTGATCCTTGTTTTGATTGAACTATATTCAACCCAAAATTCAGATATTCACGTGAGCATGTTTCTTTTTTAAACTTCTGAACTCATTGTTGGTGTCGTTGTTTTCTAGTAATCCTGTAGGTCCGAATCCAAATCATAAATGATTTTCAGTATGTGTTCAATAAATCGTATTCTAGTGTGTAGTGGTGGTGATAATCTCAATTAATATGCATCAGTATTATCTAATGAGTCTGGGAGTTTGTTTAATCGGCCTGATGTTGTTTGGCCTTTAATAGAGATGTATGAAGTCTTTGTGTCAGTCAAAGCCCGGCCCACTTTTCCAACTGTCTTTGTTAGCACTAATTGGCAGCTTACTTACTTCAATTGTTTGTCGCTCAATCTCTCATTCGCAATTTGGGCTCTAATATCACTGACTTCTTTTTTAATGATATCATGAGTTTCCTTTTGAAATTAAAATTTGATTGGTCTGTGATATTTCGCGGAATATGGTATTTGATTTTTCCAAATATCCTTTCTTTGCATTGCACATGTTGAAGGCCCTGAGTCTTCCAAATCATTTTTCAATCCCAAGGGTACAAATGACACCGTGAAGATATTTGTGTCCAAAGTACTTTCACAAAGAGATTGATTGCATTGTTTTTGTCCAGAAGAACCATTCCATACCCATTTACAAAAAAAGCTGCAGTTTCTATATTTCTGCAACTCATTGCCTTTAACTAATTGTAGCAAGCGTTGGGCTGTGTGCTAAAGTAGAGCTTATAGTTGTACCAATGCCGAAGTCGATGTGATTGATATAGTGACCTATGGTGGCAGGCAGTCCTTTTTAGCAGTAGAGAATGATATTGGCTGATCGTAGGCTGAAGGTGCCTGAGCCAGCTGAAATCATAGGTGTTTCCAAAGGTGCGAAAATTTGATGATGAGAAAGCTATCCCCAAGATGGATGCTTACAATAGAAAAAAAAAGCGTCATAAAGATATTTCAATAGGGTGTTTGACGATGTTTCACCGTATAAAAGCCTAGTTTTTGCATCGATTCGTAACCATCTATGAGACATGGGTCCTCCAGTTTACACCTGAGGCAAAGGAACAGTCAAAACAGTGGACCGAAATGGAAGAATCATGTCCAAAGAAGCTGAAAATCAAGCACCACCTTCAGGGGCAACATCTTTTTTTTCTCAAAAATAAAAGGGAATTAGTTCTAAAAGTTCTAAGTCTATGTTTTCTTTCAAACTAATACTACCCCAAGAAGGGATATTTGACTTAAATTGAAAATCAACCTTTCCTTGAAGAACAACAGAGGAAAGACAACACCAGAAGACGCTGCATAACCTCGAGTATACCAATCAACCACAAGTGATAAAATTAAGGAAACCGGTCCAAATTCAGATTTACCTCCCTTCGATTATTTTTTGTATCTAAACTTGCCAACAATGAAGAAGTGGAGTCTGCTGTTGACGGTTAGTAAGGTGCTAGATAGTGACTATAAACAGGGTATCGAAGCTATCGCTGGGAATAGTATATGGTGTAAAAGAAATTGTTTTGGGAAATAAGGAATATTTTTCCAAATTTGTTGTTTTCTTTGCCAAATTTGGATTGTTCTGGAACCGTAATTTAAAAGTTAAAAAATATTTCTTCATAAAATAATTCAATTTTCATTTTCAATGAAAACTATTTGCTGGAACACCAAACTATTGACTTAAAAATTTTTCGATTGTAACCAATTTGCCCATAGTAAGGTTGGTGCTAAGACCTTATCATGGTACAGGGTGCCATAAGGTATCGGTATGGACCGACTATAATTTTCTTACTTGTTATTCATGATTAAACAGAGAGACGAATGAACGTGACTAGATCATCTTTGAATTACAAATGGTGTTAGGTGTATACTGAATAAACAAGCTACAAATGAATGGCATGACCAAGTATAACGTACCACCAGCCTTTGCAGCAGTGTATTGTCTGACTCTTTTCATGCCAGTCAACATGCACCAACTTACAATATAATGTCTAAACAAGCGTAACTGTAAATATTTGTTGCACTGTTGCTACGTTGATGTTGCGTGTTGTTTTAATTGTTTAAAAAGGCAAAGAAAAAATTAATCGCAAATATAAATATTTAAGCAAAAGAAAAAAAAATATGTAATGACATAATGACAGCGTAGTTATCACACAGAAAAAAAAAAAACACAACCAAATGATTGATGTCGGACTGAAATTTGTTGAATTTTTGAACAAAAAATTGATCGATTAGTTGCCATAGATATGAATGGTAATTGTTAATAATGAAAGTGAAGTTGATACTTATGTTAATTTGAAAATTTTTTTATTACTTATACATACATAAATATATGTATACTACAACTGATTATTCAAGGTGCAAATTATCTAGCGATTTTATAGCAGGAGTGAGAATTAAAAAATCTTAACACACGTTTTTTTAGCAAACATTATATGAATCTTTTTTTGATCAAGTTAGCTTTGAAAAATATTTCAGTTATAAAGCTTATTGTTCATTTTTGCTGTCATTTGCTGTTAGTTTGATTGAAATTATTGAAGAAGCAAAACTGGGTGCTAATATTTTTAAATATTGTCAGCAAAAACCAACTTGGTTATTGCGAAGTGTTAGGAGAATTCTGACATTGATAGAAAACCTGGTTCGCAATGAAAGAAAGGTCCGCATGATGTTTCCAAGACCAGGGAAATGAAAAGCATATGAAAAGAGCCCCCAACATATCTGTAGAAAAGCAGCCCGGTTTGCTTAGCTTGGACTATTTGGTAGGAAAAGTTAAAACCGATGCAGGTCTGAAAACATACAAAGGCCAAAAAGTTCTTGACAGGAACGCTGCACAACGTTTAGAGTCCAAAAACAGAAACCGGAAATTGAAATCATGTTTCATGAAAAAATACGCCTGCTCCTTAATGGACGACGAAAATTATGTGCTGCCAGATTTTTCGCTGCTTCCGGGTCAACATTATGTTGTTGCTAATGTTAAGGATATGTTGAGAACATGTTTAGAATATTTCTGAGAAACAAAAGCAGACGAAATTTCCAAAAAAAAAATACTTGTGTAACAAGTTGAGGCATAAGAAGAAAATCATTTGCTATAATGTGCTCGGTAGATACTGAAGTATTTGCAAAAAGGGCTTCTTTCGAAAAGGTTTACTCATTTTCGGAGTCGATTTATTGATGTTCGTCCATTCTTTCGTTCGTCTGTTCGACCGTCCGTAAACTTTGTAATCAAACTACAAGTCGCAAATATGAATATCTATTGATGAAATTTAGTATAAGAGCTTCTATCAGCCATAAGACTAATGCTATTGAAATTGGTGAAAATGGGTGCATATTCAGACCTAGTCCACTATCAAATTATCATATGGATCGGATTCAAATAGGGTTTGTGTGTGTTTATTACATCCATTAAAAAGTAGTCCAGAAATAATCCCTATAGGACAATTCTTAGTCATAGCCCCGTATGAAGCGGTTTCCCAGCCTTCGCTTAAACCTATCAAAGCTTAGAAATATTGCACACATTTTTCTCAAATTCGGTTTATATATGTTTTTGCAAAAAATAAATGTCTACCAAATATGGTCAGTAGCGGTCATTTTTTCACCTAATTCCCATACAAATATAGCATCCGATATGAACTTTTTCAGTACTGCAGGTAAAAAGTTAATAAAAATTCCATTCAGATTTGGTTTATGTATACGGTATCGGTCTAGACAGACTATAATTTTCTTACTTGTTGTACCCTCCGCACCTCATATATTTCCAAACAAATTCCGGAAACCGCAAAACCATATATTTTCTTGATCATTATAACTAGGGAAGTTGATTTAACGATGACTGTCTATCTGTCCGTCTGTGGAAATCATGATCACGCCGTCAATGTCTAAGCTAGACCGTTCGTTTTTGTATAAAATCGTTTACTGACATCCCAAAGGAGTTGCTGTTTAAAATCGTCAAAATCGGTTAAAGGGGTCACGAGATGTGAGTGAAACTTTGAAAAAACTGTTGAAAAAATTAAATTTTTTAGTGTGTTTGTTGTTTTTCTTAAGATATCTTGTATATGTTGTAATTCCTCTTATTTTGAAGTCATTGCAATTGTGTGTATATTAATACTACAACTGTCAACTTGGCCTAAGCAAGTATTACCACATATTGTTTATGGTTAAAATTAAATATTAAAAACATTAAAAATGAAAAATGGAAACTGAAATATGGAAATTGAAACATGAAAAATAAAAATGTAAAATAAAAAATGAAAAATGAAAAAGAAAACATGGAAAACAGAATAATAAAAATTAAAAATAAAAAATTAAAAACTAAAATTTAATAATTAAAAATATTTGTTTCATTCTTTAGTTTCTTACCTGTTTTTATTAATTTTGTATTTTTTTTTGTGTTAAGTAAAATTATTTTTTTAATGTTAATAATTTTTAGCCAAGAATAATTTGATTTTTTTAATTATCGTATGACTTCTAAGGTCCCAAAACAGGCTAATGCGGACCAACCTTTGGATATTATTATGATGCCGGCTGTGTTAAATAATGAATTTCATTGGTGTTCTATGAAAAACTTAGGGGTTTTCTACTCTAGCAAAAGAAAAATAATGAAATTTTTTAAATAATTCCTTTAAGTGTCATTGTTTTTTATAATGGAAATTGGCAGACAAGAAAACCAATTTACTTTAAATTTAATTGGTATTCCGATTTAATGTTTCAGTATCGGCAACAGTTTCAAAGTGATATCCGTACCCAATTTTGGATAGAGGGTATAACACTCTTAATTGTTTTTTTTTTTTTTTTTGAGAAAATATACTTTGAAATGAATACTTACCAATTATCCCATTATTTGGCAGTTTTTACCCCCCCCCCCCCCACTCGAAGGCTCAAGTTAAAACAAATTTTATTCTTATCCGATGTTTGTGTGTTTGACGGAAGCTAGATATCAAATTTCATATTCCTAAATTACTTTGTAAATAACAAATAACATACCAAAAGATACCCTTCTACACTTACAGGCAATTTTTACCCCCCCTTAATATCTGAATTTTCTATCTCGAGGGGAATCCACAAACTATATTTTGTATTCGTTTTTCTAGAATACAATTTTCCCCTTTTGTCAATTTTTCCTATCCTAGACGTTAGAATTAGCGAAAAGATAATTCTTAACTGATGCCCACGTCTTCAGTGGAGTCTGTATACAAAAATTCATATATATATATATATATATAAAGGTTAATATGTTAAGAAGATGCAAAAAGGTACAATTTTACTCTTTTTGACCGTTTTCCCCCTAAATGGGGGAATTTCGAGAATTTGAATACCAGCTAATTTTTTTTATTTTTGGAAGGAGCCTACACACCAAATTTTATGTTTCTAGATCCACTTGCTAACATTTTCCCGCTTTTTGGTCGCTTTTGCCCCCTTAATGTACGAATTTCTAAAAATCCCTTCTTAGTGGATCTTTACGATGATGACCATCCACGCAACACTTTTATGTATCCATAATATTAATAGCCAAGGCGATTTCTTGTACCGATATAAAAATTGTAGTTTTTAACCGATTTTGACCAAGCATACCTCATTTGAAAGTTATTTCTTTTTGGCTGTCCACAAAATTTACAAATTTACACCGACTGGAACATTTTTGATGTGTAAAAATCTATTTCCCAATACAATAACAAAAACAGCGTAAGGCAAGAAACGGTGTGAGGAATGTGTAAGTGTATTGGTGCAAAAATTATCACTTAAATTTATTTAGCTAATTCAAGAACCAACAGAAAGCGCCATAAATGTATAGCAAATAACTGCTATACATAGATGGCGCTTACTGTTTGATTTTAATTGATGTGTAAATAGATGTTTACACATCTCCCCTGTGATCGGACTCACATATTTTTTTTTTTTATGAGTAATGCTCATTTAAAGTTGCTACTAATACATACATAAAAACATACTGTGTGTGTTGAATTGTAAGTTGACTAAAATTGATTAGCATACATTTAGGCTCTTTTACATGAAAAAAAAAATTTCCTAAAATTTGCTCTCGAATTTCTAGGGCGGGGCTGTGCTAGTGTAGATTAATGCCAGAATTGTGAAATCCTTGAGAAGTTCTCATTCTTCAAGATTAAAAGTTACTACACATTATTACTACTTACAACAAAGTAGTCATGGTTGGAGAAGTTATGTACCAAATAACAGAATCGAAAGACTTCATACATGGACGTTTTGTTTATGAGTTGAAGACTCTAGTGTCTACATATTATGACAAAGTTTGTCACCGCCGTTTGCCAATTTTAAAGCAAAAATTTTGTTTGTAATAGATCCCGAAAAATATTAGGTTAACGGCTAAGATCAACAAGCTTCGTGTTTGATATCCCAATCTATTGGCTTAGTCATTATGGTTGCCGTAAGTCTCGAACTGTGCTTTCTGATTGAGTGGATATTTAAAGCGTCTAAGTTTATAGCCAGATCACGTAATTCTTGCGGTTGTATACGATAATATATTCGTCCGTAAATATTTCCAATGACATATCCCTAAAACTCATTGGAGTACAATGTAAGCAAATTCCGATTGCTTTTAGTTTAAATGTATAAGTGGAACTAAGTACTAGGGTACTAGGTACTATAAGAGAAGTGTACACCATACTTGGTTTGTTTCATCAATATCTGTATTTATTGGAAGGGGTTTTTTAGGTTGCTATAGTAGATACTAGAATCGCGGGAACTTGTAGTATTGCTGGAATCGCGAGCACTGGCGGTTTTGCTCTCGTAGCAGGTACTGACTTTTTTTGCAGATGCAGGAGGTTATTCAATACGTAGACGAATATAATTCACCCCTAAACTTGAGCGAGAACTGAGTATACCTCATCTGGACCTGCGCTGGTTGGAGGAACAAAAAATTTCCCCTATACTACCAATTGGTGTTTTCACCAAATTCTTCACTACTCAAAATATAATACCTACTTATATATAACCGTTTACCAGTTGCCACAACCAGGGTTCTACTGAAGAAATAAGATATTTCCCTTCTTGTTACTGCGAACGTAGTTTCTCACATCCATTATCCGAAGTTGTTGACATCGAACATGTTCAACGGCTGTTTTTACCACTCTTTATTATTTCATCTCCTCTCTCCTAATTTCCATTCTTTTTCCTATTCCTCTCTGCACGTAGTTGGCCAATTTTATTATACCAAAACTGAAATAAAAAACATGTACCCAAAGAGAACAATCGCATTAAGGACTAAAACCAATCCTACTTGAGGCGATCGTGATAAATAATGGTGGATAAACTCGTAGATCACGTATTTTTTGTAATTACAAGCCACAACATAACTTGTAATACACTGACGTAGGAGTGATATAGGGTTTTAAAATATCGACCACGTTACTTGCAAGCTTAGCTACAAAAAAAACATTTATTTAATTTTTATCTGATTTCTATGCATCAAAAAATTGTTTGGGTAAAAACATATATTTTTTTTACATGATTATAAATACACAAACATAAATACACACCAACATAATATTTGATGTGTTTACGTTCCCAAATCAAGGCGATTTTTTGTTGCTCAAAATTATTGTACAAAACATGAGTTTATGTCTAAAACTGAAAGCAACAATTAAATCGATAACAGTAATCTTTGGGCTAAATATATTTACAATTGTTAATGGTTAAAAGAAAAACATGATTTTACAACATTGACTTAAGGGGCTTATAAGTGTTATATAAATTATATTAATGTTACATTTTACATTTGAAATATAATGAAAAAGAAACGTGAAATTAAATAACCAGCAGTAAATATAACATGGGGACTTGACAAAATGATGTTGTTAGTATCGTAGAGTGGCTATAACTAACCAAGTGAAAGCCTGTAAAAACAAAACAGATTTCTTTGAAAATTTAATTCTGTTCTACAGTGAAAAAAATTTACCAAGAACATAACAAAAATTTTAATATTGTATTTCTTAATTTTAATTAAATATTTCGTTATATTTATAACATTCATAACTTTTTTTAGCGCCCGTACAAATATATATATTATACTGTAGGCTTTATTTGCTATTTGAAATATAAAATTATAATCTAAAGCTACATTTGAGCAACAAAAGGTACCTCTTTTTTAGAAAAACAGTTTTTTTAAGGGAAAATCAACTTCTTATAACAAAAGGTCCATTTTAGGGATAGGTATTTTTTAAAGAAAGAGTATATTTTAATAAAAGGTTTCTTTAAAAAATTTCTTTTATTAAAAAAGGTTCTTTTTTAGAAAAGGTATTTTTTAAGAAAAGATATTTTTCTAACAAAAAAAGTATTTTTCTAAGAATTATTATTTTAAAAAACATAGTTTTTAAAGAGAAGGTGCTGTTTAAGAAATTTACTTTTTGAATAAAAGTATATGAAAAGTATATTTTAGATAACTGATACTTTTTTAAGAAAATATAATTATATAAGAAAACGCGCTTCATAAAAAGAGGTAGTTTTTTAAGAAAAGGTACTTTTTAAGAAAAGGTACTTCATAGAAAGACTGCTTGGTTAAAGATCTACTTTTGTAAGAAAAATTCTTTTTTGTGAAAATGTACTTTTTAAGAAAAGAAAATTTTTTAAAAAAAGGTACATTTCAAAAAATTTACTTCTTAAAGAAAAGCCCCTTTTTAGATAAATTATACATTTTTAAGAAAATATACATCCATTTTAAGAAATTGACTTTTATTAAAATGTACTTTTTCAGAAAAGATTATTTTTTTTTAGAGATGTACTTTTCTTAGAAAATATGCTTTTTAGGAAAACTTTTTACTATAAGAAAATGTACTTTGATAAGAAAAGGCAATTTTTTTCAAAACAGGGTATTTTTCAAGAACGGGAAGTTTTTAAAAAAGTTACTTATTAAGAAATTTTCTTTTTAAAGAAAATTAACTTCTTAAAGAAAAGATACTATTTCAAAAAATTTACTTTTTTAAGAAATTAACTTTTATTAAAATGTACTTTTTCAGAAATGCTAAATTTTTTTGGAGGTGTACTTTTTAAGAAATTTTTTTTAATGAAAATTTACCATTTCGAGGAAAGGTACCCTTTTAAAAAAAGAATTTTTTTAGAAATTATTTTTAAGAAGATATGCTTTCTAATAACAATCTGATTTTTTAAGAAAAGGTACTTTTTTAAGAAAACGAAATAGAGAAGGTACTTTTAAAGAAAATTAACTTTTTAAAGAAAATATACTATTTCAAAAAATTTACTCTTTAAGAAATTTACTTTAATTAAAATGTACTTTTTCAGAAATGCTACTTTTTTTTAGAAGATGTACTTTTTTAAGAAATTTTTTTTTAATGAAAATTTACAATTTCAAGGAAAGGTAAATTTTTTTAAATACAATATGATTTTTTATGGAAAATTAGTTTTTTAAGAAATTGAAAAAGAAATGTTACTTTTAAAGAAAATGTACTGTTTAAAGAAAGTGAACTTTTTAAAGAAATGGGACGTTTTTAAAAAAAGGTACTTTTTTAAAAAAAGGTACTTTAAAAAAAAAAAAATTATTCTTTTAACAAAAGATACTTTGATAAAACATGGTATTTTTTAAAATAGGTACTTTTTAAATAAAAGGATATTTTTATTAAAAGTACTTTTCTCAGAAAACATAATTTTTTAGGAAAAGGATCTTTTAAGGATAAGTACTTATTTAAAAAAACTTACTTTTTTAGGAACTTACTTTGTTTTAAAATGTACTTTTTTAGAAATGGTACCTTTTTTTAAGATTAATTTTTTCGACGCTTTTAATAGAAAGTATTTTTTTAATAACAAAATATTTTTTAGAAAAAGTACTGTTTTAAGAAAAAATACTTTTTTAAGAAAAGTTAATTTTAAAAAAATTTTGCTTTCTAAGGAAAATTAACTTTATTAAGAAAAAGCAAATTTTTTAGAAAATGACTTTTTTTTTAACAAATATAAATTTTTAAGAAAATTTGCATTTTAAAATAAATACAAATTTTTTAAAACACATTACTTCTTTAAGTAAAGGTACTTTTAAAAAACAGTTTAAATTTTAAGAAAAGGTGGTTATTTTACAAAAGATACTTTTTTAGTAAAACGCACTTTTTAAGAGAAGGCTTTTTCAAGAAAAAGTACTTTTCAATAGAAGGTGCTTATTTAAGAAAATTTACTTTTTATGAACAAGTACTTTTTTTAAAAAAAGTTACTTATTAATTAAATATACTTTTTTAATAAAAGGTACTTTTTTAAGAAAAAACCCTTTTTAAAATAATGTACTTTAAAAGAAAAGGTAATTTTTAACAATATGTATATTTTAAGAAAATGTAATTCTTTGGAAAATGTACAGTTATTTTTCCATCCTCTATCCTAGTTTTAGAGTCATCTAAGGATCCAACCAAGATTGCTTGCCTATAAGAGGTGTCAATTTCCTAGCAATTTCTGTCTGTCTGTGTGTCATGTAATCTAGAGGTCACAGCTATTAATCTAGTTTGCTGAAATTTATTATATAAGCTTTTGTTGGCCATAGTATGAACGGTGTTCAATTTGATAAAACAGGTGTGTGGTTAGATCTAGTGTCCTCACAAATGACTCCTATGAGAACTGCTTAAAATAAACTTGCTTGTTTTAATAAAACTCACATTTTAAGAGAAGCATTTTTTTTTAAAGAAAAAGTACCTTTTAAGAAAAGGTACTTTTTTTAAGAAATGGTAATGGTAAATCTCATATTTTAAGAGAAGCATTTTTTTTTTACAGAAAAAGTACCTTTTAAGAAACGATACTTTTTTTTAAGAAGTGGTACTTTTTTAATTAAAGGTACTTTTTTAAGAAAAAAATACTTTTTTAAATAATGTACTATTTTAAAATAAATACGTTTTTTTATAAAACGTACTTCCTTAAGTAAATGTACTTCTTTGGAAGATGAAATTTTTTAAGAAAATTTATTTCTTTTAAGAAAACGCACGTTTTTGAAACGTGGCGCTTGCTTTTAAAATATGTACTTATTTAAGAAACGGTACTTTTTTTTAAAGAAAATTCATTTTTTTAGGAAAATTTGAGAAGGGTTACTTATTCGAAAATTTAATTTTCAAAAGCAAGCACCATTTTAAGAAAAAGTACTTTTTTAATAAAAATTTTATGGTGGAATGCATATTCAAATTTATATTTCTCCATTTTTTTATTGGGAAGATACTGATTTTCCTTTTGTCTGATATTTGTATGATTGGTGGAAGTTACACTCCAAAGTTCATGTACCTGGGATCACTTGTTTAGACGATAAGAAATGTAAGATTTTTTCTCTTTTAGGCCTTTTGTGCCTTATTAGCGGACGAATGTCAAAAGATTCCCTCTTAAGCGATTTCTGTTTCTCAAATTTTATGCTGCTAAATTAATTTTTCAGATATAATTTTTTTCACTTTTTGGTAATTTTTACCCACTTAACATTCGAGTTTCTAAAAATCTCTTCTAGGTGAATCATTGCGGCAGTAGGAAAAATGTAATTTCTAAATTTTAAGCTAGCTTGAAATTAATTTTTATCATACAGTGTTACAGAATGGGATAGCTAGCGAGGGAATCAGAGTTTCAATATGTCGGTGACGTGCGTCAATATATTACAATTAGTTATCTATAATATTAATAGGCTAGGCGATGTCTTGTGACTGATGTTTTGTTCTACAATTTTATCCCGACTTTGACCAAACGTAAATTATTTTAATGGTATTTCTTTTTAGCCGATTTGCAAATTTACAGATTTTTTAATTTTTTCCTTTATTTTGAGTAAATTGCATTTAAAGTTGCTACTAACACATAAAATTGTACAATGCTATGTGTGTGTTTATTAAATTTGTTAATGTGTTTGTAATAAAAATGAATTTGTTTTTTGTGTTGATTTGTGAATTGGCTATAAGTGGTTATCATACTTTTAGGATCTTTATTTAATAAAAAAAAAATAAAATTTCCTAGAATTTGCGCTCGAATTTTGAGGGCTGGAATCTGCTAGTAATTATTATCTTAATTCGTTGTAAAGACAGTCATTAATTTTATGAAAAAACCATTAATGTTTCATAAATTTTATGTTGACTTATTCACAAAAAAATTGTTTAACACCTATTCTGAAAATTTTCAGTGACTGAAGCGTTTTTACTTAAACTTTTCATTAATAAAATAATGTTCAATAAATCTCTTAGCATAGAACTTAGAAATCAATATTAATTAACCAATTGTTCCACAGTACTTACTCGACCCTCTTTACTATCGCAAACTTTTAGTTAATAAAATATTTTACTGTTTGTCTTTGCTTTTATTAATAATTCTGTCAATTTTATGTAGACTTATGTTTACCTAAACAAATACATTTTTGCAATAACTTTTTAATTACCTTTTTCTTTTTCTTTGAAGGTACGTGCTTTAAATAATCTATTGCGGGTAAGAATTTTACTCTTTGAAATTTATCTAAGTATTAATGTTAAGGACTGAATAATTAAAATGAAAATTTTATTACAACATTTAACATACTAAGACCATGTTTAAAGTCACTTATTTTTGTCAAGAACAGCAATAAACCAAATTCGGGAAAAATATTTGCAGAATTTTTGTTTTGCGATAGATTAAATGGAAGATTGGAAATCAGCCTCATATGGGACCATGACTAAAATGGGCACACTTCGTTAAATTTTTGACTACTGATTAATGAATATAAAATTTAATCATGAGCAAGAAGATTATCTGGTTCCTAGGGCAATCTCATAGCAGTCAGTTATATTGAGAATAGATCTAATCACGCGCTTATTTTCACCAATTGGAATGCCGTTCATCCTACGGCCAATTTCAAGAAACTAGATTTTTATCAGCACTCGAAATACAAGTGAAAATTCTAGGAAATTAAACTTTTTCATTAATTTTTTTCTTTAAATATTTTTTTTTAGTCTATATATAAGTTATGAATATTTAAAAAATTTTTAATTAAGTTTCATTATAAATATTTGCTAAGCACACAGAAGACGTATAAATGGATTTTTAATACATAATTTAATAATAGCCTAAGGTATGCTAATCAATTTTAGCAATTCACAATTCAGTTCTGATAGACTATTACAATGAAATTCGATTAAATAATAAATGTACAGGCGATTAGTTGTGAATTGGGTATAATTGATTAGCATTCCTTTAGGCTCTTAAAGAATTATTTATTATAAATATTATATTTTATTTAATTTAATATATTTTTAACACATATTATGAAAAAAATTTATCATTCGGCACTTCTCCTCCACACTATCTATAACTATGCCAAATTTTGTTTAAAAATTCGTTGAAATTTTTGCCTTTACATATTATTATACAGGTATCTGTGACCTCTAGTTTACATGAACACACAGAGAGATAATGCTACTTCTTACAAGCAAGCTATACCGGGTGGAACTTACATGGCTCTAGAACTGAAAAATAACCGCACAATCTGACTTTAAGTGGGAAACGGAGCGATGAAAAAAAGTTTTTGTTTTATATATTTTATATATTTCCGCTTTAGTAACGATAAATAAATAAGTGTAATTTGATGATCTTTCAAAGGCGTATTCAAAAAAATTATTAAAGTTGTTTTTTAATGTTTTTATCAAGACGCTTAATTAATATATTTATAATTACTAGTATCTCCCAGCACTCAAAATCCGAGTGCAAATTCTAGGTAGTATTATTTTTAATTCAATTTTTGTCTTCCAATGTTTTTTTAATCTAAATATGTATATATAAAATTTATGAATATCTAAGCCTAGAGATATGTTAATCAATTTTAGCAACTCACAATTCAACACAGAGCATCTGATATATATCTTAGATCATTCGCATTAACAGGGTGTAACGAATTATTATAAATATTTTATTTAATTTAATATATTTTTCCGACAGACTTAACATACATTTTATCATTCTCAGCTTCTCCTCCATATGAACTATTACTATGCCAATTTTCACACTCCTCCGTGCCCGCGTATTGCTTAAAAAGGGAACTAAAAATTTTCCTTCACGTATTAATATATAGATTTTTTGGTCTTTGTAAAAGGATAATGTTTTATTTTGTATATCACTGGCAAGTTAATTTAGTTTCGTAATTTAAATTTATAAAACATATTCATACCCTATACCATGCGTTTAGAGGCCCTATCTCTCAGGCCCAAATAACTGGATATAGAAAATAAGCATAAACCAAATTTGAGTGGGATTTTCATTAATTTTTTCGGCTGCAGATATGAAAAAGTTCATATCGGATGCTATATCTATATGGGGACTAGGCCCAAAAATGGGCCGATCCTGACCATTTTTGGTAAAGTCTCTTGTATTTTGCAAAAATATATACAAACAAAATTTGAGAAAAAGCTGTGCAATATTTTTGTTTTTTGATAGATTTATGTGAAGACCGGGAAGCAGCTCTATATGGGGCCTATGACTAAGAGTTGTCCAAAGGGATCATTTTTGGACTAATGATTAATGAATGTAATATATACATACAAACCCAATTTGACTAAGATTTGTATGATAATTTGGATCTTATGGCAATATATATTGATTTCATAGGGGGGCTAGGTCTGAACATGGACCGATTCTCACCAATTTCAATAGCGTTCATCATATTGCCGATAGAAGATGAAATACCAAATTTCGTCAAAATATATTCATAGTTGCGACCTGCAGTTTGATTACAAGCTTTACATGGACACACAGACGGACGGATGGACGGACATTGTTAAATCGAATCAGATAGTGATTCTGATTCGACCGATATAATTAAAGATGGGTGTAGGTCAAATATTTTTGGTTGTTACAAACAGCAGCACAAAGTCATTATACCAAAGCACATAGTGGTATAGGGTATAAAAAGAATGAAAGCTGCCCAATTGATGCCAACGAACTTAATAGCATTTTCACTTATCTTCCGACGACAACAGTGAACAGTACAGATTCGAACAACAATATTATGAATAATAGCTGCTCTTTTGAACAAACTTTGTTCGAGTTTTCTTGTGTTAGTCAGTTTGATGTATTATCCAGTTTTTCATTAATAAAATCAAACGCCGAGGGTTTCGATAACTTACATCCCAAGTTTATCAGGATCATTTTGCCATTAATATTGCCTTATATAACACACCTATTTAACATCATTATTACGTCAAGTTCTTTCCCTACTAAATGGAAATATGGAAAAATAATACCAATTCCAAAATCGAAAACTGAGTATCGCCCAATATCTATATTAAGCTTTCCATCAAAAGTAAAGGAAAAACTTCTACATCTACAAATGAGCAATTATATAAACGAAAATCAACTAATGTCTGACACGCAGTCCGGATTTCGTTCTAACTACAGTTGTATTACAGCTTTGGTTAACGTAAATGAGAACATAAGACGTGAACTTGACTATGGTAATATAAATTTTTGGTACTTCTCGACCATTTAAAGGCGTTCGATACAGTAAACCATCAAACACTATGTATGCAGCTAAAACACTTTTTAACTTTTCATCCACTTCTACACAGCTTTTACGTTCATACCTCAAAAATCGGACTCAATCTGTCTACGTTAATAATTCGACCTCAAGATCTGTAACACTCACGAGAGGCATACCTCAAAGATCGATTCTGGGTCCACTTCATTTTTCCGCCTATGCCAATGATTTGCCACAACAACTATCTCACTGCAAAATATACATGTATGCGGACGATGTTCATCTGTATCTCAGTAGTCCAGTAAGCTCCATAGAAGAAAATGTTGAAAAGCTAAACTATGACCTTAATAAAATACATTCTTGGGCCACTGCAAATGGACTTTGTCTCAACCCGCATAAATCAAAATGTTTGACTATTCATAAAAAAAACTTTTCAGCCTGTTCTTGAACATGATATACTAATAAACAATCTGAAATTCGAGATTGTAAATAAGGTAAAAAATATTGGCATAGTGTTCAATAACAACTTGACTTGTTCAAGCCACGTAGATACACTTGTAGTTCAAACGTATATAAGGCTAAGATCGCTTTGGGTAACTCAGTATTTTACGCCGTTAAGAGTGAGACATTTTCTTGCAAAGGCATACTTAATTCCTGGTCTACTTTATGGCTGTGAACTTTTTGGCAATAGCGACTATGCCAGCAAGAAAAAACTAAATATTTTGTACAACAATATTGTTAGATATGTTTATGGACTGAAGAAACGTGATAGTGTTTCGACTTTCTCAAAAAGTCTTTATGGAGTCTCATTCGGTAACCTTCTTAATATAAGGGTTTCAATGTTTTTGTACAAAATTATTTACACCGAGAAACCCATATATCTTTATGATCAAATACAGTTTGCTCTCTTTGCGTCGATGCCTTGTGTCAGAATGGCAATTTTTCGTAAATGCCACATGTCTTTGTAATGCAATTCCACACAACCAACAACTAATTAACAACGCAATAAATTTTAAGAAATATTTGTTAAGTTACTTTATTTAAATATATTCAATTTTCATTTCTTTAAATTCATGAATCTATAATATTAATACGCTAGGCGATTTCTTGTGACCGATGTTTTGTTCTACCGTTTTAGCCCGATTTTGACCAAACGTATATTACTTGAAAGGTATATCTTTTTAGCTGTTCACCAGATTTACAGATTTTTTATTTTTTTCCTTTATTTTGAGTAAATTGCATTTAAAGTTGCTACTAATACATACATAAAATAATACATGTGCTATGTGTGTTTTATTAAATTTGTTAATGAGTTTGTTATCTTCATTCACAATAATAATAAACCAAAAAAGTGTTGGTTTGTGAATTGGCTAAGTTGAAAAACGAATTTGCCTAGAAATTGTATTCGAATTTCGAGCGCTGGAATCTGCTAGTTTTAATAATTTTTTGTATTTATTTTAAGTAGGTTATAATTTTTTTATTGTATTTAAATTTTGTGGCAAATTTTTGAACGATGAAAATCCTGTACTTTAATTATAATACATGTCTTGTTGTACAAGAAATTAATAAAGAAATTAATAACTGGAAATATTTCACGAACCAATGGGTTTTCAAGTTTTGTAGAAACAAAAACCAAGCTATACGGCTACCAAAACATCAAACTAAAACACAAAATTTAGGGTTTTTATAAAAAATACAAGTAAATTATATGTTACTTTCCTTTATTTTTCCAATATGGCGGTGAAGTACACATGTAGATACAAAAAAAAAAAAAAAAAAAAATATCAATACAATTTTACACAAAAAAAAAAAAATGATCTTTATATATCAGGAGTCAACAACGACTAAAAGCAACGACTACAATTTCACGATTAGTAATTTAGATTTTAGAAAAAATCCCAAGGAGAATGTCAGTAGAAAGGAGAGGCTTAAATATCTACAACGCACTCTGTATTTCAACATCTATTTTAGTCCGACACCAGTTAAATACGGAGGGTGCCCTTTAACGCTCAATTAAACATTATCTGTAATACATTTCAGCTTAATATCAACAGGTTATTTACAAGATACAGATAAAGTTGTTGTAACTATATTTGAAGTTTTGTATTTTGATGCCCTATTCCACTCAGTGGTCAGTGTATAATGAGTTTGAGCTGATGTTTTTAACTACCAGACTCACATTTTATTATACCGATTGACTACGAATCATTTCCTGAGTCGATTTAGTGATGTCCGTCTGTCTGCGTATCTGTCTGTTATCAAACTGCAGTTTGGAAATATGAATATATTTTGACGAAATTTGTATATTGAAATTGTTGAAAATCAGTTTATGTATGAGATCGACTTAAATTGCCCTATGATCTAAATTATCTTACAAATTTCGGTCAAATTGGGTTTACATTGTTTGTTTAACTCACTAATTAGTACTCATTTATGGTCATAGCCCCCATATAAACCTGCAAAAACAAATTGTTTTATACATGTTTCCGCAAAAAGTAAGTGACTTTAACAGATATGATCATGATCGGCCTATTTTGTGACCTAGTCTGAATATCAAGAAGCCACCGATAAGAACTTTTTCATATCGGCAGACAATATATTTATAACAATGCCTCGCATATATATACATATGCATTAGGGTGGATCTTCATTGTATGGAGGGAAAAAAAAGTGTTCGAATTTAAAGTCTCACCACCCAGAAATATGGAATAGCAAAAAACTGAAAATATAAAGTTTTGGGGCAATCCAAAAAAATTTAGAGGTGCCTCAACGCGACTGAAAATTACAAGTGTGTTTATATGGGGAAAATATGTCTGTTTTCAGATTTTACGAAAATTTCGTTCTATAGTTTAATTTTTTCGACAAGTTGTTATATGAATCGATATTAATATTAAATTATCTTTTCAAAAAGCTATATGACTTCAAAATCGAATAAAACCTCGAAAAGAAATAACAAATGCCCCAGACCACTTTTGTGCCAAAAAAAAACGTTAGGTCACGAAAACTGATTTTTTCAAAATGATTAAAGCCATAATTTTTTTTTTAGCCTGTACACTTAGATATGAAGTATTGTTTTATTACCACGTTGCTAACCTATTGCGAAATGGCACCAAAGAAGGAAAATTTTTTTGATAAAATTTTGAAAAGTCCTTTTTTAAGTTTTACAAAATGTTCTTAAACAAAATTTAAAAAAATGAATCTGATACTTTAAATTTATGTTAGAAATTAACTGTGTGATTTTTTAGCTAAATTCCTCCGCCAAAAATTTTTTTATAAGGATTTTTTTGCGTATTTCGAGAAAAATTTGTTTTTTGTAAAGTATACAGTAAATGTACTCTTTTTAAATAATTTGTATAAAAAATTTTATCAGTTTTCTACTTTTAATTGTTACGTTTTATGAAAAAAAATAATATGACCCCATTAACCCTTTTGGACTTGGGGTCGCATATGACCCCAAGCAAATGAAAGAAAATTTATTTTAAAAAAATCAAATATTTGGTAAGGGCTGTTAAATTTTTCGATGTGACGCTTAAAATATTATAACCAAATGTGCAAGTCTTCCATGATAAAAATTTGGAATAAATCGAACAACGCTAACCCATTCTTTGCCAAGGCCAAACTATGAATTTTGGCATATTTAAAAAAGTTAATTTTTCTAGTAAACTAGATGAAACCCATACTATGGTTTGGGAAATAAAATTGTGCTATATTTTACGAAAACGAAACTAGGGTTAAAATGATCCAAAATTCAGCAGTATTAGCAAAATATTTTAATTTAATTACACAACCGTCCTATACTAGCTTGGGGTCATATGTGGCGCCAAGTCTAAATGGGCTAATGACATCCAATTATAAAATCATCATAATGATCATATCATAAAAATCGGTAAAATATAGCCCAATTTTATTTCCCAACCCATAGTAAGGGTTTGCTAGAACAATTTTTTTTTTATATGCCAAAATTCATAGTTTGGCCTGGGTAAGGAATGGGTTAGCGTTGTTCGATTTATTCCAAATTTTTAGAATGGACTACTTGCACATTTGGTTATTTTATTTTAAGAATCACATCTACCAATTCAACAGCACTTACAAAAATTTGATTTTTTTGAATAAATTGCCTTTTGCTAGCTTAGGGTCATATGTGACCCCAGGTGCAAAAGGGATAAACTCTAGACTATTAGGATAAAATATAATATTTGAAAGTATAAAACTGATAAATTTTTGATACAAATTAATTAGAAAGAGTACATTTACTGAATATTTCACAAAAAACTAAATTTTCTTGAACACCCAAAAACAAATTCCTTGTAAAAAAAAATTCTGGCATAGGAATTTACTTAAAAATTCACAGAGTTAGCATCTAGCATATATTTACCAAAAACCTTAAAGCGTCAGATCCATTTTTTTAAAATTTTGTTTAAGAAAATTTTTTAAAATTAAAATTTAAATGATACTGCTTTAATTTTTACTCTAATTAGTTTTACAAAATCTATAATATTAATAGGCTGGGCGATTTATTGTGACCGATGTTTAGTTCTACCATTTTATTCCGATTTTGACCAAACGTATATTATTTGAAAGGTATTTCTTTTTAGCCGTTTTGCAGTTTTACAGATTTTAAAATTTTTTCCTTTATTTTGAGTAAATTGCATTTAAAGTTGCTACGAACACATACATAAAATTATGCAATGCTATGTGTGCGTTTGTTAAATTTGTTAATGTGTTTATAATAAAAATGAGTTTGTTTTTTGTGTTGATTTGTAAATTGGCTATAATTTATTAGCATACGTTTAGGGTCTCTATTTAATGAAAAAATAAAATTTCCTAGAATTTGCACTCGAATTTCGAGGGCTGGAATCTGCTAGTAATAATAAATACATTTAGAGGACTCTTCATATTTTCCCTTATAACTTTAAAATCCTGCGAAAAGTTTGGCTCATTTTCAAAGCCTTCCCTTCCAGCCACCACTTCAGTTGCGGACCCCATTAGGATATCGTTAAACGAACATTCAAATTCGCTCAGTTCGAAAACTTATATTGGTTAAACAAAAACCCACGTTCTTAATAGCTTTTATCCGCTTAATGTATGAATTCCTACTCCTTCCCTTACATTTTCTATTCACAAGCTTAATTTTAGGAATTCCTTGTAATGTATGTATAATGTATCGTCATAAAATTCTACCACTCATACTTCGACCTACTGGTTTGGCACTCATTTGTTTCTACTCTCCGCAAATCTCCGTCACTACATCATGTGGTCAGATTACATAATAATTTGCTCATCTACTGAAGTAAGAATTTGCTTAAGAATTATAAGTAGACACTTTATTTTGAAAACATACACACAATCAGTATTAACCATTTACTCATAAATTATAAACATCTTTGTTGACTCCCATCTATTTGCAGATGTACAAATAATTCATTCCTACTCGTATATGCATGTTGTTGGTGTTTTCGTTGTTGCTGATAGAGCTGCTTTAGTTGTTATTATGCATATTTGTTTTTCCATGTCATATACATTAGTATCTCTTCCACACTCATCATCATCATCATCATCATCATCATCATCATCATCATCATGATACTCATCCTCAACATAACTCATTGTACACTGCATACCTTTGATGAATGAATGAGTGCACTATGCACCAGAAATATATCAATATGATGACAGCGATTGTATATTCGCTTGCATCCAATGAGCCAGTACATTTTTTAGCCCAATTCTGATTATTCCCGCGAATGTTTCTCCCGAGAAAAAAAATCTTCTGTCCCAAACAGACGGGGAAACCAAAAATAAGGGAGAGAGAATTACAAATAATTAAATTTTGTATAGTTTTTATTGTTAAATGCAAATATATAAACAGAAAAAAATGCCAGGGAGTTTTTTTTTTTTTTTTGATAATGAGAGGAAAGCTAATATGGAAAAAATTCAAACTGGTTTTCCCCACCAATGTCTAGGATCAGGTTTCGAAATTTAATTCCGAACACTCAAAAATATAAGGGCATTTACTTACACCTACTAGAAAAAGTATTCGTACCCTTGACGAAAAAATGTTTAGTATTAATCAAAATTTTAATAAAATATTTCGAATTACGAACTTTTTGCCACTGACACACTGGGAATTTTACTTGTTTAAAAGTATAAAAAAATTACGAAACGTCTCTATTTAAATTTTTTTTTGTTTACAAAAAATGCAGTATGTCAACTATATGTGTCAAGAAAAAAGTATTCTTACAGATCTGTTTTAATACGACTTCCAAAATCAATGCTGTTGAGATAAAAAATATCCTAAAGCTTAGAAATGCGAGGTAATCTTGTCATGAAATTTCATTGATCATGGGCAGAATCCACCCTTCATTGCAGTACGTTGTTCAACACTACAAATCAATCTATTGAGTTAGTATATCAAAACTTCGTTCGGGTGGTCCCTCCAAAGTAAGTGAGCTGATAAAGCGACTTATTTTGGCATAAGAAAACAGAATAGTAGAATTACTGCTTTCCAAATTCGTTCTAAAATCAAAGCATCCTTCGGCAAGCACACCCATGAATATACCGTTTGCAAAATATTAAAAAAAATTTGACTATTATGATCGTCGAGCATGTATAAAGCCATTTATTTCCGATGTCAATCGAAAAAAGCGAATGGTCTTTAGAAATGAGGCTCCAGAATTTTGGAAACGCGTTTTTTTTTTCAGATCAAGGCAGTTTTCCATTTTTGCAATTTAAAGAAAAAGTTAGATAAAGAAAAACTTTTGCCAACGGTCAAACATAGTGGATGTGGTATTATGGTTTGGGCTAATATGGCTGGCAATTCGATTGATAAACTCGTATTTACTGGGTCTATAATGGATCACATTACATAAATAAACATTTTAAACCAAAATATAAAACGAAGCCGATCAGAACAATATTTGTCTTCAAATATATGGCGCACAACTTCAAGCTGTGGTTGCTATACAATACTAAAAATCAGTTGGAATCACAAGCCCAATCAACGCAGGGAGCATATGAAACTTGGACATATTATATGATGGAGCGGGAAAAAATTACTGACCTGAATTTTTTTTTCTGACCAATCGCATATGTTCGGTATAAAAGAAGTACCAAAAATGGCCAGATTTGCAGATTTTTAATATTTGACCCAAAAGAAATATAAAGAAATTAGTAACCATACGATAGCTACCAAATAGGCATATCCATGACTCCCCAAACCATTAAACAGCCACCCATTGACTATGAGGGTAATATTCTTTGGATTTGTGCCTGTTTTGGGTTTTCTCCAAACGTCCTTCGCTTCCAAAAATGTTTTATATACTTTCGTCAGAAGTCCTTTAGCGAATTCAAGGCGGGGTTTTAGGGTTCTAGCAGATATATGTGTTTTTTTTTCATTCAACTCTGCTTCTCAAGTCATTGTCATGGATGGATGTTCTTATTGGAATGCTTTTCAGTGCGCTCCCCCAGTTCTGGGCCACTTATTTTTGGATCCACATTTACTTGTTTACTGCTAAAATTATAATTTCTAATAATGGTTTTTGCAAAATCTTCATAACTGTTTTGCTTTTCTCGGAGATTTATTACCAAACTTCTTACTGAAGGAGATATTTCCAGGCGATTTTCCATTTTAAAGGTCAGTATATCATGTATACGTAATATCTATATACAATGTCAGAAATTTAAATACTTGTAATGATAGGCAACATATAGCAGCTAAAAAACCGGGCTATCACTAGTTTTCTTTGGTATTCTTCAATTTTTCTTGGAAGTAATCACGCTGTATGTAGACTTTAGTCCCGCTTATCATTATGTTTATGGCTGAAAATATCCATGTTATGATCTTTTTTAAATTCGTTTACAAATAGTCGTATATAATAGTGCCTCGAAAATTGACCTTAAAAGATTTTTCATTATCGTTACCATTTCTTTACAATCATGATATAGTAAGATGTATGTAGACTTTTGTCCCTAACTGTATATTACAAGTAGTTCCGAAAATCGGTAACACAATAAAAAAACTTTTGATAAAATTTTTCTGCGAACCATGAAAAGTGTTTGGAACAATCAAGCAATATTTTGTTTAAGGTTAAAATAGTTCAAAATGAATTTGTTTTTGTTGCTTAAAGAATGTATTAAATGTATCAAATTCATCCGCATTAAAACAGACCTACGATTAATATATATTAACTCTGATTTAATTTGTAGCATTTTATTAAAGTACTAGAGCTTTTAACCGTCTGATTAGTTGGTCTCCCGTTGGCCTTAAAATATTGAAACGGTATCCAGGGGCCAATAACATTGTATACTATTTTGCTTGATGGGGTGTGTTTTGATGGTTTTGATTGTTAATTTCTATTGTAGCGTAACACGACTTTCGTAGTGTGCTGTATAATACCCACACTGCATAGCGTACAATATTTGCAAATGCGGAAATAACAAATATCAATATTGTTGACCACTGCATTTGCAAAACATTGTATGACTGCGTATATTCTTATTGTATGTTGTTGTTACGCTGGCACACTTATGTTTATGCTGACCCAAGTGCAGGTAACACATTGTTGTTGTTAATATAGGTTGAGAATATGTATATAAAGAAGAACCTTTTATAATCAATTACTCATTAATAATTTATCAATCAATCAATTAATAGTTTAGCTCCTAGATAGAGCTGAAATAATAATAATAATAAATACTATTTAAAACACAAAAGTATCTTGTTTGCTATATGGCGATCCTGCCAGTGCTCCTTAGATGAGCATTGCAGAAAATATATATAATTCAAGGATTATGCTCTTAAATTGAGCAATCCTGAATATAATAATAATAAAAAAAAAAAAAAAAAACACATAATAATTTTGTCCTGGTGGATCAGCCACAACGATCCATCAGCTGCGTTGAAGGAAGATACTGTCTGGCCTAAAGACAGTGGAGCTTAAAATCAATGGCGGAAGGGCCAAAACCTATCTCCATAGAAGAGTATAGAAGAAGGACGGGCCAGCAGAAAAAGAAGGAAAAACACATCAAAAGACCTCTGGTATATATCAATATACACATCAATATGCCCCTAACAGGTTCATCCTAGTTTTACCAAAAACAAAAAAAAAAAAAAAAACAAAAAAAGTGGAGCATCCCGTTATGCACCCGTAGGTCAGAAAGCGTTAACCGCTCTTGACAAATAAACAAAAACAAATAATTAGAAAACACAATAATTTATAAGAGGGAAAAAATTGTAAGAGATATAAAAAAAAAAAAAAATAAAAATCCACAAAGGAATGTAGTTCAATTAATCTGATTTGTTCTGTATAAAAAGCTATTATTTAATCTTGATACAATTATATAAAGAGAAAAAATAACTTTTGTAATTATGCTGTTTAAGAGAGAAAAAAAAAACACAAATTAAATTAAAATTTTTTTTTTAAATTAAATATACATAAATAAAATGATGCATGTAAAATAGTATAAGCTATTGATAAAAATAATGAATTACTAGGGAAGATATATAATTAGCAAGATATAAGATTCGGTTAGATTATTGAGGCAGTCAGAAAAATATTTAATAGAAATAAATAATAGGAAAATATGCAACATAAATAGCGAAAGAAAATGGGAGGTCGTCAATCAAAAATAGAGAATCCCAATGCAAATGTTATTAATGAAGTTGAAATAAAAGAAGACTCAATCGACCTAAAATTAATTGAGTGTTGTTTACTAATAATAACAGTACTGATTAGCTTAAATTTTGCATTACATATTTATGCCTTAAACACCAAGAAATTAAAAAAGAAATATTTGAGCAGAGCCAATGACTTAAACAAAATTTAAATAATTTTCCCATGGATTGGCAAGAAATAATTCAGAAGGTGAGACTAATCAAAGAGGAGTTCGACAAATCTTATAAATGTTTAAATATAGATAGAAGCACAAAAGAGGAAACAATAATAAAACATATTAGAATCTTATGCGAAAAGTTAGAACAAATCAGGGTTTTGCTAAATGCAAATTATAACAGACTCACGACGCCACATAGGACAGCTGCTGAAAGTTTTTTCTTAGATGTCAAGACTAGAATCCTGATTATATCATCTAAGAAGGGTGTTAAGGTAAAATTACCAGATACACTACACGAAGAGGTAAAATTCTTAGTAGAAACTGAAAATTCAGAGAATATTGGAACCTCTTTGGAAAGTACAGAAGTAAAAATGACACAAACAGTCGTTGACTTTCTGAACACAGCTTCAAAGCTGATCATAGAATTTGATGGAAAACCAGAAAATTTACGTTCCTTTATAGACTCGTTACAGTTGATAGAATCCATCAAAGGTGACCACGAATCTATCGCAGTCTCTTTAATAAAAACAAAGTTAAAGGGAAGTGCAAGAAATTTAATAGGTAATGAACAAACCATTACTGAGATAATACATAAACTAAAAAACTCAGTAAAGGGCGAGTCGGTTGAGGTATTGACAGCAAAAATAATGAATACCCGACAAAACAATAAAACTGCCAATAACTATTGCAGTGAAATAGAGAATTTAACGAAATCATTAGAAAATGCCTATTTATCAGATGGTTTGCCATGCGAATTGGCATGTAAATATTCAACACAGGTTGCAGTAAAGGCACTAACCAAAAATTGCACCATCGATAAAGTTAAACTTATCATGGAAGCAGGCCAATTCAGTAACATGAATGAGGCCGTTGGCAAATTCATAAACAGTTGCACTGAAGCAACAGGGCAACAAAATGCCGTATTGTATTTCGGGCAGAAGTTTAACCGAAATAATAACTACAGACAATATCGTGGAAGGTACAATTACCCACGCAATAATAGTAATAACAGTAACAAGGGCAGACCCCAACAAAAACCTATTCACAACAGGGTTCAACAAAATCAGAACCACAGACGTAACAGAAATTACGTCAGAGCAGCAGAGTCACATGAAAATGATTCGGAAAACTGCTAAAATCCTCTAAGATATATCATAATAACAATACCAACTACATATACAACCTTAACCTCAGCTTAAGTTTTTATGTTAATATAAAAATTAACGACACGAACAACACGGTAACACTGTTGGTAGATACAGGAGCAGACATTTCGGTTATAAAAACTAAACATTTTTATCAAACACAAATTAACAGAAACAGAACAACCACATTGAGTGGAATAGGACAGGGTAAAATTCGTTCAATAGGTAATGTATTTATTGACCTAAAATTTAGAGGTTTTTTGATACCACATGATTTCCAAGTAGTGCAAAATAATTTTCCAATACCTTGCGACGGTATCCTTGGAATGGATTTTTTTAAGAAGTATAAATGTATACTAGATTTCAATGGGAACCATGATTACCTCGTACTACGACCACCCAATCTGTCGCATGTAATAGAAATTCCACTTACGAACGGTTTCAATGGAATAACACTCCCACCAAGGTCAGAAGTGATTCGTCAAATCAGGTTTCCGAAGCTTGAAGACGATGTACTAATACCAAATCAAGAAATCGTACCAGGTGTCTTTGTACCAAATACACTGGTAAAATCAAATAACGCATTGGTTCGTTTTTTAAATACCACACATAAAATAGTAACAATTAGGCAAAATAACATAAAAACCGAGAAAATGTCTGACTATGAAATAGTAAAACAAAAACCACATAAAAATAGCCAAAGAAAATCTGAAGTTTTGGACCTTTTGAAGGGAAACTTTCCTGAACAGTTCAGAACAATTTTAACTGAGCTTTGTTTAGAATACAATGATATTTTTGGCTTAGGGACTGAAACAATTACTACCAACAATTTCTATGAACAAAAACTGAGAGTAAAAGATAATCAACCAACGTATATTAAAAATTATCGCATACCAGAATCTCATAAGGAGGAGATAAACAAACAGGTTGAAAAACTAGTAGATGACAAGATAATCGAACCATCATTTTCGGAATACAATAGCCCAATTCTGTTGGTACCAAAGAAATCACTTCCCGGAACAGATGAAAAAAGATGGCGCTTGGTGATAGATTATAGGCAGATAAATAAAAAACTAATATCAGATAAATTCCCGTTGCCTAGAATAGACGATATTCTAGACCAACTAGGTAGAGCAAAATATTTTTCTTGTTTGGACTTGATGTCCGGGTTTCATCAAATTGGTTTGGAAAAGAACTCTAGAGACTTGACGTCATTTTCAACAAACAATGGTTCATACAGATTTACTAGACTACCATATGGCTTAAAAATAGCACCGAATTCATTCCAAAGAATGATGACATTAGCCTTCAGTGGTCTGAAGCCGAATCAAGCATTCCTATATATGGATGACTTGGTTGTATTGGGATGTTCTGAAAAACATATGCTTTCAAATTTGAAGGATGTATTCGATCTTTGCCGTAAACACAATCTTAAACTACACCCCCAAAAATGTTCATTCTTTGTGAGAGAGGTAACCTACCTTGGCCACAAATGTACTGATAGAGGAATATTACCAGATGATAGTAAATATTCGGTGATAGAAAATTACCCGACGCCTACGGACGCCGATAGCGCACGAAGGTTTGTCGCGTTTTGCAACTATTACCGCCGATTTATTAGAAACTTTTCTGAATATTCCAGACACCTTACAAGGCTATCCAAAAAGGGAGTACCATTTCAGTGGACAAAAGATTGTGAGTGCGCGTTTAAATACTTAAAGAAGGCATTAATGAGCCCAACATTGCTTCAGTACCCAGACTTTACGAAGGAATTTTGCATAACAACAGATGCGAGTAAGCATGCTTGCGGTGCAGTTTTAACACAGGAACATGAAGGTAGACACCTACCTGTGGCCTATGCATCTAAAACTTTCACTAAAGGCGAAAGCAACAAATCGACCATTGAACAGGAATTAACTGCCATACACTGGGCTGTCACATATTTCAGACCATATATATATGGAAAACATTTTTTGGTCCGAACAGACCATAGACCACTTTCATACCTGTTCTCCATGAAAAATCCAAGTTCTAAGCTAACGAGAATGAGACTCGATCTGGAGGAATATGATTTCACAGTAGAATATCTCAGGGGAAAAGATAATTATGTTGCCCACGCACTGTCGCGCATTACAATAAATGACTTAAAGGATATTAACGACAAGATTTCATCCGTTTTAAGGGTCACGACAAGATCGATGACTAAAGAAGAGAAAATTAGTAAACCAGTAGTAAATCAGCAAAATATCAATAATAATAATAAGCCCAAGGTATATATACCATTGAATAATATAGACGTCAAAAGATATTATAAATTAAAGATTTTACCCAACAGATGTTACATCAAAAAGGGAAAATCCATATATGCTAGCATAAGAATAGATGATTTGTTTACTAAAGGGAATATTGACTTAGGACAATTTTTCCCTAGGCTAGAACGAATAGCCTGTAAACTAAATATTAATAAGATTCAAATTTCACCACATGAGAAGATTTTCGAATTTGTCTCGATAAGTGAATTTGAGAATATGGGCAATAAAACACTGAATGAAATCAGAATAGCGCTATTAAACGAAGTAACTAAAATTGATAACACGAATGCAAAGGCAATACGTGAGATAATGCTGAAATACCATGATGATCCTATAGAAGGAGGACATTGTGGGATATATAGAACCACTGAGAAGATCAGGAGATACTATTACTGGAAAAATATGACAAAAGACATTGCCAAATATGTGAAAACATGCCATAAATGTCAATTGGCTAAAACGGAGAAACATATAAAAAGTCCAATGATAATAACAGAGACACCAAATAGGGCTTTTGATACGGTGTACGTAGATACAATTGGACCATTTCCAAAGTCAATTTATGGAAATGAATATGCAGTCACAATGATATGTGACTTAACTAAATACTTGGTAACAATACCAATAAAAGATAAATCAGCTAAGACGATCGCAAAAGCGATATTTGAAAATTTTGTGCTTATATACGGTCCAATGAAGACGTTCATTTCGGATATGGGCACTGAATATAAGAACTCTATACTGACAGAGCTTTGCAACCTATTGAAGGTAGATAAACGCACATCGACAGCATATCATCACCAGACACTAGGTACGATAGAAAGAAGTCACCGGACTTTTAACGAATACGTACGAAACTACATATCAGTAGATAAAGACGACTGGGATGAATGGCTCAAATATTTCACGTACTGTTTTAACACTACACCATCTACAGTACATGATTATTGCCCTTATGAACTTATTTTTGGAAAAATTCCAAACAATTTTAGACAATTTAGTGAAGTAGATAGAGTTGCACCACTTTATAATATAGATAATTATGCTAAGGAAATTAAATTTAGATTAGAAGTAGCAATAGATAGAGTTAAAAAACTATTAGATATAAATAAAATAAAACAAAAAATTAATTATGATAAAACAAAATTAGATTACAATTTTAAAATAGGAGATTTAGTCTTAGTAAGAAATGATGCAGGACATAAGTTAGAGATGGCATATAAAGGGCCATATAAAATTAAGAAAATAGATTTCAGAAATAATGTAACCATAGTTGATAAGAAAACAAATAAAGAACAAATAGTTCATAAGAATAGACTTAAGTTATACAATATTAAATAAACAATATGCATTCTTTTCTTTAAATCTATATTTGTAAATAAAATAAAATAAATTTATTGTAAAATGTGAAACTTGCACTTGATACAACCACAAAAAAAAAAAAAAAAAAAAAACCCAACAGTACAAATAATAAAAGAATGTCCATAGAACAAAATGTTATATGAACATTCTTATAAAAAAGGAAGGTGTAGCGTAACACGACTTTCGTAGTGTGCTGTATAATACCCACACTGCATAGCGTACAATATTTGCAAATGCGGAAATAACAAATATCAATATTGTTGACCACTGCATTTGCAAAACATTGTATGACTGCGTATATTCTTATTGTATGTTGTTGTTACGCTGGCACACTTATGTTTATGCTGACCCAAGTGCAGGTAACACATTGTTGTTGTTAATATAGGTTGAGAATATGTATATAAAGAAGAACCTTTTATAATCAATTACTCATTAATAATTTATCAATCAATCAATTAATAGTTTAGCTCCTAGATAGAGCTGAAATAATAATAATAATAAATACTATTTAAAACACAAAAGTATCTTGTTTGCTATACTATAAAGTACTAAAAAGGCACAAAAATGTGCTTGTTGACATTTTCGGATTTACCTATATATTAATACGTGAAGGTAAATTTTTAGTTCCCTTTTTAAGCAATATTCGGGCGCGGAGGAGTGAGAAAATTGGCTTCGTTATAGTTCACATGGAGGAGAAGCTGAGAATAGTAAAATTTATGTTAAATCTGTCTTCAAAATATATTAGATTATATAAAATAAAATATTTATAATAATTCGCTACACCCTGTCAATGCGAATGATTTAAATTATATATCAGACACTCTGTGTTGAATTGTGAATTGCTAAAATTGATTAACATACCTTCAGGCTCATTTAAATATTCATAATTTTCTTATATATATAGATTACAAAAACATTGGTAGGCAAAAATTGAATGAAAAATAATATTTCCCAGAATTTTCACTCGAATTTCGAGTGCTGAGCTATCTAGTATAATACTAAAATACATGAGAATATGAAATAAATCACTCTTGTGCTGCTTCCTGTTGACTTTCCAGTTCGAGTACGCAGCACAAACTGCTTTGTTGTATGAAAAGCAATACGCTCTGCTTTTACGCTGCCGTCCGTACTCCACACGACATAACTGGCATGAGGGCTGATTTGATCGAGGCGCAAAAGAAGGTGCAGCTTCTACTGTCGATCTTTATACTACCTACAAGAACAAACAATATTTCGTTTTTCCGCTTTTTCGTGTTTCATTCAAAATTGCTTTATTGAATGCTTTACCTTGAATGCTTCCGTAGCGCTTGGAATTCTGAGATAACTCGTTATGCGTCCACTGGTGGCTCCTTCTTCAATATTAGGAAGTGCTAATTGTGTCGTAAGCAATTGCAAAAATTAGAAATGCAGCTAACGCAGCAATATCTACTATAATGTGCAACATTGCAAGTCGCCAGCGGTTTGTTGGTCTTTTGCAAGAATACTTGCTAAGCAGCTGATCCCTTGTATCCACCTTGGATTTATTAGCATTGAAATCCGGATATGCTGTAGGCTTCGTTTCTTCAGTTGTGTCAACATCGCAAGTTTAGTGCAGTGAAGATAGAAAAATTTCTGATCTTCGTAACATAAGAGCGCAAACATAACTAAACATCGCCTTCAAAGAAGCCTCCCAATGAGCTGCAACCTGGATGCGTAGTATTCTTCAGGAATTCATGTGGTACATATGTTCTATTTGAGCATACTTCTCCAACATAAATAGTTCTCTGTCTCATCAGTGTAAGCGCCAAATCCAACGTGGAGAACAAATTTTCAGCATAAATTGTGAGGCCTGTATTCATATTCACATATCTTTCCACTAGTTGATACAAAACATTCTGTTCTTGATTAACCTCTCGCTCTTGCTCAGGCAACTTTCCAGAGTAAATCATTAAATTGAGGGGATAAATTGATTTCGAATCACACAGCCACTATACCGTACTTGGCTGGCTTAGACGGCATGTACTGTGTAAACCATTTGCGGCCTTTATATGGGAATAGTTGCTTGGCCACGGTCAGCGAATCATGCGAGATGAAATATGCCGCCAAATTGTCCTGCAACATTTGCCAAATACCGCCAATAGCAGCAATTTTACTGTTGATTAATCGCTCCCGTTGCGTATTTGTATTATCAAAGCGAATGAATTTTTTTTTGAGCATAAGTCGATCGTATGATAATGCGGCTTTGTAGATTCGAGCAAAGGTTGGGCCCCACTGTTCCCTAGCGGGCTTATTATTCGATTTAGACAGCCCAGCATACAAAACGATAGCCAAAAATGCATCGAACTCTTTTAGAGTGATTGTTGTCCATTCCTTTTTCTTGGTAGGATTTGCCGAATTCTATACAGTTGTTAGTTTCCTAGCATTTCGAAAGGTTTCTCGAATCTTCGGTGATGAGCATGCGATTATCGTTTATGGATTATTTGTGTCTTCCTTTTGCCCTTGTTTCCTTCTTCTATAGTGAACCTCGTTATGAGCATGAATGCGGTTATTCGGTGATGCAACTTTGTTTGCTCGTGTAATTTTTTGATGTAAAAGAACTGTCGCAAGTTTTGGTAGTGGCAGGAGCATTTTCTAATTTAACTTCGCCGTCTTCATCTAGCTTTTCACTGGTTTCCGCATGCGGTTCAGTTTCGTCATCCGGCATCCAGCAAGATGTGGCAAATCTTGTTTTTGCACACAATTCACCGTTGTAAGCATTCAATTGAAAAAAGAAATATAGGTAAAAGAAAATAAAGGCAATTCAACAAAACACATTAGCGATTTCTTCTAAAATTAGTACAAAGTCCCTTTTACTAATCTACGTACTAAACGTCATTAAACCTCAATAAAATGTAAATTTTCTCGTATCGTTCCAAAACCAGCTTTAGTCGATTCAGCACACTTTCTTCTTGCAATGGTATGAGTATTCAACCAATACAACATTAGGGAGTTGTGAGCGTTTGAAAGTCTGAAAGATCCGCAAGGACCTTCTCACAAACGGAAGATTTAAGCATGATGGGCATACCATGTATGCACGACCATGCTCTTCAGGTGATGTCCAATTTATGCATTTATGTGGAAAAAAAACCTTAAAACGGGCGAGTTTTTGTCCTTTTCTTACTTTCGGCTTAAAAAAATGTGTGTTTTTTAACATATCCTAGCTTCATCGCGATCTCCCCTCGTGAGGCCATCCTAGTTATTAAGTTTTTTCTGGCCCATTGCTGTTGCATATACATATTTTTACCTAGGGAGTTTTAAAAATTTTGCTGGTCAGAAGTAATAATACAATGTAAATAATTTCTACAATGATTGCTTTTTATAGATGACCACTAATAATATCTTCTCATATAAACAAGTAAGAAAATTATAGTCGGTCTGGACCCACTATTCGATACCCTATACCATGCGTTTAAAAACCCTATTCCTTAGGCCAAACTAATTGTATATAGGAAAAAAGCATAAACCAAATTTGTGTGGCATTGTTTTCGTTTTTTTTTTTCGCCTTTGTATATGAAAAAGTTCATATTTTATGGGAACTAGGTCGAAAAATTCACCAATCCTGACCATATTTGGTAAGATCACTTAGTTTTTGCAAAAATATATAAATACCGAATTTGAGAAAAATCTATGAATTATTTTTATTTTTGAGAGATTTAAGTGAAGATCGGGAATCAGCTTCATATGGGCGGTATGACTAAGAATTATCCTATAGGGTTTATCTTTGAACTACTGATTAACGGGTGTAATAAACACACATAAACTCAATTTGGCCCAGATCTATATGATAATTTGGATCTTATGGCAATTTAAGTCGATTTCATAGGAGTAATTTTTATGGGGACTAGGTCTGAGCGTGTACCGGTTTTCACCAATTTGCGTACATAACAAATTTTATCAAAAAATATTCATATTTGCGGCCAGTACAAAGTCATTATACCCTGACCATATAGTGGTGTAGGTATACCAAATGTAGGAAGTTTTTGTTTATAACAAAATCTTAGTTGTAAGGAGCTTACGGGGTTGCACATATGACCTGGGAAAATGCATTCAATTTGTAGGCTATAATGGTTCTGTTTAATTCTTTTCGATTTACAGAATATCTTAGTTATTTCATATTACTAGATCAAATAATTTCATGTTGCAAAAAAAAAAATATATATGTATACAGGGTGCGCCATTTTTATGCTGGTATAGCAACATTTGATGACACTTTGACACTTGTTAACCAATCAACTTCAGAGCAAATGTTTTTGAATCGTCAATTCAGTTAAATTTTCATCACGTATCAACGTGCATATCGTCGAAAATATCATGGCCAAGAAGCACTATCTGAGAACACTAGTCGTCCGTTAGTGCCGCATTTTGTTGAAAAGAGAGTGTTAGTGAGTACCAAAAAGAGTCATATCGTCACTATGTACATTATTTTGTGTCATTGTAATATCTTTGCGAATGATTTGCACTTTTAAAGGATGATTTGCACTGCTATCCCTATAAAGTGCAATTCACTCATAGATTTTTGCTGGCAGATCGTCACTTGCAATATGAATCTGACGTTTAGGAGCATTTCATAATCTATGGCAGCTTCAAAAAGAAAAACTGCCGCATGGGAACGTGAAATGGAAACTCTACACGAGATCCAGGAAGTAGCACTCCAAAAAGTGTCTATTTGGCCGCCGGTTGCGCCAAAAGTATAATTGAGCCATTTTTCTTCAGAGAATGCAAAACTGTCGTTAGGAAACGATATCGGTTAATGAGTTCATGAAAAAGGTGCACATTGAAACATTACAAATCAAACAATGAAGTTTCTACCATAAAAATTCCCTGGACGTGTGATGTCAAAACAGGCGACATTGACTGGCCACGCAGATTCCTAAATCAGACCCCTCCGGACTTCTTTTTGTGGCGTTATTTGAAAAGCAAAGTGTATGCCAACAGGCCTCAGATCACTGATGACCTTAAGGAAAACATTCTTGACTAAACCAGCACTATAGCGCCCGAGAACAAATTATGAAAAATGCAGCTAAAATGGTGGATTTTGCTGTGGCCCCTAGAGGCGGATATTAATATAATTCAATTATAATAAATCTTAAAGTTAAAGCACTAGCAACTTAGGCTATCGGCTTTCCAAGCTAAATTAAAATATCACACATATGGAAATCTGGTGTTCTTTTTTAAACTATTCAATAGCCACATACCGACGTAAAAGACGGCGCACCCGGTGCTAAAGGTATGTGCATTTAAAAAGTTATTGTTTAATAAACATAGACAAAAATGTAAATTAAATCAATACAAGTATAAATGTATGCAAATGCGAAGAAACAAAGCAAAGATTTCTGAATGTGTAAACAAATAAAAATTTTGTAAACTAAATATTAACAGGAATATTATTTATATTCAAATGAAAAAAGTTTTTGCAAATTAAAAAAAAATGGGGAAGGGGAAGAAAAGTTCTTAGATAACCAAAATGACTATCGAATAATAAACGCAATATTACTGATTTCTAATAAAGAACAGGAAAATATATGAATAATTGAGTACGAAAAAATTTATACAAAATTTCAGGAAAATTTTAAAAACATTTAAAGCAAAATATGCAAAAAATATACATCTACATATCAATGCCATTGTATTGTAAATTTATTAATTCGGGAAGACATTAATGGAAAAACTTTAATAAATTAAACATCTTAGTGAAAATATTCAAAGCCAAATATGCCAAAATATGCTACGACAAATGAATTCTATAGAACTGTAGGTTTCTTAATTTGAACATATATTCAACAGAGAAGCATTTTGATCAAAATGTCCAAAAGTAAGCATTAAATGCCAACTTAACAGCTCCATGTCTTGTTATTGTAAATTTATTGATTCCGGTATATGTTTAGTTCAAAGCCCATATATATCTTATTATCTATATTAATCGAATACTTCGTCTGCTGGTCGCTCGTTTTTCTTAATGTCCTAACTGGTATAACTGATCGGATGTTCTGCATTTAGTTGCGCTAAATGTAAACCAGCACCTACTTACCATTTTAACCGGGTATTTAATCTGACCCCTACTGTTCTCAAGTCTGAATGTAATCCCACCCTACAAGTTGACTGAACGTAGGGGCCAGAATTTCCAGAGAAGGCACAGGTAATGGCGTATCTGGGCACCACCCGTGCTATTAGATCGATGTCACAGGAGGGACTGGAGGTAATGCTGAACATCATGCCTATTGATATTTTCATCAAGAGCACACCATCAAAAGTGGCTCTCAAGTTAAGGGAGGCATATCAGCTGAAACAAAACTCTTGGAGACACGGCATAAGCCCACAGACAGTGGGCGGGACACAAGTTGAGCGGGAAACCGATTATATGTCACCGGTGATGAACTTTGGTGGTAATGTTACGTTCCAAAAGACTGGGCGTCATACTGTGTCATAGACAGGGCTGTGATCTCAGTGTATTTCGACGTTTCGAAGATGGAAGTGGGTACAGGGTCAGGGCTCCACTCTGAGCAGCTTGACATTCAGGTATCTCGGAGACAAATGTACGTTTTTCAGGCCGAGATTCACGCAATTCTCATAGCAACGAAAATAAATCTGGAGCGCGGTAAGGATCCAATGACCATTAATATTTTCGTGCCCAGTCTTGCTTCTCTCAAGACCTTGCAATCGAGGACCGTTAGATCGAAATGTGTGAGGGAATGTATAATGTGCTCCGATCAACTACGACAAGACGCTGTGATACTGATATGGGTTCCAGGACATAGTGAGGTCAAAGGCAACGAGCTGGCATACGAGTGTGCGCGGAAGGGCTCAGATTCTTTGAGCGCGACGATGGACACTGATAGTGAAATTCTTCCATCCGAGCTGTCGAATCTACTTAACGAATATGCCAGATCTTATGGCCCTTGGCTGATCCAAGGAGAACGACTTCTCTCCTTGGTTTCGGTAAAGCGACAATCAGCCTACTTATACGAGTACTCAATGAATACTGTGAAATACGGTTAATGGTCACAAGTATAGGCCGAGAGATCATTTTTGTAGGACTGTATGCATGTGGACGAGGAAGAGTCAGTGCAAAACCTGCTGTCTGACTGTTCAGCAGAATATGCCAGAATATGCAGAATATGCCAGATATTATGGCCCTTGCCTAATCCAAGGAGAACGACTTTTCTTCAGGGTTTCGGTAAAGGGACAATCAGCCTACTTATAAGAGTACTCACTGAATACTATGAAATAGGGTTAATGGCCACACGCATAGGCCGAGAGATCATTTTTGTAGGAGCTGAATGCATGTGGACGAGGAAGAGTCAGTGCAAAATATGATCTCTGAATGTCCAGCACTGAAGGAGCGGCGTCGTAGATATCTAGGACATATATTCTTCCATTCGGCGACCTTGCGGAATTTTTTAGGGAATCTGGCTGGTTCAGGAGGGATACATAGCGGATAATCAAGCTCTTTTTCAGTTTTCCTTTCTATACTCCATACATCATCTTTCTGTACCTTTATAAAATCTTTATCTATCTCTGCCTTCTGATACTTTCTCAAGGGTATCATAATGGTTAATATGGCCGCCGAGTGTACTCGCCTTCGGGCGAGTAACCCATCTCACCCAACCTGACCTAACTTAATTCAGCAAACTGTTCCTGGTGTTACAACCATAATTAATGTTTGATACATCAGTATTGGTCACCCTTCGTATAGTGATTTAAAAGTTATGTTCAAAGTGTACAAGTCATTTTCCTTCAATTGTAGATCAACTCAAAAGCAAACAATGAATGACACACTCATTCAAGACCTGTTAACAATCTACGATTGGCGTAATGCAAATAGGGTCGATTTTAATGCGCTGAAGACTCAGTGTTGTTTGTTGACCCATAGGGCCATGGATTCAAAAATGTCATCTGTATATATGGGTGATATAGGTATTGAAGAATCGGATACTCTTTATGTTCTGGGCATGAGGATTCAATGTGATTTTCGTTAAAACGAGCATGTTTTTCGAGTGTAGAAAGACGTATTCAACTGTGTTGGTTTCCTAAAAAGATGCAAGAATTACTTCATTCCTTCTGATCTACTTTAAATCTTACCATTTAAATCCGACCTAAAATTGAATACAATTCCCATATGTGGGCAGGAGCTTCAAAGTAGTCTTTGAAATGCATAGTATAGGGTATAGTAGTCTTTGAAGCTCCTGGACCAAGTGCAAAGGGGAGCATTGTTGCTCATTAATGATAGTAGGTTATCCAACTATATTCACTCGTTGGAACATCGCAATACCACCATAGGAAATATTCTTCTGAGATTATTGATCTCATTCTAAGTTCCTGATTTTCAATTAGCTCTGCCTGCTTCTCTACCAGATAACTTCCATTTCCAGGCTATTTTCCAGTTGACCGCACAGCGCATTACAGAGAAAACCCACTTATGAATCGAACTAGCCATATGTGGAACAAACTGTCCGCACAAGTCTTTCCTGACAGTTTCAATCTAATGAAATATAAGTCAAATATCCATAAATATTACTCCCTCTTTCCTCCTTCCCATAACCTAATTTCCTGAGAACAACATAATGCATCGCATTTGTAGAGGGCATCCCCTGTATGTTGGTTAATAATTAAAAAAAAATCACTTGTGCGATCTTACCCATTTGAGAATGTAAACCGTTCTTGAAGCAACTTAATCGTGCACACTAAATATAATAAAAAGTAGTGCAGCTGTTTAAGAGAAGCTCAGCGACATACACTCGGAATAGATATTATTAATAGATATTCTGAAAAAAATAAATAAAAATTGAAAATAAAACATGTAACAAAATTATAGTCGCTCTGGACCGACTATGGGATACCCTATACTATGCGTTTCGAAAATTCGTCTTAGATTCAAGTAATTGGGTGTAAAAAATAAGCAAAAACCAAATCTGAGTGGAACTTTTGTTACTTTTTTGCCTGCAGATTTGAAAAAACGCATCGAATGCTAGACTTATATGGGGACTAGGTGGAAAAATTGACCGATCCTGTCCATAGTTGGTAAAGTCACTATTTTTTTGTAAATATATTACAAACCAAATTTACGAAAAATCTTTGCAATATTTTTGTTTTTCAAAGGTTTAAGTGAAGGTCGGGAAGCAGCTATGACTAAGAGTTTTCCTATAGGGATTATTTTTGGATTATTGAAAAATGGATGTAATAAGCACATACAAACCCAATTTGATCGAAATCTATATGATAATTTTGATCTTATGGCAATTTAAGTCGATCTTATATAGGTCATATGTATGGGGACTAGGTCTGAACATGCACCGATTTTAACTAATTTCATTCGTCCTATGGCTTATTTATGATATATAAAAATATATTCATATTTGCGACCTGTAGTTTGATTATAAAGTTTTCATAATCACACAGACGGACGAACAGACGGACATTGCTAAATCGACTCAGAAAGTGATTCTGACAAAAAGCTTTTAAGCACGACTTTGAATATGTCTTACAAATACCTCTAATATAAAATACAATTTCTAAATGATTTCTTTGGATCAAATGTGCAAAATCTGCAAAATGGAAAATGTAGCCATTTTTTCGCATCTTTTTTAACCCCTATATATGAAATTAGGTAGCTAAAAAATAATTTGTTCTTACTCTATAACATATCCATGTTTCAACGCAATCTGAGACCTTCTTTTTAAGTAAGATAAATTACATTTTACACATCAACGATTAGTCTTCTGTACGGCATTAAATCTTACCTTACACTTGTGTCCGGTTTCATTATAATCGTATCAATACTTTGTTGTTCAAAAGAAAGTCTTAACGTTCATTGAAAGAATGACAAAACTTTAAGATTTGCCTATGCATGATATGAGGATTTTTGGTTTTAATACTTAACAAGAACTTGAATCAACTGTCTACGTGTTGTGTTGTATTGTGACTGATGCACTCTATGATTAAGCTCATGTTGTTTTAGTAGTAGACATTTTTTATAAATATGTATGAGTAGAATTGCACACACATGTATGGGAGTGTGTGCATGTATGCACAAAATGGTACATTTCGGTACTCATACATTGACAATTTATTTGTTGCATTAAAATCTTCTCGTTGATGTTTATTTATATGGATGTTTTTTCCAGTTCTCTGTAGAGATTGCAGTTTGTTGTTGTTTTTGTATTAATTTGTCGTATATGCAAATGAAATTAACACCTTTTTTGTTGCTCTCTTCCGTATCAGTTGTTTAATCGTTACTTATAAATTATGTATTGTTTATATACGTTAATTTAAATGTACATACACACACACACATACACACAAATGTATAAGCGTGTTTGGGTAAATATTACTGCATTTACTTTACACTATGCAGATGACATTTTCTACAGGCCTTTTAAATATTTTGAAATATTTGAGTGATAAAAACAATAGATCAGAAGTAGATGGATAAATACTATGTAACATAAAGTTTACTACTGCATGTTCAGTTGGGTCAAGTGAGTTTGCAGAAATTAAAAGGATTTTTTATAAATATTTATTAAATTTGAATATATAAATAAAAATTAATTTATTTAAACATTTTATGTACTAATTTTTTAAGGGTACGTTTAGCACCTTTTAATACATATAAATATATATTAAAACAATCTATATTGAAATAACAAAATTTTATAAAACTATAAATTCTGGTACCAGATTATACTTTTTTCGATAGGTTATTGGCGTGCTGAATTCGAACTATGGTTTCCCGACGTCAAGCTTTTGCGAATATATATCCTAAACATTTGTTTTCTTCATTTTGGAATTAATTTCCGGAACATTTTTCAAGTGCCCAGTATGTAAAGTTATAACCATTTACTACAACTTCAGACAGTACTTTTTAATGAAAGGTCCTGTTTAATAAAATGTACTTTTTAATAAAAACTAGGTTTAATAAACGGTACTTTTTAATAAAAGGTACTTTTTAAGAAAAAGTAGTTTTTAATAAAATGTATTTCTTAATAAAAGGTAGTTTAAAAAAAAAAATCTTTTTAACAAATGGTAGTTTTTAATAAAAGTTAATTATTAATAAAACGTACTTTTTAATAAAAGGTACTTTTTAATAAAATGTACTTTTTAATTAAAGGTCCTTTTTAATAAAATGTACTTTTAATAAAAGATTTTTTTTTAATAAAAGGTACTTTTTAATAATAGGTACTTTTTAATAAAAGGTACTTTTTGAAAAAAGGTACTTTTTAATAAAAGGTACTTTCTAATAAAAGGTACTTTTTAATAAAAGGTACTTTTTAATAAAAGGTACTTTTTAATAAAAGGTACTTTTTAATATAAGGTACTTTCTAATAAAAGGTACTTTTTAATAAAAGGTACTTTATAATAAAAGGTACTTTTTAATAAAAGGTACTTTTTGAAAAAACTTACTTTTTAATAAAAGGTACATTTTAATAAAAGGTACTTTTTAATAATACGTACTTTTTAATAAAATGTACTTTTTAAGAAAAAGTATTTTTTTTTAAATAACTTTTCTTACGAAAACTTGATTTAAGAAATGTTAGTTTTTAAGAAAAACTACTTTTAACTGCCAGTTATGTACTTATTTAAAAGTTTTTTTTTTAAGAAAATTTACTTTTTCAAGAAAAAGTAAAAGGTGCATTTTAATAAAAGCAAAGGTGCATTTTAATAAAAGTTGATTGTTAATGAAAAATACTATTTAATAACACGACTTAAAATATTTAAACACGACTTAAAATATAACTGAACTCGAACCTGTTTATTGTACATGTTCTGTTTTTTCTTACTACACGAGCCACAACACGACTTAAAATATAACTGAACTCGAACCTGTTTATTGTACATGTTCTGTGTTTTTTTTTCAGTACACGTACCAGAACATGAACTTCAAATAAAGCAACACTCAAAAATGTGTGCTTTATGTGTGATTGAAACACATGTACAATAAACAGGTTCGAGTTCAGTTATATTTTAAGTCGTGTTGTGGCTCGAACATGTACAATAAACAGGTTCGAGTTCAGTTATATTTTAAACACGACTTAAAATATAACTGAACTCGAACCTGTTTACTGTACATGTTCTGTTTTTTCTTACTACACGAGCCACAACACGATTTAAAATATAACTTAACTCGAACCTGTTTATTGTACATGTTCTGTGTTTTTTTTTTTTCAGTACACGTACCAGAACATGAACTTCAAATAAAGCAACACTCAAAAATGTGTGCTTTATGTGTGATTGAAACACATGTACAATAAACAGGTTCGAGTTCAGTTATATTTTAAGTCGTGTTGTGGCTCGAACATGTACAATAAACAGGTTCGAGTTCAGTTATATTTTAAACACGACTTAAAATATAACTGAACTCGAACCTGTTTACTGTACATGTTCTGTTTTTTCTTACTACACGAGCCACAACACGATTTAAAATATAACTTAACTCGAACCTGTTTATTGTACATGTTCTGTGTTTTTTTTTTCAGTACACGTACCAGAACATGAACTTCAAATAAAGCAACACTCAAAAATGTGTGCTTTATGTGTGATTGAAACAAAAAGTTTGTGATACAAAAGTGTTCGTGTAAATAACGAAATATTAAAACGAACACAGTCATGGTTGTGTTGGGCACCGAAGAAAATTTAAAAACAAACATAATTGGTATGAAAATAAAAATATGTGTGTGTTGGTCTAAGTTATGTTTGTTTACATATATGTATGAGTTTTTTATTCAGTGTGTGTTTTTTTTCTGAACTCTGCTTTTTAATAACAGGTATTTTTTGATAAAAGGTACTTTTTCACAAAAGATACTTTTTAATAAAAGGTAATTTTTAAGAAAAGGTACTTTTTAATAAAAGATACTTTTTACTAAAAGGTACTTGTTAATAAAATGTACTTTTTAGCCAAAGGTACTTTTTAAGAAAAAGTATATTTTTTAAAAATAACTTTTTTTACGAAACTTTACTTGATTTAAGAAATATTACTTTTTAAGAAAAACTTCTTTTAACTGACAGGTACTTTTCTTTAAAGGAGGTGTTTTTTTTTTTTTTTAAAGAAAATGTCCTTTTTCAAGAAAACTATTTTTAAACAAAAGGTGCATTTTAATAAAAGTTAATTGTTAACGAAAAATACTTGTTACTAAAAGGTACTATTTAATAAAAGGTACTTTTTAATAAAAGGTACTTTTTAATAAAAGGTACTTTTTAATAAATGGTACTTTTTAATAAAAGGTACTTTTTAATAAAAGGTACTTTTTAATAATAGGTACTTTTTAATAAAAGGTACTTTTTAATAACACGTACTTTTTGATAAAAGGTACTTTTACACAAAAAATTATTTTTAATAAAAGGTAATTTTTAAGAAAAGGTACTTTTCAATAAAAAGCGTTTCCTACGAAAAGGTTCTTTTTAGGAAAATATTCTTTCTAAGAAAAGTTACTTTTCAAGAAAATTTGTTTTTTTAAGAAATGTTACTTCTTTAAAACAAATTACTTTTAACTAAAAGGTACTTTTTTTAGAAAAATTTACTTTTCTAAGAAAATTTCCTTTTTCAGAAAATCTATTTTAAAGTAAATGGTGAATTTTTAATGAAAGATAATTTTTAATGAAAACTACGAAGAAAATCAATATGAAAGCACGAGCTGATTACCAAACATACAGCTTTAATTAAGAAAGAAAAAGGGCAAGCTAGAGATTATAAACGAAATTAATTTAATAGCCTAGCATCAGAAGTCGAAGACGCTGCTAATATTTGACATTTAGAAAATATTTTCTATGTAATTAGGAAACTTTCTGGGAAGAAGTCGGCTCGCAATACAATAATTAAAGATAAATCTGGCAAAATCCTCAAATCTGTAGAAGGCCAACTGAATAGGTAGAGAGAGAGCATCTCCAAGATGTTCTTAACCATACCAACAATCCCGATGATAACTCGGAAACACAGCATGTTCACACCAACGCTCCCCCCCTCATACAACCTCTGTCAATAATGAACCACCTGATCTCAATGAAATTACAAACGCTGTCAATCAACTTAAAAAAACAAAGCCACCGGTTTCGAAAATCTGCCGACAATCTGAACTTAAATAAGACTCTGAAATCACCGGAACAATCTTACACCCTTAATTTAGGAAGGAGACTTAAGCTATGTAGTAATTGGAGTTGTATCGCTCTAACCCCAGCAGTGTGTAAAACTCTCAATAAAGTAATTCTAAACCTCATTGTTCGACCCTAGATGGGCAATTACGAAAGGCGCAAGCTGGTTTTCGTCCCAATCATTCGTGCGTGTAACGAATATAACTCAACACTGTATCTCACCTTTGTCGACTTCGAAAAAGCTTTTGATGCCATCGATCGGAGCAAAATATGGCATGTTCACTGATAATAATTACACAATACGACGATTCCAAAATGAGAGCGTCACATTGTGGAAGAAAACTTTCGACACAATAAGCGGCTCGAAACAAGGTTGTCTGCTATCACCTATTCTATTCGTTACTGCACTTGATGAAATACTATCGACTACTTCAGGTAGAAGTAGAGGCGTACAGTAGAGAATCAATGAAGAACTTGAGAACCTCGACTATGCCGATGACCTTGTTCTCATGGCGGCAAACATGGACGATATGGCTTTAACGGCGTCAAAATATGGCCTACGAATCAATGCGGACACGACGAAATGTATGATTATTAAATCCAAATAAGACCAACCACATTTAACAACGTGCCAATTCAAAACAACTTTTTCTACTTGTGTAATAACTTAACTACAGACGGCGGTGCTTTCGGTGACATAAATTCCCCAAAACTGCATATTACAATCTTCGGATTGTATATGGAAGTCGAACGCACTCTCCCCTCTGCCCCAAGACCAAATCCACATATACAATAACAGCGTAAAGACTATTCTGCTGTATGGATCTGAAACCTGCCTGGTAAATGAAGTCATCAAGCACAATGTACAAAATTTTCCCAACAGATGCTTGCACAAAATATTAAGATTAGGTGGTCTAGAGTAGTTACGAACGAACAGCTTCTCCAAATCACCCACGAAAACAATATCAACACTCAAATAAAGAGCAGAAAATATAAAACACTCGAATGAAACCCCAGGGTGCGACAAAACCAGGAAGCCCGAATATAACATGGAGACGTACAATTTTCAAAGAAACCGGAAAATCATTCAACGAATTCACACAAACAAAGATGGAGATTCAACGTGCACAGCCTATGTTCCTGATGAAATTTTCTGAAATAATAATACTTTTTATTAAAAAGTACTTTATAATAAAAGATACTTTTTAATAAGAAGTACCTTTAATGAAAGGTACTTTTTAACAAGAGGTACTTCTTAATGAAAGGTACTTTTTAATAAAAGGTACTTTTTAATAAAAAGCTACTTTCTAATAAAATGGAACTTTTTAATAAGAGGTAATTTTTAATATAAGGTACTTTTTTAATAAAAGATACTTTTTAATGAAAATGTCCTTTTTAATAAAAGATACTTTTTAATAAAGGGTAATTTTTAATAAAAAGAGACTTTTGAATAAAAAGTTACTTTTTAGTAAACGGAACTTCTTAATAAAAAGGTGGTTTTTAAGAAAGGGTACCTTCTAATAAATGGTAGAAAGTTTGCTTTTTAAGAATGTACTTTTTAAGATAAATTACTATGTTAGAAATGTCTAGAAAGTACCTTTAGGAAAAGTACTTTTTCAGAAGAGGCACTCTTTAAGAAAAGATACTTTTGAAGCGAAGGTAATTTTTAAGAAAAGGCGCTCTTTCTTAAGCGTTTTTTAAGAAAATCTGCTATTGAAAAAAAATATTATTATTTATTTTAAGAAAGGGAACTGTTTTCGTAAAAGTGCTTATTGAGAAAAGATAATTTTTGAGATAAAGTACTTTGAGAAATGGTATTTTTTTTTTTGAAAATATTATTTTATTTGCACTTTTTTCGAAAAGCGTTTTTTTTTTTTACATATTCTGAATTAAGAGCAACCTTGTCTTATACATCAATCGAGGGGTCTCAAAGTGCTGTGTTCATAAAATGCAAAAAAAGTTCATTATCCTCTTTGAAGTCATGGAGTGAAAATGTTCAAAAAAGGGGAACAATGAGATTCTCACACTATGTCCTGAAAGAAGTCAATGGCTGCAATTTTTTGTGATATACGAGGGCTCGACTTTGACACCATTCGATTAGTTTTTAAGATAAATTTGTTCTTAATTCAATACTACTCCCATCAAGTACTACCTGCTAACAGACTACTGTAAAATTTTGAGCAAGTTCCGTTATTTATTTTGCGTTTAATAAATGTTCAAAACATGCTACCTTGTGTTTTTTTTAATGGAAAAAAGTGAATGTCGAATTAAACATTATTTTTTGCGGGAAAAAAACGTCAATCAAACCAGGGGAAAGCTTGATAAATACTGCACCATCGAAAATATCAAAAAAAATCCACGATATGGTGTTGGCCGATCGAAGAGTAAAAGTGCGTGAGATTTTTGATGCCATAGGCATTTCACATGGCAGTGTGGTTTCGATTTTAAATGATCAGTTGGGTTTAAGGAAACTGTCTGCAAGATGGGAGCCGCGTTTGCTCTCAATTGACCATAAACGTAATCGTCTGACAACTTTAAAGGATTGGCAAAATTCCATGAATTGGGCTACGAATTGTAACCACATCCGCCATATTCTCTGGATTTAGCCCCCAATGACTTTTTCCTATTTCCAAACCTAAAGAAATGGCTCGGTGGAAAGATATTTAGCTCCAAAGATGAAATTATTGATCAAAAATGCCTATTTTATGGACCTCGAAAAATCCTATTTTTTGGAAGGGCTACAAAAATTTGAGAAACGTTGGACTAAGTGTATTGAACTAAAAGGAGATTATGTTGAAAAATAAATTTTTTTTTTGTAAAAAAAACTGTCTATCTAAAAGTCACGGACTTATTTATCCGCCCTCGTAATTATTATATTATTACATAAACGTATTGGTGATAGGTTTATGCTTTAAGAAATTATATTAATCATTCGGTGTTACGGAGTCAGTGATATGCATAACGACTTATATATTAAGATGTCGCTGGAATAACATTTTTTCAAGTTTCTAGATTTTCTTAGACGCTTTATGACTTAAAGTCTTTATTTGTACACGCTCATCATATATTATATATTCCACATAGCAGGTAAAGGAAGTTAACTAAATGTTCACGTTAATTTACAGTTCCTAACATATGTTCGTGTTTTATTTTGTTATTAACTTATACATTATAGAATTGTAATATTCCTACCCAAACAAAGCACTATTAAACAAAAACACCTTAAATATTTATTCTGCAATAAATACATAAATACTCAAATATAAGTAAAAGGAATAAAATCGAAATCTTTCTACATACTTTATAATACATACCAGCACACACCTTTACTAAATTTAACAAACAATGGAAATTTAAGCATTCCCCTTGGCAAATAATTCACTAACAATTGTAACATTAACAAAAACTGTGAGTGGATTTTTCAAAGCCATACGAAGAAATGTTTAAATGTACAATAACGATTCTTCTTTGGCTGCTAAAGAAAGGTATTAGTAAAACATACAGACTAGTACATATGTATATACATATGTGCAAATATTTAGACATAAAATACACATTGATAAAAGTTATAAAACATATAGAAAACTTAAGTTTCTACAGATAAATGAATGTATGCTTAAGTTTTATTTATATATGGGCTGGAATGCTAGTCGATTTGATTTTCCACCAAGTCATTTACTTAAGTTTAAAAATAGTATAGTCTCGTAGGGCTTAATCTAGGGAATAGAGTTTATGAGTGAGTAATTCTTATCCTAATTTATACGTTCACTAATGCTTCGCTTGGATAACAAGATGCCCACGTTTACCGGTCTTTAAATTCGTCCCAATTTCACCTTAATATTCGATGCATAATTATGCCATCTAAGGTAGTTAAATGGCTGTTCCTCTTCCAGATATGCTGAAATGTTGGATAATCTCAAATGAATTTAATATGGGCTTGCAAAAGAACGTAAGTACTTTTTTATAGAACCTGATGTATCAGTTCGTTAAGAATATTTTATATTTGTTCAGAACTTTTCAGTACTTCTTGACACTTTTGATGTGTAAACATCTATGCGCGCAGGGGGGTAAATTTCTATTTCACAATACAATCACAAAAACAGCGTAACGGGTTAGCTCACATGTTACGCTGATAGCCGTAAGACAAATCGGTGTGACTTATAATTGTATTGGTGCAAAAATTATGATATAAAATTGTTTCAGCTAATTCAACAACCCTTTGCTGTAAAACGACAAAAATTTCACAATATAAACGTATAACATATACATAATTCAATAACCCCACAAGTATAACCAGAGTCCCTGCAGTTGTTTGCTATAAATGTTACATAGATGACGCTTTCTGTTTGATTTTAAAAAAGTGATTTAAAAAATCTTTAATTACTAGATGTTTACACATCTCCCCTGTGATCGGACTCACATGATTTTTTTTGTAAATTAAAGCTTTTCGTGTGTTTTTAGAAATATAAATTATAATGAAGCAAAGATAAGTAATTATACCCTATACCACTATGTGGTTTGGGTATAATGACTTTGTGGTGCTGTTTGTAACAACCAAAAATATTTGACCCAGACCCATCTTTAATTATACCGATCGAATCAGAATCACTTTTTGAGTTGATTTAACAATGTCCGTCCGTACGTCCGTCCGTCCGTCCGTCCGTCCGTCTGTGTGTCCATGTAAAGCTTGTAATCAAAGTGCAGGTCGCAAATATGAATATATTTTGATGAAATTTGGTATATAAGCTTTTATCGGCCATGGGATGAACGCTATTGAAATTGGTGAAATTCGGTCCATGTTCAGACCTAGCCCCCATACAAATTACCCCTATGAAATCGACATAAATTGCCATAAGATCCAAATTGTCCAATTGGGTTTGCATGCGTTCATTACATCCATTAATGAGTAGTCCAAAAATGATCCCTTTGGTCCCATACAGAGCTGCTTCCCGATATTCACTTAAATCTATTAAAAAACAAAAATATTGCACTGATTCTTCTCAAATTGTGTTTGTATATGTTTTTGCAAAATACAAGAGACGTTACCAACCATGGTCAGGATCGGTCCATTTTTGGACCTAGTCCCCATATAGATATAGCATCCGATATGAACTTTTTCATATCTGCAGCCAAAAAAATTAATAAAAATCCCACTCAAATTTGGTTTTTGCTTATTTTCTATGTCCAGTACTGTACACTAATACCGACCAGGGAATCTTGGTCTGGGAGGACACCAGGCAGTAGGCGTTCCGTAAATTTCTATACTGACGGATCGAAATTGTGCGGTCAGGTTGGTTTTGGAGTCCATTCAGGGGAGCTTGGACTAAATCTGGCTCGAAGGTTACCAGACCACTGCAGTGTATATCAGGCAGAGGTACTGGCAATAAAGGAGGTTGCTGACTGGTTGGGTCGGAATATTCTGTCTACGACCGCAGTCAACATCTATTCTGATAGTCAAGCCGCAGTAAAATCCATGCGATCAATGTTCCTGAAAACGAGAACCGCCCTTAGCTGCCGCAAATCCTTAAATGAGATGGCCAAGCAGTTCGACATCAGGCTCATATGGGTCCCAGAGCACAGGAACATACCGGAAAACTGCAAAGCGGATGAGCTGGCAAGACAGGGTACTACCTTACAGGTTCCAGCGGATTTGGAATGTGTTGGTACACCCCTGGAATCGTGCAAGCTTGAACTTCGGCTTCGCACCGCTGGCATAACGAATAACAGATGGGCTAATGGATTAACGTGTAGGATCACAAGACAAATCTGGCCTGCTCTGAATCGAAAGCGTACAAATGCGCTATTATCACTCTCCCGTGGGGAGATCTCAACGGTAGTTGCTGTTGTTACTGGGCACTGCCTTATAGGGAGACACGCTGAGCGCCTTAAGGTCTCGTCAAATGATTTCTGTCGTAGCTGCTTGGATGTGGGGGAGGTAGAGGGCGTAGAACACTTCCTCTGCCACTGCCCGGCGCTATCCAGAACAAGATTACGAACATTGGGATCGCCGTTTCTTCACGATCTCTCTGACCTCTCAAACGTGGAAATTTCACATCTTAGGGGCTTCATTAGAAGCTCGAACTGGTTCTCCGGTGGGGACTGAGGGGAACACCCATTCGTCCCGTGGTATCACAACGGACCCCAGAGTCTAAGTGTGCTGGTCCTTGCATCAGCAGCCACTTCCAACCTAACCTAACCTAACCTAACCTAACCTAGTTGGGCCTAAGAGATAGGGTTTCCAAACGCATGGTATAGGGTATCGTATAGTCGGTCTAGACCGACTATAATTTTCTTACTTGTTTTAATATCAATTAAGCGAGCCTTATTGGATAAATAATTTTATGTCATTAATATTTAAATATGATTTGGGTGATGTGACCGCCGTCGCTAGCACGTACATGGCTCAATCTGGAACTCAAATTTCTACACACTTCTCACAGCACTTACGGCCGTATTTGACCAACAACTTGTCGAATGTTGATTTCCAGATATTTAGTTGTCTCTGGCTTATCGACGCAGATGAGTAGCTTGACATAACCTCCCAAAAAAATAATCAAATGGGGTTCAATCACACGATCATCAAGTGAAATTATTCGTTCAGCAGCAGCTTATCTGAGTAAAGTAAATATAGCGTTCTGTTGGAACCACATGGCATCAATATTAATACCAGCTAATTGAGGTATGAAAAAACTTGTAATCATATCTCTATACCACTCGCCGTTGACATTGTTTGTGAATATATATGGACCATTAACTCTGCCTTCCTATAAAGCCCACCAAAGAGTAATTTTCTGGTGATGTAATGGTATTTGGACAAAAGCATGTAGATGTTCCTCACCCAAATGCGACAATTTTTAACAAAAATTTAGCTTCATTGCTGGAAAAAATTTTATATGGAAAATCAAAATCAATATCAATTTGTGCTTCAGTCCATTGGGCGAATTGGCGGCGTATATGATGGTTATTTGGCTTTAATTCTAAACAAGTTGCTACTGAAAAGCTCGTAAACCAAGGTCCATTTAAAAAATCATCCATAGAGTGGATGGACACCTTCCCATTTGTTGAGAACGGCGCCGATTTGATCGATGTGGATCTTCTTCAGTGCTTTGCTGTACAGTCGCTAAAGCTTATTCGGTGCGCATTGTTTGGCATCTTACATTACCACTAAGGGTAAACGTGGCGTGATTAAGGCTACCTTAAATCGACAAAGTTCACGATAAGTTTGATGAACAGTTCTATTATTTTGTTAGAAAATTTAAACAATTTTTAAGCGTTGCTCTCGTGTAAGTCTATTAATGATGTAATGACAGACCAAACTAAGTAAAAAGCAACTATCTGCTATTAAACCGGATGTCAAATAAAGCAGTGTTACCAACTCAGCTATGTGATCCTCTCTAAAAACACTCTTTACAAGTAGTCATATATATCTTTTTACATTTCCAATATGAACTCAGCAGCAGTTCATCCTATATTTTTAAACTCTTTCTTTTAACTCATACTCACTGTCTGTCTGTCGTGGGTGGACCCCATTCCCCCTCATCCAATTGATCTGAAACTTGGCCCATAGTTTTGTTGTGAAAAAAGATTAACTTTGACATAGTCGCGCACAGTCACTTATAGTCACGCACAGTCACGGAGTGATCTGAATGTCATTTTCCTTCCTCCGATCGATCTGAAACTTAGTCCATACACTTGCTGTGAAAAAAAGATTAACTTTGACTTAGTCACGCACAGACACGCAGGGTCAAGCGCAGTCACGTAGTGGTCTAAAACCCATTTCGACTTATCCGATCGATCTGAAGCTAAGTCGATAGACTTGCTGTGGAAAGGGATTAACTTTGACATAGTCACGCACAGTCACGCATAGTCACGCACAGTCACGGAGTGATCTAAATGTCATTTTCTTTCATCCGATCGAACTGAAACTTGGTCCATAGTCTTGTTGTGACTATAGATTAATTTTGGGGTAGTCACGGATAGTCACGCACAGTCACGGAGTGATCTAAATGTCATTTCCCTCATCCAATCCATCTGAAACTTGTTCGATAGACTTGCTGTGAAAAACGAATAACTTTGACATAGTTACGCACAGTCACGCTTAGTCACGCACAGTCACGGAGTGACTTATACCCCATTTCCCCTTATCCAATCAATCTGAAACTTTGTTCAGAGACTTGCTGTGACCACAGATTATTCTAAAATAGTCACGCAGTCACGGAGAGACTCAGGACTCGTATGCATAAGGAAAGAAAGAGTTTTAATAAAAACGTTGTTTTTATGGTACTTTTTCTTCATATCATTTCAATTTATTTTTATCACTTTCAAATTCTCGATGTGAATTATTAATTCCCAAAATTATTTTGAATAATCTCCATTACTATTTGGGATTCGCATATAAATAGACCTGACTTGATTATGGCATAATCAAAAACTCGATTTAAGTAGATGTTTGTGTTGTAGTGGGTAACCTTTCATAATTCCTCCCCAAAGAACTTAATTTTTGAAAGCTACATAAATACCCTTTACCGGTTAAACCCATTTTATACTGAGACTTTTCTCCCCACGGACCCCTGATAGTTGTTTGTAATGACATACACAAGACTTCTTAAGAAAAATCAGACTTTCCGTTAAAAAATTTACCAACAGCAGCTAAAAACTCATATATTTACTGGGTATATTATAATTGCAAATAATTTGCTTTACATAATTTTCAGACGTTTCTAACATGTTTGAATAAAGTAAAGAAATGAAAAAAACTCCACACGTTTATTGCTTTAAAGCAGAATATTACTTGCTTTAACATTTGACCGGAAGTTCGACAAAAGTTCAAATTAAATGCAATGTTCGTAAATAGTTGTTAGTGTAGTTAAACAAGGAGAAACCACCATGACTATATATAAATATATGTGTGTGTATGCAATTATTAACACAAAAACACGCATGCATACAACCTGAATGTATTATTTTAACCCTTTTAGGTAGATTTGTTGATATCCGTTATTTTGATCAAAATCGACTTTACAATGATAGTCGAGGAATTGTGGTATGTCTGAATTCATTACTTTCCTTAGTTCATTATTTACAACACTTAGAAGCTAGATCGTCAAATCTTTCCTCTTTATCTATAGATCAGTAGCAGCCTCACATAAATTTCCTTCAATATATTTTTTTAAGATTTTGATCCAGCCCAGTGACTGCACTCGATCTTAAATTATTGTAGGTTCTGTTCTTATGTTATGTTATGTTATGTTATGTTATGTTATGTTATGTTATGTTATGTTATGTTATGTTATGTTATGTTATGTTATGTTATGTTATGTTATGTTATGTTATGTTATGTTATGTTATGTTATGTTATGTTATGTTATGTTATGTTATGTTATGTTATGTTATGTTATGTTATGTTATGTTATGTTATGTTATGTTATGTTATGTTATGTTATGTTATGTTATGTTATGTTATCTTATGTTATGTTATGTTATGTTATGTTATGTTATGTTATGTTATGTTATGTTATGTTATGTTATGTTATGTTCTTTAAAATCTTATATACGGAAATGGGCCTCAGGACCTCAAAATTGCTATGAAAAATTCTACAAAGTGCGATGATTTCGTGTAAGATATGCGTCGTTGTCTCGTCATCTTCCAGATACATAAAACTGAAGTATTACATGTTAAATCTACTTAACTTGTAGGATCTAGTAAGCAGTTTAATCCAAAATAGTCATGTGCGTGAAAAGATTTAACACTAATTGCGATTACCTAAGACTCTTCGAGTTGTTCTGAAGTCAAAATCTATATCAGTCTACGTCTTCCTAACTAGAGACATTTTTGATGACCATTTTATCACATAATATGTTTCTGGGGCCTTCGTAAGAGTAGCGGTGGCCAATATGAGCAGTTCTTCCGCGATATGATGTCCATCCATCAGTGTAAAGTTTTACGTTTCCATGAGGATTGCAGCAGATTAGCTACCTGGCTTCAGTGAAAAAAATAAATATGCACTCCTTTACATCACTTTTTAACTTTCATTCTAGCAAAAAGTATAATTGGCTGTATATCCGCCTGAATTTTTCCTTGGAGATTCTAGAGTTTATACCATAGATAGATAGCGGTTTTAACTCAGCAATTCATTTTCAGTAAGCCAATTCTAGGCTTTCAGTGTCCACAAAAGGACCACCAGCTAGACACTCTGATCTACTGTCGACGATGATCTCAAAATTGCTTCCAAATTAAAGCTAGTTTAGCTCTACTACGTAACGAACGAATAATGTTCGAGTGGCCGTTTATGTTTTGAGAACCGGCAAGTCCAAAATTAAACCTACAAACAAGCAGGGTTGCTGAAGTTTTAGTGAATATGTATAAAAGAGCACGTCCGATGATGGCTTCTTGAGGCAATGTCGGACATATTTTTAAGGCACCTGATGTGTCAACCATTATAGTTTGTAACGTTGGGTGTTTTAACTTCCGTTATTTATCTTTTGGACACTAGTTCCGTAAAGTATAAGTCATTTCCCGTTGTAGATTCCTGATACCAAAGTACATAACTTTATTATTTTATTTATTTCTTAATATCAGCTGGTATATAGTAACAGCTAGCAAAATATATAAACAAAATTTTAGAACAATAATACGAACTTTAAGTGCAGTTACAAACATAATCGGTAGAATTTAATAAGTCTCTGGAAATTCAGGTAAACAGGTTCGTAAGATCTCAACTGTCTGTTAGGAAGATTTATATGTGACCTTCTCCGGGAAAAGGGACCTAGTGTGTCAAAAAACGTGTTTGGACTTAAGAGTGGATTCTGGTACCTAAAAGGGTGTAGAATAAGATGAAATGAGCTAGATTACAAAACGAAGTTGGGAAAATTGATAAAAATGAGAAAAACAATAAAATTTAATTTTTTTTGATTTTTTGGTTTAAAATTGTTTGTTTTTTCGTCAGTCTTCGAATTTTTTTGGAGTTTGGAGTTTTTTTTCGGTGTTTCGTGATCTGGTACTTCGATTTTCTTCCGTTTTACAATTTCAGTTTTTTCTTTTTTCGGCGCTTTGACTTTAGCTTTCTTTTTCTCGTGATCCGGTGCTTCGATTTTTTTTCTTGTTGGCAGGTTCAGATTATTTTTCGATTTTTTTCGCTTTAGGTTACTCGGTTTAGAAGCTACAAAATCCCGTTTCTGTGAATCAGTACATAAAACGCTGACATTCTCATACAAACACCATTTGCGATCTAACGATAAACCGCTTGGTGCACTGAGCGGAAGTAATTCGTTTGGTAGCTCAGCAGTTAATCGCAGATAAAATCTTTCTTCTTCCGAGTACACAAGTTTTTTACATACAATTTCGTTTTTTTTAAGTCAAAGTGGTGGTACTTGGTAATACCTAAAATGCAAACGTTTACAAAATTAATTGAAATGAATTTGAAAAATTAAAATCCCAAATTCGCGAGAGTTTACCTGGTAATAAATCCTTCGAAATGAGTATCCCATGTTCGCCACTCTACTTCACTTCCATTCCCAGCGTTGTTAAATTTATTACTGCTAGATCTATTGACCACATCTTCAAAATCTTGGTAATAATCTACATTTGAGCGACTATATTCTAGTTTCATTAATCCGAAAGAGCGATCGGGACTGAACTTGGTGTGGCCAGTTAGGAAGAAATTTAATGATATCGATTCGTTTAAGCCAGAAACCACTCGCCAGGCCAAATAATGCATCATTGCATTATTTTTATTCCGTGCTACGCAGTTGTCACAAAATAAAACTAAACAAAATAAACTGAAGTAATCGTGAATTTGGCTAATGACAGCATTAGGTCCTTTTCCTATTTCAAACTCTTCGTCTAATAAATAGTTCGACTGAACGTTAGTGAAGTCATTATGAATACCAAAAATTGAACATTTACGAGCTGCTTTGAAATATGCCGTTCCGACTTGTTGTGGACTGGATGGATAAGATATATTTTGTGCATAGTCGAAACTCACTACAAGAGTAGAATAAGCATCACTCATTTGCAGCATTGTTGGTAGAAATCGCGCTGGCGTTTCGCATGGTCAAGATGAGTAACAGCCATTCGTAATTTTGCTTCTTTTGTATCTGAATGAGATTCTTCCAAACCTCGTCGTAGCAACATAGGCGACATGTAAGGGCAGTACTTCATCCAAATTTTGTAAAAAGTTTTAATTGCGATTTTATCTTCAGTAAGACAAACTTTCTCAAAACGACGATAAACAGCACTTTTTGTTTCACTGGATGGTAGCAGCATTACTTTACAGTCTTTGTAGTTTGGCATTCTACCAGGAAGAGGTATTGCGAATTTTTCAGCAAAATTTTGAATAAATTGAACGATACGCGACTGCCGTTTTGAAGACTTGCCGCTTAGGCCATGTTTTCGTTCAGAAAAGCCAACATTATCACTATGTCGAATCAAATTTTTATAACGTTTTAAACCAACATCGTAAATAAAACAAAACATCTTTCTACAAATATGAATGCCACGAAATAAGTACATTGTATCAACTCTGGATTTATTTTTTACCCTTTGTACATACTTCTTCCGACTTTCAGTATTATAAACGATTCCGAGCGATAAATGTTGTCGATGAAATTCCAAATGGCTCAAATGGACTAAATCCTGGTCTGGTTTACTTAATTCTTGGAAAAATTGCCGGCTTTGTATAGCAAGATTTTCTGGAATTATCTTATTACATTATCTTATATATTATATATTTTTCTAAGAAGGCATACATAATAAATTGTACCATGAATTCAATTAAGGAAAAATGATCATTTTGCTTTCCACAATCGCAAATTTTATTAGAGCCAACATCTTCGACACTTTGGGAGATTTAGCTCCGCATTCCACCAAAGATGTCAAAGATAAACTAGTAAGAATTCTCTTTCAACAGATTCAAGTTTTTTATGAAGACAATGGTGTGGATCCCAGATTACTAAATCGTTTTCAAGTATTGGGCAGCCTAGAAACGAGGATAGATGTTCTATTACATAAGGATCATTAAATTTTTATACCCAACGTTTTATAAAACTCAAAATGCGATTTATCTCATTAAAAATCATAATAATATGAGAATTAAAACTTTCTCTTTCATCGAAAAGAACTCCTAAATCAATGAATATGTCGTTCATAGATGGCGAATGTCTACAAAAAAGTCGTAGTCCTTAATTTTTTTTAAGCCAAATTCCTTTAAGTTGACATTACACCAGTTATAGAAGCTTTTAGGTCAGACCTTTAGGAAACATGATGATTTTTATTTCGTCGACGTACATAAGGATATTATTGCATAGACTTTTGAAGATCATTTATAAACATCAAGAATAAGAGGAATTTGAGGTAACTCCCTTCAGGAACACCCAAAGTAACGTCTATATAGTTCGAATTAGCTTTATTGAAAATTACACATTGCTTATGATTTTTGAAGTACCAGCGAATCCACTGTAGGAAGTTGTCAGAGAATCCTCTAAAATCAAAATTCGCTATAATTAAATTTTGGCTAACTTTATCAAAAGCTTTTCTAAAGTCGGTGTTTTAACATCAATTTGTTTACTTTTGCCGAATACAGTTTATATTCTAAGTGCCGGCTATATATATATTAGTAATGCCCTGTCGCGCTTCGTTGCCACCTACCGAGACTACTTGGCATGTTTTATTTCATAATCAGTTTTTCCTGCGAAGCTTTTGTTGAGCAATTAAATATTTTATTTCATTTATTTTACATATTTTTTCTGCCCTATATCACCATGTCTTCAGTGTATAATGACTGTGCTGATGTAACTACCAAAAATATTTAACTTAGACCCATCTTTTATTATACCAATCGACTCAGAATCACTTTCTGAGTCGATTTAGCGATGTCCGTCCGCCTGTCCGTCTGTGTGTCCGTGTAAACCTTTGATAAAATTTAGTATATAAGCTTTTATCGGCCATAGGATGAACGCTATTGAAATTGATGAAATTCGGTCCATATTCAGACCTAATCCCCATACAAATGACCGCTATGAAATCGACATAAATTGCCATAAGATCCAAATTATCGCATAGATCTCAGTCAAATTGGCTTTATATGTGCTTATTATATCCACTAATCAATAAACCAAAAAAAATCCCGAAAGGACAATTTTTAGTCATAGGCCCCATATAGAGGTGCTTCCCGATCTTCACTTAAATATATCAAAAAATAAAAATATTGCACAGATTTTTCTCAAATTTGGTTTGCGTACATTTTTCAAAATATAAGTGACCTTAACAAATATGGTCGGGATCGGTCCATTTGATTTATGCTTAGTTTCTATATCCATTAGTTGGACTGAAGAGATAGAGTCTCTAAACCATGGTATAGGGTATCGTATAGTCGGTCTAGACCGACTATATTTTCTTACTTGTTTAATTTTAATGCTTTCTGATATATAATACTTTTTGTTTTTTCATTCGGTGCAGCAATTATCAAATTTTTTTACGTTCCTACTCTGGAGCAAGATACATATAGCTGCTCATGAGAAGAACATGGATTCTCCATATTAAATCTAGCAACACTTAACTATTGGCCTTGAATATAGAACATCATTTGGCAATTTTTCTTTTTAGCGATTTTTGATTTAGGCGATTTTCGGTATTAGCGATTTTTTTGCCCATTTTTGTTTTTGGCGATCCATATCTTTCGCGATATTCACTTTTGGCGATGTTATGCTTTTGCCGATTTTTGAATTTGGCAATTTTTAGATTTGGAGATTCTACCCATACTTTCAACGACTACTCACATTGATTATTAATGTAGTTGTCAAAAGTTTAACGACTTTTACCTTCGTAGTACTTTACATTATTTTGTATGGGAAGTGCTACGCCCACTAATTCCGTCCCGCCCGTTGTCCCGTTGTCTTATTACTCACATTAATATCTGATGGTCTCCTGCAAAGTGTCGGGGCTTTCTCTTTTATAGTCACCAGTTATATGATATTATATATTTACTTTATATGGGGGTGACACGCCCACTACTCCAATCACGCCCATTTTTGTTCGACTAATCACATGAATAACTTATAGGCTCACGCAAATCTCAAGGCTTTCACTATTACAGTACTCCTGATATATAACTTTTTATTTTACTTTGTATGGGAAGGTGCCACGACCATTAGTCCGATACCGCCCATTTTTTGTCCGACTACTCACATTAATAATAGATGGCCTTAGAAAAATTTTCAAAACTGTCTCTGTCATAGTACTCGAGAAATATAATATTAAATTTTAACTTCATATGGGAGATGCCACGCCCACTTACCCAATCTCAGCCATTTTTGGCATGGCTACTAACATAAATAATAGGTGACATCACACAAATTTGCCAAGCTCTCTCTGTCGTGTTACTCAATATAGCTGTGGTCACCAGCTATAACCGCCTAAGTCGACTTAAGAACGATTTGAGTTATGTATGCTATCATATTCTACTAACAAAATCTTTATATTTACGTGAAATCTCCATTTCTCTAACACTGTTTAACAAAAAGTTATTAATGAAAACATACTGACCTAAGTTGTAATGAAGCCCCATTACATTTATATAAAAAGCCATTTTTCTCGAAAACATGGTATTCGACGATTTGGGTCATCTTTGCTATCATGTTCTACTAAAATCGCTTTATATTTACGTGAAGTCCCCATTTCTCTAACACTGTTTCTTGAAAAGATATTAATAAAAACTAGCAGATTCCAGCACTTAAAATTCGAGTGCAAATTCTAGGAAATTTTATTTTTCATTTAATAAAGACACTAAAGGTATGCTTCACAATTCAACTCATTTTAAACGAAAAAACAGACTCAATATATTAACACAAACACATTAACAAATTTAACAAACACATACATAGTATCGTATAATTTTATGTATGTGTTAGTAGCAACTTTAACCGATCATAACTCCAAAAAAATTTCCAAACGATGAAAATCTGTAAATCTGGGTAACAGCTAAAAAGAAATGCCTTTCAAATTATATTTTTTTTGTCAAAATGGGGGTAAAACTGTAAAACTTACATTGGTCACAAGAAATCGCCTTGCCTATTAGTATTATAGATATACTGACCATTACGACTGCATTTTTTAATTTAGTTTGAAGAAGCAGCCGTCTGGTGGAACACCACTTACATAGAATAATTCTTAGCCAGGTTCAATGCGTTACAGGTAGAAATTATGATGAAAAGGTTTATTCTGTTAACATCCAATAGTACCATACTTCCAAAGTATTTGCATTTTCTTCTTCTTTTAGATCCTGGTAGCTTCCACAAAAGTCATAATCTCAGATTTTTATTTTTCGGGCATGTGAGCCGAAGCAAGCTTCATAACTGGTTATCACCGCGACCAGGTGGCATAGCAAAGTAATGATTATGCCACTGTAGTCATGATCCTAAGTAGGTCGTTATCCTATAAGAAAATGTAGTTTTATGTTGTCATGATTTGGCATCTTGATATAAGGACTGAGACAATTTAATGAAGCAATTGTAATAAAATAATTTGAAATATATTTATATTTATTGTACAATATTAAAAAAATGCTTATCAGAATAACATCCTGTAAGAAATTCTATTATATTCTTGTCATAAGTAGACGTCTTCTATTCAAAATTTGAAGTGGCAGTAGCAGCTTCCTTTAAATTCTTCATAATTAATTTTATAAGAGTCTTATAGGCCTTAGTTCTGTACAATTTGGCGGATTCGCTGCTACTGGCACGAAACAACAATATCCTCTACGTATTGTGACCTTCAAAAGCCTCTGTTTCTAGAAATCTTTAACGTATCGTACTCTGTCCAAATAAATAGGCAACTTGTCATTTTAAACTTTCCAGGTTTGTCGATTTAGTCAAGTAGTATTTTGTCGATAGTACTGCTTGGAAGTTCTATAATATTTTCCTTGTGCCATGACATTTCTGTTGCCGATATATTAAGGCCTTCGGTGATCGGGCTAAATCGCAAAAAAAATATTTGTAAGTTGTACAGACAGTTCCGGGAAGGCAGAGAATATGTTAGAGACAAAGAGTGTCCTCCAAAAACACAAAATTTTTTTGAAAAAGGTTTGACGGTTAACATCTCGGAAACAATGTCTTTTAATTACCAGAATAAAATTAAATACATTATTGCTGATGGCGAGAATTGGGTTTATGCCTAAAACCGACCAATCAAACGAATAACATGTAAAAGTTGAAGTGAGACTGAAAATATCATGGTCAAAGTTTTTTAAAAATGTATGTTTTCTTCGATTATCGTGGTGTGTATATTATTTATGTGTTAGGCATAGTTTGTCTGCAGCTACTGCACCATTTCGAAGATTCAATGCAGTAGATCTTCGAGTCCATTTCGCACAAAATCAACTCATTATCAATAAACTCAAAAGACCACTCTGGGGACACCATTTTGAATCTATGGAGTACATAAAAGCCAAATCTCTGCATACTTTGAAGGCCATTTCGACTGTAAGAACTAATTGGAGGTTTGAAAACAATGTTTGTGGGATCAGAAAAAGATACCAATTGAGGACGATGCAATTGTGTATTTCACTTCCTTCGGTATGTCTGCTCTTATGGTGATAACATTTTATTCACCGTGACCCACAAAGTGTTAGCAAATATTCAAGTTTGTTTTACTTAGTCGTGCTTTCCTTCTAATACGAGTAAGAGGAGTTTTAAATGAAAAAGAAAAAAAAAATACAAATCTTTTATAATATTCAAGCAATTGTTAGCATTGAGACCCTCTCAAACAAGAGTTCTCTTTGCTCTGTACAAGTATTTGAGTTGGAAATAAATGAACCGAAAATATACTAAAAACAAACAAAATTGAATTGTTGTTGCTACAGTGGAACAATGAAAAAGAAAAAATTTACAAACGTCAATCTTTGGTTAAATATTTTAGTATTGTCTTAAAATAGTCTTTGAATTGTTTCGATATTAATTTCTGAAAACCACAATTCAATTGTCACACTCCAATTATCCAGTTCGTATCATTGTGTTTAAACCAAGAATATTATTCTAGCCAATATAATAAACAATTATATATATATATATATATATATGACAATTTAAATAAAAAAAAAAACGTGCAAATCTAGGTTCCACTGTTTTGCATATATAAGTGGATCTGCAATATACTGCAGTACTATGTATAAGTAACAATCTCTGGGGTTTTTCATTCGATTTATTTATTTATTTTAGTATTTTATACCATTTTCTTTTTTTTGTCAATAATTTTCTAAAGTTTTTCTTACCACTCATTCTCAATTCATTTGAAATGGTAAATAGTAACAGACAATTGTTAAAGTACAAAAGTAACATGATTTTGGAAAAACTAAGAAAATCTTTTGTTTGAGTTTTTTCTAATAACATACAAAAAAGTTTTTTGTAATTTTATAAAAAAAGTAAAAGAAAACAACAAACTTGGCATGGAGTTATTAAAATAAAACCTCTTGCTAAACTGTGGGTACAAATAATGAGCGGCTTGCCTTAATAGAGCTGTTACGGAATTTAATTCGGACTATATCAAATCATTTAGGATTCTAATGTCGAAAAAGTCTGTTTAGGTATAAAGATACATCTATTGCATGTTAAAAGAAGTAAGCTCTGACCTGTTTAATAAAGTAGAAAGTATTTGAAAATTAACGAGCTGTTGATCATTTTATACTCGTAATTCAAAAAGAAAAAGTAAGAACAACAATTGTAATTAAAGAACCGAGGATGGTGGAACAGTATTGGGCCATAATGTAAGGTTTTTATTAATGATAAATAGATTATTTAATATAAAGTACTCGTATTTTAAATCAAGTAAAAGTAGTAAATTCGGCAGTGCCGATACCTTCTACTTGTTCTTTACACTCAATACCACTATTGGATAAGGATGCCATTTTAATACAATTGCCTTTAAATTCAAATACCATATAAACTAAAAGTTAATTGCTTTTCTTTTTTGAGCAATATTTTTTATAATATATTATTTATTGAATAATTTCAATATTTTTCTATTATTGGACAAGAAATACTATTAAGATAACTTCATTAGAGACCGTAGAGAAATATTTGTTTAACCCAGCCGACATTGGAATTCGCGAAGTCACAGCATGGAATGTTTTAAGAGCTTAAAAATTATGCGATATTTCAATAAACAGTTTCAAACTTGTCTTGACTAAAAATCTTGGCAATTTTGATTTTGCCCCATATCAGTATATAGTTAAATAGGCAGATTGTATACAAAAATACATTAAAAACAAGTAAGACCGACTATACGATACCCTATACCACGTAAACAAATTGGTTATGAAAATAAGCATAAATCAAATTTTAGAAGGATCTATAATATTAATAGGCTAGGTGATTTTTTGTTACCGATGTTTTGTTCTACCAAACAATGTTTGACCAAACATATCTATAATATTAATAGGCAAGGCGATTTCTTGTGACCGATGTAAGTTTAACATTTTTACCCCGATTTTGACAAAAAAGTTATCACCTGAAACGCATTTCTTTTTAGCTGTTCTCCAGATTTACAAATTTTCATCTTCTGGAATATATTTTTGGAGTTATGATCGTTTAAAGCTGTTACTAACACTTACATAAAATTATGCAATGCTATGTGTGTGTTTATTAAATTTGTTAAATTTTTTAATGTGTTTGTGTTAATGTGTTGAGTTTGTTTTCTTCATTTAAAATGATTTGAATTGTCAAGCATAACTTTAGGGTCTGTATTAGATGAAAAAATTAAATTTCCTAGAATTTGCACTCGAATTTCGAGCGCTGGAATCTGCTAGTATTATTGAATAGTTTTTCCTTTTAGCTGTTTACCAGGTTTACAGAAAAATGAAATTTTCTAGAATTTGCACTCGAATTTCGAGCGCTGGAATGTGCTAGTATTATTGAAAGGTTTTTTCTTTTAGCTGTTCACCAGGTTTCAAAGTTGCTACTAACACGTACATACAATTATACATATGCTATATGTGTGTTTATTAAATTTGTTAATGTGTTTGTTAATGAGTTTGTTATTTATTTTTTATTTCTTTATAATTTAGCACTAAAAAGAAATTATTTTTTAATGTTAAAACTTATAAAGCTATAGCAACTAGGCCTTAAGCTTATAGAAAATCATGAATAGATGGGAAGAAACAGATGTATTATTATTTTTTATAAAATGATCAAAACAGAATATGTGTATAATCGAAAAGGGTAATAGGAGGATACAAATGGATTCAAAAGTTATTAGTTTATATATGTATAGGTATATATATGGGAGATTTCATGTCAAGTGCACCAACTTTTGAAACCGATGTCTTCCGATCGGGATGAAATTTGCACCAAGGTTAGTCCTATTGAATAGTAGTTTATTCACAATTTTTCAATAAGATCGGTCCAGATCTCTCTGAGTTAGAGGGGATCAAAATTTGACATTTTGGCCAAACAGGTGTGTTTTCTCATCCATGTAACTCATTACCTATTGTTATTAGAAAATTTTCTCCTAAAGAGTTTAGATAGCTATTTATTCAATATTTCGGAAAAAAATAGTTAAAAAAAAAAAAAAAAATTTGTAGACTTTTTTTTTGCTAAATTAAAGCATTTTTTGCCTTTTTTTTCAAAAAGGGCATTTTTTTTCATAAGAAAGCTTAGGATTTTTCCTTTAAGAGCTTTTTGGTGGCTTAGTGGGATGGGAGTGGGATATCTATCAAAATAAATGTTTTGTAGCTCAAGACAACGGTTTTTCAATTTTTCACAAATGCACTATTTTGAATTTTTTTCTATTTGTGTGTAAAACCTTACAAATAAAACTTATACTGAGAAACTAGACAAATTAACCTTTCCGAAGGTATGTAACATACCTTCATAACATAACAGAAGAGAATGGTTATCTATAATCTGCGTTTTGGCAGAAAGCAGCGGAACTCATACAGTATGCGTTTGCATTTACCATGAAAATCTTAAATTGATGTTGAACGAAATCTACTTACAGTATTTAATAGATGATTCGGCAGAAGATTTACACGATTACCGCGATTGCCTTAAATTGACTATGTGTCCTAATGAAACAACTTCTTGCCACTTAGGTGAATGTACCAATTGCCCGAAAACCACATTCATCAAAGAAAATTTAATCAACTCTTTAGATCGAGAATATATAGAGGAGGTCAAATTTGATTCTTGGATTCAGACTGACAGATGCACATTGGAAACAATCATTTTAAATGTGGATGATTTTGTGGAAGAAATGTGTACAGGATTGCTAAGGATTTGAAGATACATTTGAAGTCTGGTGAAATCGTTATTTCATAACATTTCGCAGAAAACTATAAATATGTTCTTCAGGATGCCATACAAGCATTCCACTTCAATAACGACCAAGCAACTATATTCACAGTAGTTATTTACTACATGAAAGATGAAAAACTGGAACACAAAAGTATGGCAATCATATCCAACGATTTAAAACAGGATACCGTTGCAGCTTATGAGTACCAGAAGAGAATACTAAAATTTCTAAAATCTAAATTTACATTAAAGAAGGTATACTACGTTTCGGACGGAGCTCGTCAACCTTTTAAAAACAAAAGTAGCTTGGCAAATCTTATGGCCCATGAAAAAGATTTTGGAATGGCAGCTGAGTGGCATTTTCATCCTACTGCTCATGGTAAAGGAGCATGTGATAGTATTGGAGCAAACCTTAACAGAAATGCAGCGAAGTATAGCCTCCAGTGCTCTCATCAAGATCGCATCTTAGATGCGACTGCTTTATTCCATTAGGCAAAAAGTTATTGTAAAGAAACTAAAATAGTTTTTAGTAGCAAAGAGGATCATCAGGAAACATTGAAAACACTGAAGAGCAGATTCGATGCTGCGGTAACAATCGATGGCACCGCTAATTACCATGCTTTTATACCGCTTGTCGATGGCAGACTCAAGTTGAAAAAGTTTTCTGCCTCTATTCAATGCGATTTCTTTCCAAAGACAACAAATAAACCAGCAGCGAAATCAATAGCTGAACCTAGTAACGCCAAGAAAGGATTGACAAAAAACGCAGTAAATAAAGGCGACAAAAAAGCTGGATGAAGGACTGGGTATTTAAAAATTTACAAGACTTAAGTACTTCATCAGCTACAATAAATTAAGTATAAAAATAGTTATGATATAAATGGATCTAATGCAATTAAGATTAAATTTTAATAAATTATTTATCTTTTTATTTTTAATATTATTATTATTATACATTAATTTAATTATTATTAAAAATAAATAAAAAATAATAATTTTTCAACATTTCTATAGAAAAAAAGCGATTTTTTTCCTGAGGTTAACATATTCTGGGTATTACAGTATCGAGGGTATAAAATTTTAGTTAGGTATTTGTAAGGTTTTACACACAAATAGGAAAAAATTCAAAATAGTGCATTTGTGAAAAATTGAAAAACCGTTGTCTTGAGTTACAAAACATTTATTTTGATTGATATCCCACTCCCATCCCACTAAGCGACCAAAAAGCTCTTAAAGGAAAAATCCTAAGCATTCTTATGAAAAAAAATGCGCTTTTTGAAAAAAAGGCAAAAAAAAATTTTTTTTTTTTTTAAGTATTTTTTTCCGAAATATTGAATAAATAGCTATCTAAACTATTTAGGAGAAAATTTTCTAAGAACAATAGGTAATAAGTTACATTGATGAGAAGAAACACCTGTTTGGCCAAAATGTCAAATTTTGATCCACTCTAACTCAGAGAGATCTGGACCGATCTTGTTGAAAAATTGTGTCTAAACTACTATCCAATAGGACTAACCTTGGTGCAAATTTCATCCCGATCGGAAGACATCGGTTTCAAAAGTTGGTGCATTTGACATGAAATCCCCCATATATCAGAATGGCAGTTACAGGTTTGTATATCAAGTGATATAAGTTTGTTAATTTTATAAACCTAATAAGTTTTTTATGTTTTCATAAGAGGGATAGGAAAGTGTTTGGAGGGGATCGGTGCAATCAAAAATGGTATTTCTTTCATGTAGGTATGGGGGACAATCGGATATAATATGTTTTATGGTTATTATTGTACTTAGGTCACAATTGCATAGTATTAAATGTTCATAAGTAAGTCTTGAATTTGATTAAGTCAAGTCTTTTGACATCTCTATTGGTTTCCATCCATTGTTGAATATTTATTTTTCCCGTATTTAAGTTTCTATACCACATATTAGATTTATCCCAAATGGAATTGTTTTTGTATGAATTGTTTTTTTTTTAATTCTTTCTTGATATCACTAATATTTAAATTTGGACTTTTGAATAGTGGGTATTTAATGCCTTGTTTTGCAGTTATATCCGCAAACTCATTTCCAACAATTCCCATATGAACTGGAACCCAGAAAAGAAATATTTTAGGATATTTACTAATCAATTCGTCTCTTATTCCAATTGCATAGCAATTGTTATTATTAACATTAGATATGGCCTTTAGAGCTGATAACGAATCTTTACATATAACAAATTTTCCTCTTCTACTTTTAACAAATTTTACTGCTTCATGAATTGCTGTAATTTCGGCGGAAAATATGGAGCTAAAGTCCGACAATAATGAGATCTTAATTGGCTTATGTTTAAAAGTAACTGAATATGTTGTGGATTTTCCGCATTGGGAAACATCAGTGTAAATAAAGGTATAGTCGTTAAATATCTCAACAACATTACGGAATAACCATTGGTATTGAATGGGAAAAGTTGTGTCTTTCATGTGTAAGTGAAGAGAAACATCTATAGACTCAAATTTTAGGTTCCACGGAGGATTAGTTGAAGGGGATGTTTTTACACGAGTAAGTGATAAATCTAATTCGGAGCAGTTTTCGAAAATTTTACTGATGGTAGATGGGATTCAAAAAAAAAATTTTTTTTTTGATTTATTATGTTTTTTAACTATATTAAGTAGCGGGCCATTATTACAAAACATAAGAGATTTAACTAGATAAATAGTAGTGAAGTCCCGTTGAATAAAATGTCATTGATATTTGATTCGACTAGCATATTGCTAATCTGTGTGGAATGAAGTGCACCAAGAGTAGCACGAATAGCCGAATTTAAAATTGAGCTGATTTTTTGAGTAGAGATTTTGGTGAGTATCCAAACATAAAGATCGCATATTTTATTTTGGAAATAATTAGTGATTTTACTATATTTAACAATTATGACTATGTTGCAATCAAATTTTGGGTCTGAGAGGCATTTAATGATGTTCAATTGCTTATTTAATGAATTACTGAGATAGTCTATATGTGATCTCCAATTGTATCTTTTCTTAAAAATAACCCCAAGAATTCTTAGGCTGTTGGTTTCTGAAAATTACATTTGATTTGTTATAAGTGTGCATTTGCAGTATTGTTTTCTACAAATGTGAATATATTACAATTTATCTCTGAAAGTACAGAATAATTACACCAATTCAAAATTTCATCGAATAACCTGCTAATGTCTATCTTAGGGTTTTTCTTCTTATCTGATCTTATTATTATATTGAAATCGTCTGCATATGCACAAAAATTTAAATTTTTGTGGGAAAAAAGAATATCACTTAGTTTATTATATGCAATTAGAAAAAGTACAACCGATAACGGTGAACCCTGAGGTATTCCATTATATAAGTCGAAAGAATTGGAGTAGGTGTGCCCGACCCGAACTATGGTTTTTCGTTTAGACATAAAGTTTATTATGTAGTTAATTATTTCTGGGCCTACATGCCATGCAATAAGTTAATGAATGATTGTATGTAAACCTATCTTATCATATGCCCTTTCAAAATCTAATGATAAAATAGAGAGTTGGTGTCTGGAGGACAGAGAATTGGCTACGAGATAATAAACGTAAAGTAAAGTATCTGCTGCGGATTTTCCTTTTCTAAAACCCATCTGGTGGCTATTCAGAAGTTTGTTGAAGTCAAGGAACCACCAAAGTCTATTAGCGATTATCTTATCTAAAATTTTTGAGAAACATGAATTAAGTGACATATGTCTATATGATTTAATAAGGGTTTTATCTGCTTTTGGTTTTAAAATAGGCTGGTGTGTTTTAATAACTTTGTTAATGTGTTTGTTAATGAGTTTGTTATCTTCATTCGCAATAATAAAAAACCAAAAAAGTATCTATTGGTTTGTGAATTGGCTAAATTGAAAAATGAAGTATAGAAATTTCACTCGAATTTCGAGATCTGGAATCTGCTAGATATTATTAATTTGTTTGCCTTCGGCTACGAAAAAGTTCATATCGGATAATATGTATATATTAAGGTGACAGCCAGTTTTTTTTGGAATTTCAAGACGTGGGGGTCGGACTATTGTGACACTGGATTAATTTAGAACGGCATAACAGTAGACGACATACAAAATACTATACATAAGATCATCTTGGGATCAGGAGAGTCCAAAAATTTTATTTTTGTTAATTATTTCAATGTATTTAAAAATGTGAGCTCGATTTTCTTAATCAAGTGGGCTGCGGCGCATTTATTGCCTGGGGAAATTGATATAACTTGGCTGCTTTTCAACCGATATTAGATTTTGTTGCTTTATTAGAAAGTTAATTTACTCCAAATTATGGTTTAATTAATTTAATTGAAACGCAATTATTACTGTCAAAATTTTTGTGAAAAATTATTTGTTTTTGTATATTTTTACAAATTAATGCATATTTGGACTTTGAAATCAATGCGCGTCCAGAAAGCATTGTCCGATTTGGCTCAAATATTGCGCACTAACATTTTAGATCAAGAGTCACAATAATCCGAACCGCACGCCTAAAATTCGACCAAAATTTTTTTTCATACAAACCGCTGCCACCTCAATATGTATGAACTAGCAGATTCCAGCCCTCGAAATTCGAGTGCAAATTCTAGGAATTTTTATTCTTTTTATTAAATAAAGACCCTAAAGGTATGCTAATCAATTATAGCCAATTCACAAATCAACACAAAAAAACAAACTCATTTTTATTACAAACACATTAACAAATTTAATAAACACACACATAACATTTTATAATTATACCCTATACCACTATGTGGTTTGGGTATAATGACTTTGTGCTGCTGTTTGTAACAACCAAAAATATTTGACCTAGACCCATCTTTAATTATACCGATCGAATCAGAATCACTTTCTGAGTTGATTTAACAATGTCCGTCCGTCCGTCCGTCCGTCTGTGTGTCCATGTAAACCTTGTAATCAAATTGCAGGTCGCAAATATGAATATATTTTGATGAAATTGGGAATGTAAGCTTTTGTCGGCCATGGGATGAACGCTGTTGAAATTGGAGAGAATCGGTCCGTGTTCAGACCTAGCCCCCATACAAATTACCCCTATGAAATCGACATAAATTGCCATAAGATCCAAATTGTCATATAGATCTTACTCAAATTGGGTTTGTATGCGTTCATTACATCCATTAATGAGTAGTCCAAAAATGATCCCTTTGGCCCCATATAGAGCTGCTTCCCGATCTTCACTTAAATCTATTAAAAACAAAAATATTGCACTGATTCTTCTCAAATTTTGTTTGTATATATTTTTGCAAAATAAAAGAGACTTTACCAAACATGATCAGGATCGGTCCATTTTTGGACCTAGTCCCCATATAGATATATCATCCGATATGAACTTTTTCATATCTGCAGCCAAAAAAAATTAATAAAAATCCCACTCAAATTTGGTTTATGCTTATTTTCTATGTCCAGTTAGTTTTGCCTAAGAGATAGAGTTTCTAAACGCATGGTATAGGGTATCGTATAGTCGGTCTAGACCGACTATAATTTTCTTACTTGTTTTATGTATGTGTTAGTATCAATTTTAAATGAAATATACTCAAAATAAAGGAAAAAATTTAAAAATCTGTAAATCTGCAAAACGGCTAAAAAGAAATACCTTTCAAATAATATACGTTTGGTCAAAATCGGGATAAAACGGTTGAACAAAACATCGGTCATAAAAAAAAAATCGCCAAGCCTATTAATATTATAGATATTTGTAAAGTTGCTTATTTTTTTTTAAAAACTTATATTTTATTTAATTAATTTTTTATTTACAATCTATCCGAGAATAGTATTTAAATTTAGGATATATTACAGAGGCTATGTTACTCCAATGAGTTAGATAACTTTAAAAAATAATAAATATACTACATATTTACAAAGCTAAATTAAATTGCTGTTATAACCATAACTTCTTACAAAGTTTATTTAAATAGAATTTTTAATTTCAATGCTTTAATTCCAATGTATGTTCTCCTAATTTCTTGCCTTAAGCAAGTAAAGTTTTAACAAACTCGCCCACCTTCTTCGGCGGCAGCTGCAGTACTAAATAGAGAGTAGTCGGCGCCTAAAAGCCACGACTTTGAACTCTGGACACGGGAAGTATAACCAATGCACCAATGATACAAATGCTACAAACACAGAAACCTCAACAACAAGAACAATTACAGCTACCACACACACAAGAAACAAAATGCAGAATTACAACAATAACAAGAAAAGTCATATTTTTCTCAAGAGTTTCTTTACATTTTCGTTGAAATCTCGGGATGTATTAAACCGATTTCTTTCATTATAAGTAACAGCATGCTTAGGACCTCAGTAAATTATTCTCATAAAAAGAAAACAATCCAGCTGACCCATTGGGGGCGTGATCGATATTTTCACAGACGGACAGACGGACATCATTATATTGACTCCGCTTGCTATAAGGATCAAGAATTTATATATTAATGGGATTGAAGTTTATTTTAACTACTACTAACGGAATGACAAATACATATGTATACCCTTTTTCAGACTAGTCTGGAGGATACAATAATTACTTTTCGAGAAATCTTATAAAGAACTCTGTTGGCCTCTTGATTATTTTACCAGAACCCAGTCAATAAATAGCTAAATTTTACAGAGACACTGTAGCTGGCTTTAGTGGCATGATATATGTATATTCATGATAATTTTGTCTAGCTTTGTGGTGAGAAAATAAACTTTGAAACATTTGTTAAAAGCTCTTAAAATATTATTGTTTTCGAAATGATTTATCTGTATTGCTGATCAATGAAAAAATTAACTGTAATGAATGCAAGATGTTTCGAGATTCTTATGAGTCGCTGGGATTGATGGAAAGTTATACAAAGTCGGACCGAGCCTAGCGAGAAAATTTATTTTGTCCTTTTTCCAACGAACTGAGCGATCTCTTGTTTAGTTTAATTGGCATATGTGGACTATCCAAATGCCTGGAACTGTGAAACTCGTGAGCATTTTAAAAATGGTTGTCCGAAAATTTTCCTAACAGAAAACAAATGTCAAATTCCGACATAACTTTCTTTCTCACAAACTGATTGCAGTGGTTGAACAAAAATTCGGTCAATTCGGTATTCTAAAATCCATGCGAATAGTTTTCGAAGATGATGAATTACAATCTTTCAGCAATAATTGCACATGTTACGTAGATACTGCTGAAGTGGTCCTCAACAAAAAGATATGTATAGCAGATTGGCCGTAATCTTATTAGATCAACAATATTAACGGAATAAGAAAGATGAGAAGATGTTTTTATTTCGCGCACCTCATCGCTTCTTGGCGCATTTCTTTTAACTAGCAAATTCCAGCCCTCTAAATTCGAGTGCAAATTTTAGGAAATGGTATTTTTCCATTAAATAAAGACCGTAAAGTTATGCTAACCAAATATAGCCAACTCACAACTCAACACAAAAAAAAATCATTTTTATTACAAACACATTAACAAATAAAATAAACACACACATAGCATTGTATAATTTTATGTATGTGTTACTAGCAACTTTAAATGTAATTTACTCAAAATAAAAAAAAAATATTTAATAATCTGTAAATCTGCAAAACGGCTAAAAAGAAATACCTTTCAAATTACATACGTTTGGTCAAAATCGGGATAAAATGGTAGAACAAAACATCGGTCACAAGGAATCGCCTAGTCTATTAATATTAAAGATATATATAAAAAATTTATGAGTATTAAAATAAAATTCAATAAATTTCATTATTAATATTTGTTGAACACACAGAAAATGAGTTTGTTAATAAATAATTTTATAAGAGCCTAAAGGTATGCTTATTAATTTTATCCAATTCACAATTTAACACAGGGCTTTTGATACAAACTTTTTGTAAACACATTAACAAATTTAATAAACACACACACTCCATTGCATAGTTTTATGTATTTTATGTATGCGTTAGTAGCAACTTGTTTATTACTTCGAAAAAAAATGTACCAGATGGTGTAGATCTATAAAGGTAATGCACATCTGCAAAGAAATACCTTTCAAATGGTATACTTTTTGTCAAAATCAGTTGATAACTAAAAGCGTAGAAAAGGTCACAAGAAATCGCCTTGCCTATTAATATTATAGATTTATATTAAAATTAAAATTTCATAAAATGGTTGTACTAAAATCAATTCATTTGAAACATAAAAATAATCAAAATTTTATAGATAGATTAGATAGATTCTTTCTTTATTGAATTATATAACATAACAATTTAGTATTAAAATATTTGTTTTAATATAAAACTTTAATATAAAAATTTTATAATTGAGTATATTTATAATAACTAGCAGATTCCAGCCCTCGAAATTCGAGCGCAAATTCTAGGAAATAAATTTTTTTCATTAAATAAAGACCCTTAAAGTATGCTAATCAATTATATCCAGTTCACGAATTAACACAAAAAAACAAACACATTAACAAATTTATTAAACACTCACAGAGCAATGTATAATTTTATGTATGGGTTAGTAGCAAATTTAAGCCAATATAAAAGTAAGTTTTTGTTAGCCTTTTTACTTACATTGATTCTTATATTTACATATTACCTTGTATTTATGTATAAGTGATAGAAAAAAAATAACATTACTATTAAATAAATATTATAGAGAGCTCGCTAAAATGGGACTTTGTATATAAAATAAGTTATATTTATACGTTTTGTTTATTTGGAGTTTGTAATTATATCTTTCATTATAAATAAATAAACAATTAAAAAAAAAAAAATTAGTAGCAAATTTAAATGCAATTTACTCAAAATAAAGGAAAAAATTTTAAAATCTGTAAATCTGCAAATCGGCTAAAAAAATTCCTTTCAAAAAATATACGTTTGGTCAAAATCGGGATAAAACGGTAGAACAAAACATCAGTCACAAGAAATCGCCTAGCCTATTAATATTATAGATTTATCTTTAAGCGAAGGAAGAATCATCTTATTTAAATTTAAAAAAGAAATTTCCCAATTACTTTCTTAATGATGTACGTGATACACTACTGAACAGGATTTAAAGAAATAATAAGAAAAATGAAGGGTTTTCGAAAAAGAGTCTTGGGTCCAAATTCGAATCTATAAAATGACCATATATCATTTTTATTTGACATTATTATAAAATTGTGGCCAGCAGATATTAAAAAGTTCGTATCGAACGGTTTTTTTAAGGGTCCTAGGTGTAGTATGATCAGAACGTCACCATATGTGTATAGTAAAGTCATTAATTTTAGTACAACAAATAAAACAGAAATTAAACAAATTTGTTAAAAATCTTTTTAATATTTTAGTTTTTGGAAATAGTAGTGTACGGACTGGGAACCAGTGGCGGCTATGATCAAAACAATGCTCCTACAGCGTTTATTTTTCAATCACTTATTAATGGGTAAAATAAAAATACACAAACTACGAACGTACAAGATCAATTAGATATTCTGGATCTAAGGGCAATTTAACTCGATTTTCGTATGTCAGATAGGTCTGTAACCGACTATCAATAATTTCAACACCGCTCACTTCATGACCAACAGTGCTAATATACCGAATTTCATCAATGTATCTTTATATTTGCGAGCTGTTGCTTGATAACAAGGTTTACATGGACAGACAAACAGATTTAGGGACGGACGGGCATCACTAAATCAGCTCCACTTCAACATTTTCTCTCAAGAAACTTCAAAAACTGACTGAAAATCAATCGTGCTACAATACTTTTTTCTAAATTATTACTTTCACTTCACTTCCGGTTTAGTTTCTATTCTGTGGTTACGACAAATTGCAATGAATGCTTGTTAAGATGCAACGAACTAATAAAATGCATTTTTTATTTCATTTGCGATACTTTTGCCCAAAGAGAATTTTAAGAAACTATTGATGCATTAATTTAAATAATTATTGAGATGTTAAGTTCGTTAAGACAGCAGTATTAGCACTTAAATAAACCAGAGTAATAACGAGAAAAAACTGGCGGAAAACTGTTAAAAACCAAATTAAAGCTTGTGTAAAAAGAAACTTAAATATTTGGTGCTTACATTAAAAAGAAAGTTATAATACCCTACAGCACTCTGTGGTCGGATAATAATATAGTTGTTCTGGTGTTTGTAACTAATAGCTCAAGTTCCTCTTCTTAGTCAAACTCCTTGAACATCATCACTTTCATTGTCGATTAAGCTACTACTGTCCATATCAGCCACTACTCAAACTACATTAAGTGATTTTTACTCAAACTTTGCTTGTATATGTTTTTAAAATATTAATAGTCATTGTACGGGCATTTTCGAAAGTTGTACTCTACCGAAACGGTCAAAGCGACTGATAATTTCTAAAATGTTTTCAAAAATACATTCTTCATTTAAGTACTCGTAAAATGTAACCTACTTTAAGATAAAGGCCACAAATTTCGATTAGTTTTTTTGTCAACAATTTTGCCACTTTAAGCAATTTTACATAATAATTTGAGTTTAAAAGCTACAAAGTGATATACTTTAACAAAAAGTGCTTTTGGAGAAAAAGCATTTTCAAAGAATAATACTTATGTAAAAAAATTACTTTTTAGAAAAAATACTATTTTAAGAAAATATACTTTATTAAGCAAGAGGTACTTTTCAAGAAAAGTACTTTTTTATTTTGTTAAGAAACTCTAACTTTTTAAGAAAAGGTTTTTTTAAAGAAATTTAAATTTTTTAAGTAAAAGTACTTTTTTAAGAAATGTACTTTTTGAAGAAAAAGTACTTATGCCGAACAAGGCACTGATATCAGAAAAAGTACTTTCCACAAAAAAAAATTCTTTTTCAGAAAAGGTACTTTTTAGGAAGACCAACACTTTAAGAAATGGTGCTTTTTGAAAATAAGGTAAAGTACCTCAGAAAACAAACTAATTTAAGAAAATGTACTTTTTTAAGAAAGGTACCTTTTTCAGTAAGGTACTTTTTTAAGTAAAGGTACTTTCTAAAGAAAATTTATTTTTTACGAAAACGTAATTTCTGAAGACAAGTTACTTTTTTAAGCAAAAATACTTCTTCAAAAAAATTTATCTTTTTAAGGAAAGAAAAGTTGCTTTTTCAAGAACGTGCACTTTTCTTTAAGCAATAATGAAATATAGAAATTGAAATGACATTTTTATCAACTTTTGGCCCACATATATGAAAAGTTTCATACCGGATGCTATTTATATAAGATTGTCATTCCGTTTTCAATAATTAGAGAAAAAATCTGAACCACATGAAGTTTATGTACAGATGTCCGTCTGTCCGTCTGTGGAAATCATGATCACTGCCTCAATAAGTCAGCCGGTTAGCTCATTTTTAGCGAATATAATTTACTGACACCCTGAGCAGGATGCTGTTTAAGATCGTCAAAATCGGTTCAACAAGTCCCGAGATTTCAGCAAAAATGTAAAAAACTATTGAATGAAATACGAATTTTCTGTATTAATATTGTTGTTATTGTTAATCAAAGTTTAGTCTCATGTGTGGGATAGCTGTAATTTTTCTTGTTATTGTGGTTGTTGTTTTTGTAGCATTTGCTTTAGTAGTGTGTTGTGTGGTTATACTTCACCTGTCAAGAGATCCAAGTCGTAGCGCTTTCAGCCGGCTTTGAGTCGCCGGTGCCATCAAGAGATAATTTATTTAAATTAAAGCATTGAAATTAAAAATACCGCTAAAAATCCTTTAATGGCCTAAATCTGAATGTTTTGTATTTAAGTGGTAACAGTACCCAACATTGGTTATAATAATGAGTTTATGACACAGGTGAAGGGTAACAAAGTTTCAGCACAGCTGAACTTAACACTCTTATTTGTATGTTAATAGATTTTAATAGACATATATTGATAACAGAAGCTTATATACCGAATTTCATAACAACATACTTAGTTTTTTTATAAGGTCCACAACTCCTAGTAGGTAATACTGATTTATCGGACAACCGAATATACACCTGATAGTTTCCTTTTATTTAGTTTTGTTTCCCATTTTATCGTGGATAGACTTACAGATCTATTGATAAGAGAAGCTTATGTATCGAATTTTGTAACAACATACTTAGTTTTTTTATAAGGTCCACAACTTTAAGTGGATAATACTGATTTATTGGACAGCCGAATATATACCTCATAGTTTCCTTTTATTTAGTTTCGTTTGCCATTTGATCGTGGATAGACTTACATGAGAACAATGGCAAATCGTTAAAATTTTCTATCAAAATATTGGTTGCGTGCGTCAAAAATATGAAGGACTTTGTCCATTTTATGGTAGTCATAATCATCCATCAGAGTAGCTAATTTGAATAACTATGGAGCGATTTTACATAACGACTTCTCTTAATGATAATGTGCATCTCTTAGGATGCCAAACAAGCTGGGAGCGCTGTACAGCAAAGTATTGCAGAAGACCCACATTAATCACTCGGTGCCGTTCTCTCACTTACTGAAGATTTTATGAAAGAATATTGATTTACGAGCTTTTAAGTTTAAACTTCTTCAAGAATTTGAGCCGAACGACCATCGTGTACTCCGCCATTTCGGCCAATGGGCTGAAGTACACATTGATATTGATTTTGATTTTCCATACCTAATTTTGTTCAGCGATGAAACGCATTTACTCATGGGTGCGTAAATAAGCCAAATTATCGCAATTAAACTGAAGATAAATAACTGTTTGGTTAGGTATATGGGCCGGAGGAGTTATTCGTCAATATCTCTTTGAAAACGATGATTGGTAGAATGTCTTCTCATTTGAACCCCTGGAAATTTCGACAAGTTATTGGTGAAATACGGCCGCAAATGCTGCGAAAGGTGTGTGAAAATTAGAATTCCATATTTCGTGGTGTACACGCCAGCCATATCATCCCCATGGTCCAAGATCATATTAAAGCATTAATGGAATAAAATTATCTATTCAACAAAGTCAGCTTAATTGATATTAGACATATTTTTCTTTGCTCTATTTTAACTCTATTTTCACAGGACAGTAGTCTTGAAACTCACCTTGTAGTTTGTTTATACAACAGACAGATGAATGGACGCATGAACTAATGTCGTTAAGTAAAATTAGAAAGCGATTTTGAGTAGATTGATATAGGTCAATTATTTTTGTCAGTTACAGACATCGGCAATAAAATATTACAATCTGTCCATTGAATATAAATACTTCATGTAGGCTTTTCTCTTGGTGTATTAACTCAGCGTATATTCCCCTTTCTCTTGGTGTATTAACTCAGCGTATATTCCCTTGAAGTGAAGGGAGAAAAAAGTGGTATTCATTCCAAAAGCTTGAAAAAGTTCACACACTGTCCCGAAAGATTTCAGACCAGTAAGTCTATCGTCGTTCTTTTTGAAGACAATGGAGCGTATAATAGGCTCTTACTTACGTGGAGTTATCGACCCAAAATTCTGTCGGCAACACAGTACGCTTACAGCAAGGGAAAGTCAACCGAAATAGCTCTTCACGAGCTTGTAAGTACCACCGAGAAATCGCTCTCGGCATTAGAATACACAATGACAGCATTTTTGGATATAGAAGGGGCTTTAAACAATGTCACACCAGACTCGATAATAGCGAGTGAACTCCGTGATCATCTCACTGATTGGAAATCTGCTTGCCAACAGGCGGATAAAGTGTAAATTGGAAACGACTCTAATATCCCGATTTGTGAACAGGGTCCGCCACGAGGAGGCGTTCTGTCTTTACTTCTCTTGAACTTAACGCTGAACTCAACGCTAGTTTCGTTGGAGGGCAAGGCTGCAACGTTGTCGCCTATGCTGATGACGTGACCATAGCCGTAAATGGGAAGCTTTTATCTACACTTAGAGTTATTCTACAGAGGGCTCTTTCGAGGCTCTCTAGTTGGGCAAGTAGTTGCGGTCTGTGGGTAAATCCGATTAAAACGGAACTTGTTCTTTTCACGAGGAAGTATAAGATATAAACCTTCGACCCTATTTCTCTTGACGTAACTGAAATCGCCTTCTCTGATGGAGCCAAGTATCTTGGAGTATTCCTAGACTGGAAGCCGAACTTCAGTCGGAACTTGGAGGAGAGGGCGAAGAAGGCGACTATAGCTTTATACTCCTACAAAAAGGCCATTGATAAGCGATGGGGCTTCAGTCCGAAAATTGTTCACAGGATCTACACAGCGATGGTTCGCCCAATACTGCTGTACGGGGTCATGGTTTGGTGGCCTGCTTTAGAGAAGGCCTCCAATATCAACCTTCTTGCCAAGGGTACAGAGAATGGTTTCCATGTGTATCACTGGTGCCCTTCTTATTACACTTTCGGATGCCTTGAACATCCTCTTACACCTAATACCGTTGGACATATTAGGGAAGCAGTCGGCGGCCTCATCGGCCATTCGACTAAGGAACACAGTACAATGGCGTGGCTATAATTGTGGCCATGGAGTGATCCTCACTGACAGCAACTTACCATTTAACGTGGATTATACTACTCTAAGGAGTGTAGCAGGAGTTGCACAAATGTAGCAGGATTTGCACAAATTTCTACACTGACGGATCGAAATTGTTTCGGAGTCTATTCAAAGGAGCTTGGACTAAATCTGGCTCGCAGATTGCCAGACCACTGCAGTGTATATCAGGCGGAGGTACTGCCAATAAAAGAAGTTGCTGATTGGTTGGGTCGGAATATTCTGTCCACAACCGCAGTCAACATCTACGCTGATAGTCAGGCTGCAGTAAAATCCTTGAAATCAATGTTCCTGAAAACAAGAACTACCCTTAACTGCCGCACATCTTTAAATGAGATGTCCCAGCAGTTTGATATCAGATTCATATGGGTCCCAAGGCACAGGAATATACCGGGAAACTGTAAAGCTGAGGAGCTGGCAAGACAGGGTACTACCTTACGGTTTCCAGCGGACTTGGAATGTGTTGGTACAACCCTAGAATCGTGCAAGCTGGAACTTCGGCTTCGCACCGCTAGCATAACGGATAACAGATGGGCCACTGAATCAACGTGTAGGATCACGAGTCATATCTGGCCGGCTCTGAATTGTAAGCGCGCCAGTGCGTTACTATCACTCCCCCGTGGATAGATTTCAACGGTAGGGAGACCCGCTGAACGCGTCAGGGTTTCGTCAAATGACTTCTGTCGTAGCAGCATGGATGTGGAGGAGGTGGGGAGCATAGAACACTTCCTTTGCTATTACCCGCCGTTTCTTCACGATCTCTCTGATCTCTAAAAAGTGGAAATTTTACATATTAGGGGCTTCACCAGGAACACAAACTGGATCTACGGTGGGGACTGAGGGGAACACCCATTCGTCCCGTGGTGTCACAATGGACCCATAGTCTAAGTATGCTTTTCCTTTGGATTAGCGGTCACCTCTAACCTAACCTAACCTATGGCTTCAGTCAGAAATCAAACCAAAATGGAGCAGATTTTTTCGGTAAATATAGTTTTTTTATAATATAGATAAAGCAGCCAAACCATATGTTCAAATTCGGTTGCCATGATCCAGCCAAAGTCACACTAACTATTTCTGTAGGGTTATTTTTATTTAATATATGTGTTAAAAAGAAAGTTATTTTCGTTAACGGATATCCCTATTTTAGCTACCTAAGCTTTTAATGGAAGACACAAATGTTTTTTGCCGAGTCTTTTAATAAATAACTGCAAGCTTATAAAGTTTTTTAAGTCGGCCGTAAAGAGTACTTCATATACTTACTAGCACGCTCTGTCGTACTGCGCTACGACTTTCCGAGACTTATTGACATTATATTTTTATAACGAATTTCTCTTTCAAAGTATGTATTGAGCAACTACAAAATATTATTTAATTTATTTTATATTTTTTTTATTATTATTTTTAATGCTTTCTGATATACAATATTTTATGGTTTTTCATTCGGCCATGAGAAAAATATTTTTTTTCCAAGAGAAATCTGGCAACACTTAACGATGGACTTGAATTTTACATTTATAATTTATCATTTCTCAATTTTCTAATTTTAGCGATTCTTGATTTAGAGAATTTTTGATTTTTACAATTCACGATTTTCGGTTTGGCGATTTTTAATTTGGCGCTTCCGCCCATATTTTCCTTGACTACTCACATTGGTAATTACTGTACTCGTCAAAAGTTTCAAGTCTGTTGCTTTCATAATACTTAATATTATATTGTATAAGAGCTATCATGCCCACTAATACCATCCCGACCATTTTTTATCTGACTACTCACATTAATATTTGATGGAGACCCTTTTATAGTACTCCGGCTATATGATATTATATATTTACTATGTATGGGCGGTGCCACGCGCACCTAACCGATCCCGCCCATTTTTAGCTACAAACATTAATAATAGGTGACTTCGCACAAATTTGCAAAGCTCTTTGTCACAGTACTCAATATATATTGTATTAAAAGTCCACTTTATATGGGATGTGCCACGCCGACAAAAAATATAAAAAATATTTGTAGCCTTTGTCCATCCTTAACCAACATTTTTAAAATGATATTAGTAGTTGCCGAGATTATCTCATGCAAACAAACAAACAAAAACACATTACCTCTTTATTATACTAGCTTAGATAATCACTTAAACCTGATTTTTTATCTGAAAATTATCAAAAAATCCAAAAAAAAACGGCAACCCTGACGACTTTATAAGACAAAATATAAAAATTGTATCTGCAGGTAATACCCAGCTCAAGAGTATTTCAATGGAAAAAAAGGAAAATCTATTAAAGTCCTCTCCAGAGATGATAATTTTTGGAGTTATATAGTCCCCGGAATGTGATTGGATCTGATCATTCATCGAAACGAAAATGTGCACATGACTAGCTTCGTTTGCAGTTCAGAACTTGTTGCCAATATTTATTTTTTTTAATCGTATCAAATTTTATTTTTTTTTTTTTTTGAATTCTATTTCATATATATCTTTAATTGTTTCTTCATTTAGTTTATCTATATTTTTATAAAATTTTCATTTTGTTTAAATACCTTTATTTCGTCTTCATCATAAATTTTAATAAAGTTAACAAAAAAAAAAAAAACAGAGAGCTAGCTACTCTGTCTGCTTTCGTGAATCCTTTTGGCTTAATGGAAGTCATTATTTTCAATTAACAACACTTTTGTTATCTTAAATTTATTCCAACCAAAAGCAAACATAAAAATAATAAAAACAGCAACAACAAAGATATTAAACTACTGACCAAACTACTGTTATACGAATAATGGATAAACAAAAAGTGATTTAAACTATTTTTATTTACTCGTAATAGTGAGAACAGCGGAGTGATGACAAAATTTTTAACAAATTTTGAGATTGAGATTTTACTTAAAAAATATAACATGGCAGTGGTGTTTTTGTATCCTATATCGCTTTTTTTCATTTTTGTACACACCACACCAGAGGTTATATATTAGTTTACCATTCAGTGTGCAATATTTAGAAAAACAAAATCTGGACCTTATAAAATACATATATTCTGGATCATTATAATGAGCGGAGTTGATAAAGCGATGTCTGCCATCTGTCCGTGTGTGGAAATCACGATCACACCGTCGATAGGTCAGTTCGATTACTCATTTTAAGTGAAAATGATTCAGTAACATCATGGGAAAACTGCTTTACAAAAACGTAAAAATTAGTTCAAAGGGTCTGGAGGTTCAAATTAAAATCTAAATGTTATATATTTATTAGCGTATTTCATCAGGAACATGAGCTGTTTACATAGGATCTCCATTCGTTTCTGTCTGTTGCAATGTATCTAAGTTCGTTGAAAGATTTCCCTGTCTCAAGGAAAATAGTGCGTCTCCAAGTAGTCTTTGGTCTTCCTCGCAAACGTGTTCCATTGTAGTGGGTTCCATTGTAGTGTTGCGTGGCATATTTCGTCGTATGGCTTACGGAGTGTGTGGCGTAGCCAGTTGTATTTTTTTCTTCTGGTTTGCGTATTGATGTCTTACTGCTCAGAGATTTGTAGTAGTTCTTCGTTCGATACTGTTCTTGGCCACCATATTTTTAAGATATTGCGCAGGTATCTGCTTGTGAAACTTTTCAGTTTGCGTTTAATGGTTTGGTTTAAAAGTATGGTTGTTATACATGCGTTGTATATGTATATATTTGTGTTTGGTGATAGGGCGTTAGACGTCCAGATGTTTCTCAAATTGTAAAACGCTGCCCTTGCCTTATGTATTCGCATATCTTCGTCCTTATTTGCACCGCCGTCGGATGTGATGTTGCTTCCAAGATAGCAGAAGCTATTTACATTTTGAATTGGGTTGTTGTTTAGAGTTGTTTAGTGTTCATCCAAAGGTCGAGCATGCAGTTGAGTATTACCTTGTTAAATATCTTACATACAGAAGGTGTTAGTGCGATACCTCTCCAGTTACTGCATGATTTTAGATCTCTTTTATAAGGTATTTTAATTATAAAACTTTCTTTCCATTCCTGGGGGATAGCATCAGTCATCCATATTTTCTTGAATAGAGACAGTAGAATTTCAGCGATGGTAGTAGGCGCAGATTTGTAGAATTCGGCGTGTAGGTTGTCAATGCCGACAGCTCTTCCATTTTTTAGATGTGTAATGGCTTCTGAAATTTCGTGGAGAGTGGGAGGATCTATGCAGATTGCTGTTAATGGGGGTGGGGTTCTGGTATCGGTTGCTTCATCACTTTGAGAGGAGTTGTATACATTGCATGGATGGTTTCGGGTTTCCTCAAAATGTTCCTTCCATCTTATCAGTTGTTCATCAATAGAAGTTAGCATACTTCCGTTTTTATCTTTTATAGGTATATTTGTGTTGGATTTCTTACCGGAAAGTTCTCTGATCACTTGAAAACGATTTTTGGTTACCTTGATGTGCAGCATTGTCAGCTTCTGTGACGATTGTGTTGAAATAGTTTCCTTTATCGTTTCTGGCTTGTCTCTTAACTTTCTTGATAAGATTTGATAGTTTGGCTTGCAGCTCGTTTTTACAAGAGGGGTCTTTTTCTGATAACATAATTTCTCTGGTTTTTCGCCATTCTCCCAGAACGTTCCAAAAGTTAGTGGACAGCCATTCTTTATTTTTCTTTCTGGAAAAACCAACAATTTCATTAGCGGATTTGCTGACAATGGCCTTAATCTTCATCCATTCGTCATCTAAGTTGGAGCTTAGTAGAGGGATTGGTGGAATACTTTGATGTTTTTCAACAATGCATGAGACTAATCTTCTATTAACGTCTTCGGCTTTCAGTTTGTTGATATTGTAGGTTCGTCGATTTGATTGATTCGATAACGAGAGTTGTGTGTGTTTGCGAAGCGTTAGTTTTAGCTCGCCTATCAATAGGTTGTGGTTGGAAGCTATATCAGCAATACGTAGTACTCTGACATCTTGAAGTATATTCTCGTAATACAGAAATGATCAATTTGGCTCTGAATATTATGTCGTGCGTCTCTCGAATGCCACGTCATTTTGTGGTGTAGTTTGTGAGGAAAGTAAGACCCACCAAGTTCGTGCGCCGCACATGTTTCCAGAAACAGAACGCCATTTTTGTTTCTATTACCAGGGTTGTTTTTCCCATAATTCGTTCAAAGCTTTCGTTTTGACGCCCGATGCTTGCCTTAATGTCCTCTATTAATACAAAGATATCGTTGCTGTCAATTTTGTGCAAAATGCGGTTTAGTTGATCGTAGAATTTTTCCTTAGTTTCCAGGTCGTATACTTCGGTAGGCGCGTAACATTGAACAATTGTAAGTTTACCGATACTGCTGTTCAGCTGAGCTGTTATAATTCGTTCGGAAAATGCCGACCAGTTTATTAGGGTGTTTCGTAATCTGTGATTTATAAAGATTCCTACCCCATGGTTATGTGCTTCGCCTTCTTTACGGCCAGAGAACAGTATGCGGTCACCCTGAGAGCTTGTGAAGTCGCCGCTGCCGTTCCACCTCATTTTACTAATACCTATAACAGATATGTTTAGTCTTTTGCATTCTGCCGACTGTTGAGCTAACTTTCCTACTTGAAACAAAGTGCTTACATTCCATGTAGCAAATTTTATCTGGGGGCATGCGGGGTTCGTCATCAAAATATCTATTTGTTTCGTGTTTCTTCTTCTGTTTGTTTGTGTTGTAATCATGTATGTATCTTAGCTTGGCGGCAGGGCTGCTTCCTTAGGGTGAGGGTGAGTAAGACGAAAAGGGGCCTCCAAACTTGCCTCTTATCTCCCGTTTTGCTAAACCATTTCCTGTTTCGGCAAAGCTGTTGTTGTTAAAAGGTTATACTACATTTTATTCGGACCCCAGAGCCTCATCTTTAGATGTAAGCAGTCTTACTTTTAAGAACTCTAAATTTGAACTTAGAGAAAGATTTCAAATCATTTCATTTTTTTTTTCCTTTTAAAACATTTATATACAATTAAAAAATTATTTGTATATAACTTATCATATTTTGATGAACTCAATATATTTATTTTGTGGAAAAGCTTACAGATTGGATACTTTAAGCATTTTATATACATATCTAATTCAGTACGTTGATCTTTTATATTTGTATATAAGGTCAGATTCTAACAAAACTTAAGAAAAATAATAAAAAATTATTTCCCGTAGACTTGATGAAAACAATTCAGTAGGTCTGGTAACCCTTGCTTTAAAACCATATACACATAACTTCTCTAATTCTCATGTTATTTTTAGTAACACATTTTATTATTTCACGAACAACTTGTGATTTGGATTTTATGAATTGATTTTTATAATTATTTAAAAAAGTGCTTTAAACTTATATAGCCCAGAATTAATAGTATTGATAAGTAAAATATTTTGGATAGCTGCTTTTGTAATATTCCATTTTGAAAATAATCGATCAAACACTCGGTTTTTTCAATGCTATATCACTTTTTTCCTTTTTTTCAGCTAAAAATGTTTATCATAGTTACGAAAAACTTGATAATATTCATTTAAATGCACAGAATTGTTTACGTGTCTGCAAATCTATGTATAATCTATAATATTAATAGGCTAGGCGATTTCTTGTGACCGATGTTTTGTTCTACCGTTTCATCCCGATTTTGACCAAACGTATATTATGTGAAATGTACTTCTTTTTAGCCTTTTTGCAGATTTACAGATTTTTAAATTTTTTCCTTTATTTTGAGTAAATTGCATTTAAAGTTGCTACTAACACATACATGAAATTATATAATGCTGTGTGTGTGTTTATTAAGTTAATGTGTTTGTAATAAAAATGGGTTTATTTTTTTGTGTTGATTTGTGAATTGGCTATAATTGAATTGCATACTTTTAGGGCCTTTATTTAATGAAAAAATAAAATTTCCTAGAATTTGTACTTGAATTTCGAAGGCTGGAATCTACTAGTTGTATGTTAATGAGAGCACTTAAAGATAAGTTGTTATTTTCTATGGCTGAAAGTACTTTGTATTTAGTCTGTATCATGGCATTGGACAACTCAAAATTGCATGATCTGTTTAGGATTTCGTGAAAGGTGCTTTAGAATAACTTGGCTTAATGAGGATACCTCCCTGGATGCACTGGCAGAATGCGAACCCACCACATTTACCGGACGTTCAAGGGGAAGACCATAAAAAAGAATGGAAGAGTGTTCAAATTTTACAAGAAAGAGGAACCACCAACGATTTGACCAAGGAAGCGTTGTCTATATACAAAGGATAATGACAAAGTTAAGTAGCAGCTTACAAAATCTGTTGCTGATGCTGACCTAAAAGGATTAGAGTAAACATGCCCACGCTGCCAAACTATACCTCCAAAGTATGGTTCCGAAGAAGCTTGGGTCTTCTTTATGGACTTAGAACTTCCCAAGAATATATATGAGATATTACGGTCATCGAGGCCGGCATTTTATCCGGATTCAAGCACATTTCGACTGCCAAAAAAAAAAAAAAAAATTGAGGACCACTGCATACGGAGGTTACCGAAGTATCTGTGAAAATCAATGTGCAGGATCTTATGGACCATACAGTAACTCGGCTGTTGGAAAGTCTTCTTGAAACTGAGTTGGAAAATTGTCCTGAGAATCTGACATTTATCAGTAATTGCGACTGCGGTGGATCATCCGGAAAAAGCGTTTATAAGTAAAGGCTATCTTCCAATGACGCTACTGTATCAAACTGTAATTGTTTATTAGGGTGGCCCTTCCTTATATGGAGAAAAAAAAGTGTTCAAACTTTAGGTCGCACCCCCTAGAAATATGCGAATAGCAAAAAAAAACTGAGAACTACAAAGTTTTGGGCCAATCAAAGAACATTTAGAGGTGGCTCAACGCGATTGAAAATTTCGAGTGTGTTTATATGGGGAAAATATGACTTTTTTTTTCAGATTTTACGAAAATTTCGTTCTATAGTTTAATTGTTCCGACAAATTGTTATAAAACTCGGTATAAGTATTAAATTATCTCTTAAAAAAGCTATAAAACTTCAAAAATAAATAAAAACTCCTTTTTCAAGTTTTAAAAAATTTTCTTAAACAAAATTTAAAAAAATTAATCTGGCCCTTAAGGTTTTCTTAAGTATATGTTACAGATTAACTGAGTGAATTTTTAGGTAAATCCCTATGTCAGACTTTTTTGGACAAGGATTTTATTTTTGCGGATTTCGAGAAAAATGGGATTTTAGTAAAATATTCTGTAAATGTACTCTTTCTAAATACTTTGTATCAAAAATTCATCATTTTTCTACTTTTAAATGTTATATTTAATCTTAATAGCCTAGGGTTTGGGGGAAAAATAGTATGACCCCATTAACCCTTTTGTAATTGGGGTCACATATGACCCCAAGCTAATAAAAGACAATTTATTCAGAAAATTCTAATATCTTGTAAGTGCTGAAGAATTTTTAGATGCGACGCTTAAAGTATAACAACCAAATATATGGAACTTCTGTTTCTAAATTCTGAGATATATCCGAGAACGCTATACCATTATTTGCCATGGCCAGCTTTGGATTTTAAGATATTTTTAAATAAAAATTACCGAAAACGAGTTTTTCTATTAAACTCGATGAAACCACTATTTAGAATTTAACAAAAATAATTCGGTTAATATTTATTTAGTTAACCCTTTAGTGCTCCTGGGATCAAAATTATCCATTGTGATATATCTTTGATGCAATTATCTGCTTATTGCTTGCGAATATATATTAAAACAAGTTTTAACCAATTTTATTATAATATTATTTTATTTTTAAAAACTATACATTTTTGAGCTATACTTCAACATTGTTAAATTAAACTTGACTTTGTACAGGAAGGATGTTGTTTTTTGTATGATTCTACTATCAGTTATCTTTCAAATAATATATATTGCTGAAAGCCGATGGATGCTAGATAATTATCTCAAGAGTTGTCACTTTTTTTCTATTCTCTTATTTCTAGGGGGCGGCCTAGTCAATAACACACAATTTTTTTTTTTTTTTTTTTTTTTTTTGACCACCCTAATGTTCATAATAACCGCATGTTAGAAATAAATCGTTATATTATTTTATTTATATAAAATTCTTCAATAAGTATTTTGTTTTAGGGAAAATACATTTCTTTTTATTAACAAATAGAGTGTCACTTCATTTTACTCAGTGTTGCTATGCCACATTAGATGACGCCACAGTTTTTGTTCCTTGCAATAGTAACTTCTATTTTAACATGAATGTCAACATTTTCAATTAGACATCAAACACAACAATGTTAAGAGTATTCACAGGGCTGGTCTTTTATTTCATACGTTTTTCCATTATTCTTTTACAAATATGACCATAAGTTTGGAGTATTAATTTTTTGTTTTGTTTACAAAATAGAGCTACCGAGTTCATCAATGAGTTTTTTGCTTCCAAAACAGTTCTACATAGTTATATAGAATTATTATTCTGCTTTACCTAAAAAATATCTGATTGCGATTACATATAATTTTTAAAAATTTTCGATAATTACTAGAGCATTCACATAAATAAAAAATTGCACCTTTTAAATTTCCCTTCCCAATTTAAGAAAATACCAAATCTAAAAATTGGAATTCAGATTTCCGATTAAAAATTAGAAAATATCAATTGAATTTCAGAATATCATATTAAAATTTTTTAAAAATTTTTTAATAACCATTAATAACTATTTTTTCATAACCATTAAAAAAACATATTTTCTTAAACAAGTACATTTTCTTAAAAATCTACCCTCCTTTAAAAAGAACATTTTTTTAAAAAGTATTTTTTTAAAGTACTCTTTCTTTAAAAAAGTACCTTTTTAAAATGTTAACTTTCTTTTTTTGTTTCTTATTATTATTCTTTATTATTAGTATTTAAAATACTTTTAATATACAAAATGATTATAAATTATTATCTTTTAAAAAGCATACAATGTTTTTATTAAATTCATTTATATTATGTTCCGTTTTTATGTTCTTCTTAAAGTAAATTTACTTAGAAAGTTACCTTTTCTCAAGCAATGACCTTTTATATAAAATAACTTTTTTTAAATAAATTTTTGTAAAAAAAAAGTTAACTCTTTTAAAGTACTTTTTAAAAAAAACCCCATTTTCCTTTTATATGGCAAACCAAAAATTGCCAAGATATTTAGAAAATTTTATTTTGAAAATTTTATTTCTTATTTAGCTCTCAAAACATTGAAAAGTATTATTCCTTATTGTGACCATTGGTATTCTGTTGTAACGCATTGAACAATCAATTGCGACCCCATAAAGTATTTGTATTCTCAATCCCTATAACAACTCTATCTATCTTTTAAAATTACGGTCATTCAATAAAATAAACCATTTACCTGGGTAAAATTAAAATAATATTGTTTATCGTTACTACGAGCAGATTGGTATTTGAAATGGGTTAAATCGGGCATCACTGTGTCAAGATATGGTCTAATATATGGAGATACCTACAAAAATGCTAAAAAAAAATCAGTGTAATTGCTGAAATAATTTGGTAGTAAGTTTAACAAATTGTTTACTTTTTAAAATATTTTGTTTATATTTATTATCAATACTCATACCGATGTGGAGGGTATCAAAGATCCGGCACAGCCGAATTTAACACTCTTACTTGTTTAAATTTGTTAATATGTTTGCTAATGAGTTTGTTGTCTCCATTCACAATAATAATAAACCAAAAAACTGTTGGTTTGTGAATTGGCTAAGTTGAGAAATAAAATTGCCTAGAAATTGGACTCGATTTCGTGCGCTGGAATCTGCTAGTTGTTTTTAATAGACGCCATAGGGTTCAACATTTTATTCACCTAAAGTAATTTTCACCTCAAATCTGCTTCAGACCTTAAAATTATTAACGCCTTAACATTTTCTATTAACCAAAATTTTGTGTTACTTCAAAAATTTTTTAACTTATTTTCTCTTGTATAAGGAAAACAAAAAAAAAATTTTTTTAAAAATATTTGCTTTTGTAAAATAAAGAACGAAAAAAACATTTCGCAGTGCATTAACCTACAATTTTCCTCATATTGTTTGTCTGTACTACATATATAATTGTTTATATTAGTAGGTGTGTTAGATCCAGAGGAATTTATAATCAAAATAGTTTGTGAATTATTTCTTTAGCTAGTAACGTCGGGTCAATAATTATTTGCTCCAACCTCAATATATTCATGACATTTGAACTCTATTATTGTGTTTTGTAAATACAACAAACATAATTAAATTTTAACCAAAAATATGGCTGTCACTTTAACTTTAACCAATAGCACAAAACCACAATCACACATGAGGCAGGTTTACAGTCGTTTATTGTACAATATATTGAAACTGGATGCAAATGAATGTCTAAATAACATGCATACATAACAAATTGACTGGTCAAAATGTTTTTAATGCAGGTTGAAATAAAAAAATCTAGCCAAACCAATGGTAAGCAAATGAAAGTTATAGCAATAATAACTATTGAAATTATATGCAAAATGAGATCAATAATATGGACAATATTCTAGTCTGCTGATAGACAATTATTTAGGTCTGATGTCGTACAGAGAAAAATTATGTTCCGCTTTTATCAGTCAAGGTGAAAAATAAACTCTTAAGATCACGACTGAATAATTTCCATTAAAATCACGTACAGATAATTCTGTTAATTTTTCTCTATACTAAATTGGAGACGTAAATGTAACTGGTCGATAAAGTTTATGTTCCTAGAAAGTAAAACTTTATCATATGTTTTAATAACTTTAACTTTGGCCATTTTGATTTCTAAAAAAAAAAATTTTAATTCCTGCCAAAAACAAAAAACAAAAAAACTTCAATATGTCAACTAACGAGACAAACTGTTCTTAAACATGTTTACGTTTTAGCAACCCGTTGACAGTCATTGCATGCTACTTTAGTATGTATGTTGCTTTAACTTGGTTATGTTGTGTTGAATTTTTTGTTGAGTTTTTTTTATAATATGCTTATGTTTTATTAGTACGACACGCAAAAAATAAAAAGTTTTAAATGAAAATTAAGAACTCTTTCAAAAAGGCCTTGCACATAAATAGAGGCAACAAAGAAAACTGGAGTAAGAATATATTTGCGGTTTTAAAGCAACATATTTACTCGTATAATAAAAAAACAGTTTTGAAGAGAAAATATATCTTCTATCAAAAAAAAATATATAATTTATTGAAAAAGTAACTTCTATCAAAAAATATCAATTTTAAAAAAATATCTTTTATTTAAAATGTACCTTTTATGTAAAAAATACCTTTTTTATAATAAGTACTTTTTATATAAAAAGTAACTTTTGTATAAAGAGTACCGTTTACATAAAAAGTATCTTTTATATAAAAGTATGTTTTATTTAAAATGTAAAATGTAGCGGACACGTCCAACCAAAGATGTTACTAATTGCAGTGTTTGTTTAAGAGCAAAAATGACAGCTTTACCATTTAAAATGTAGCTTTAATTTAAACAGTACTTTTTACTTAAAAAGTACCTTTAATATAAAAAGAACCTTTTACATAAAAGTACCTTTTGTATAAAAAGTACCTTTTTATAATAAGTACAGTAGAAGGTCACAAATTAGAACCACTTGGTTTTTGGGGTGGTTCTAATTAATGAATTGTTCTAATAAGACCCATCTTTTATTATACCGATCGAATCAGAATCACTATCTGATACGATTTAACAATGTCCGTCCGTCCGTCCGTCCGTCTGTGTGTCCATGTAAAGCTTGTAATCAAACTGCAGGTCGCAAATATAAATGTATTTTGATGAAATTTGGTATTTAAGCTTTTATCGGCCATAGGATGAAAGCTAATAAAATTGGTGAGAATCGGCCCATGTTCAGACCTAGCCCCCATACAAATGACCCATAAGAAATCGACATAAGTTGCCCTAAGATCCAAATTGTCATATAGATCTTACTCAAATTGGGTTTGTATGTGTTTATTACATCCATTAATGAGTAGTCCAAAAATGATCCCTATGGGACAATGGCCCCACATAGAGCTGCTTCCCGATCTTCACTTAAATCTATCAAAAAACAAAAATATTGCACTGATTCTTCTCAAATTTTGTTTGTTTATATTTTTGCAAAATACAAGACACTTTACCAAACATAGTCAGGATTGGTCCAGTTTTGGGCCTAGTCCCCATATAGATATAGCATCCGGTATGAACCTTTTCATATCTACAGCCAAAAAAATTAATATAAATCCCACTCAAATTTGGTTTATGCTTATTTTCTATATGCAGTTAGTTTGGCCTAAGAGATAGGGTCTCTAAACGCATGGTATAGGGTATCATATAGTCGGTCTAGACCGACCATAATTTTCTTACTTGTTTTTATTTGTTTTTCAAACAGAAACAAGGTTAAATAAACATAATAAATATAACTTTTATTGTTTTTAATGTAATCTGTTACATATGAGATTTTTTTTGGTTCTTTAAGAGATGAAATAATAACGATTTGACTCCGAATGGCCAAAATATTGCTCATGTGCTGAGACAATTTTTTTTCCACCACTTAATCAAGTTGTTTGCATTTTCGACAGCTACGGAATATGATATAGCAGGCCCGGTATCAACGATTTCATCTTGGTCCGCGTCCTCGTCATCGGTGGAGAGTTCGATTTCATCGAGTTCTGCCTCGTTCAAGTCTTGATTCCATGTTTCGATTTCTTCTAGAGGCATTGAGTTATTTGGATCAAGCTTATTTAATAGCGCCTGTGTTTCTTCTACAAATTGATTGCTGTCCTGTTTTAGATGACCCCATTGAGCCAGTGGCAATTCATCGTCGCTGTCGAACTCATCAGAATGAACGATTTCCAACTCGTTCCAATTCAATAATTTTGCCCAAGAATTTTTAAATATGTGCTGTGGTAATTCATCCCACGCTTGTTTAAGTAACATTATTGCATCGCGGATCTAATGGTGCTTTAGAAGAATGTTCAAATCACCCCCTTCAGCAATTAAGTTAGCAAACAGCTGGCGCCTGTAAATCAGCTTAGTTAGCTTTATCGGATTTTGGTACATAGGCTACAAAGCTGCTGTCACATTGCTATGTTTCCATCGTCACTTTGGAGCTGTTCAACCGTTGCATGAGCGGAGCAGTAGTCAATCAGCAATAGAGCCTTCGGCGGCAAAGAGTTTTCTGGAGAGAAGCGTTTGACCTAGAAGGCAAAAATGCTGTCATAACATCTTGAAAAGATATACAATCACTTGCTTACCTTACCTCTTTAATAAATATCTGATGAAACCACTGATGAAAGATACGCGACGTCATACAAGCATTCTTTGAAAAATCGTAGTGAAGTGGATTATAAAATCCTTTGAAACATTTTGGCTTTCTTGCTTTGCCATTGACCATGGGCTTTAATTTTTGTGAGCCATCTGCGTTTGTACCAGGTAAAACTGACAGGCGTTATTTTTGTATTTTGTACCCAGGAGCAGTTTTTTCACAAGCACCTACATATTTTTTGTCTGGTAAACAACGAAAGAACAATTCACACTCATCGGCATTATATATTTGTGCTTCGGTCAGTCCCATTTCAGTAACTTTGTTGCGATATTACTGGAAAGTATTTCGCCAAAAATTTTTAACTATCGAATGCCATGGCTACGTTTAAATTTTGCAAACCATCCATCGCTTGCATTAAACACACTTTCATTTTTATCAGGATAAAGTTCGCTGAAAATTTATTTAGCCTTTGCCTTTAATATTGCTCCAGTCAAAGTGCAGATTTCCTTTCGTTGAATTAAAAACCATGCATACAGTTGTTTTTCCATTTCCGGATATTTAGCAGCATGCGGACCTTTCTTTCTTGCAACTTGATAAGTGCTAGCAACTGCAACAAAAATCAATTTTTTGTATTTGATGTAGCTGATGCAGACTTCGTAACTCCAAAATCCTGAGCTATTCGACTAGTTTGTGTACCTTTATCAAGCTTTCCCATAATTTCAACTTTTGTTTTTTTTTAACGCTAACGTGCAATTTTTTAAAATAAGCTTCACTTTATGATTGCAAACATGTCTATGAGTCACTTTGAGCTTCATTCATTTATCTCTTCTTCTTATTTTCAAGGCTCATTCACAAAGAAAGAGTTAACGTTATTGAAATACTTAAAGCTAGTTTTTGTATGCATATGGAAAAATTCAATTCGTTCAATAATTAGAACTAAAAGTTCTAATTTTAGAACGTTCAATACTTTAAAATGTTCGGTTCTAATTTCTGAATGATTCTAATTTTTGAGAGTTCTAATTTGTGAGCTTCTACTGTATTATAAAAAGTACATTTTACATAAAATACTTTTTATATAAAAAAATCATTTGAGTCCGATCACAGGGGGAGCTGTGTAAACATCTAGTAATTAAAGATTTTTTTATGTCACTTTTTTAAAATCAAACAGAAAGCGTCATCTATGCATCAATTATAGCAAATTTGTGGGGTTGTTGAATTATGTATGTATATGTTATACGTTCATTTTGTGAAATTTTTAATTTTTAATTTTTTACAATAAAGGGTTATTGAATTAGCTGAAACAATTTTATATTATTATTTTTTTTCCAATAGAATCATGTGATTCTATTGTGAAATAGAAATTTACCCCCCTGCGCGTATAGATGTTTACACATCAAAAAGTACCTATCATATGAGAAGTATCTTTTATTTAAAAAGAACCTTTTATTAAAAAAGTACCTTTTATTTAAAAGTACCTTTTATTAAAAAGTACCTTTTATTTAAAAGCACCTTTTATTTAAAAAGTACCTTTTATTTAAAAAGGACCTTTTATTTAAAAAGTACCTTATATTTTAAAAGTACCTTTTATTTCAAAATAACTTATATTTAAGCATTACCTTATATTTAAAATGTATATTTTATTTAAAAAATAATTTTTTTTCAAAAAGTATCTTTTATTTTAAAATCATCTTTTATTTAAAATGTACCCTTTATTTGAAAATTACATCTTATTTAAAAATTACCTTTTATAAAACGTGCATTTTCAAAAAATGCATATTCTTAAAGAATATTATTATATATATTTATTATATAAAAATTGCTTTTAAAGGTTACGTTTTCCATATCTCAATTTAAGAAATTTAGCTCATGGAGTTTTGGAATCTTCTCACTATCGAAGAAATAGCTGCTATATTGAATTCATTTGTATTTATATTCTTGAAATTAAGTTGATTCATTTGAGGTATCTCAATCCCGCTTTTAAATTGTATAACGAACGTTTTAGCCTACTCATCTCTTTTGTTTTTAACAAAAGTTTCGCGAAGATAGTTAAAACTTTAAAAGACCTTTAGTGCAGAACTTTAATAAGTTATTTATACTAAATACTTAGTTAACAAAAATACACAAAAAAAAAAAGAAAACACAATAGCAATACAAAAATGAAATTGTTGCGTTAACAAATGTACGGAAAATGAAAGCTTAGCAAATAGTTGACAGCAGCAGTAAGAGTAATTTGAACATAGTTCCTTGATATAAAATGACTTTCATAAATAAAGTATAAACGAAAGTTGGTTAATATTTTATTTTTAAAAATGCTCAAATGAGTTTTATTGATAATGCAAAAGAATTATTAAAAGGCAAAGATATAAACTGATGCATCACCATTAAAAGAAATAATTCTTTGTAAAACGAGTCTATATTGTTAATCTATAGTATTAATAGGCTAGGCGATTTCTTGTGACCGTTGTTTTGATTTACCAGATTTTGACCAAACGTATATTATTTGAAAGGTATTTCTTTTTACTCATTTTGCAGATTTGCAGATTTTTAATTTTTCCTTTATTTTGAGTAAATTGAATTTAAATTGGCTACTAACACATACATAAAATTAAACAATGCTATGTGTGAGTTTATTAAATTTGTTAATGTGTTTGTGATAAAAATTAATTTGTTTTTTCTGTTGATTTGTGAATTGGCTATAATTGATTAGCATACTTTTAGGATCTTTATTTAATGAAAAAATAAAATTTCCTAGAATTTGCACACGAATTTCGAGGGTTCTGCTAGTAATAATAATTATACTAATCTAAAGAAACTATTAAAAAGTAACTTTTTATAAGAAGTATCTGATAATAAATAGTACCTTTTAATAAGAATTATTTTTCAAGAAAAATTACCTTTTAAGATAAAGTACATTTAAATAAAACACAGAAACCTCAACAACAAGAACAATTACAGCTACCACACACACAAGAAACAAAATGCAGAATTACAACAATAACAAGAAAAGTCATATTTTTCTCAAGAGTTTCTTTACATTTTCGTTGAAATCTCGGGATGTATTAAACCGATTTCTTTCATTATAAGTAACAGCATGCTTAGGACCTCAGTAAATTATTCTCATAAAAAGAAAACAATCCAGCTGACCCATTGGGGGCGTGATCGATATTTTCACAGACGGACAGACGGACATCATTATATTGACTCCGCTTGCTATAAGGATCAAGAATTTATATATTAATGGGATTGAAGTTTATTTTAACTACTACTAACGGAATGACAAATACATATGTATACCCTTTTTCAGACTAGTCTGGAGGATACAATAATTACTTTTCGAGAAATCTTATAAAGAACTCTGTTGGCCTCTTGATTATTTTACCAGAACCCAGTCAATAAATAGCTAAATTTTACAGAGACACTGTAGCTGGCTTTAGTGGCATGATATATGTATATTCATGATAATTTTGTCTAGCTTTGTGGTGAGAAAATAAACTTTGAAACATTTGTTAAAAGCTCTTAAAATATTATTGTTTTCGAAATGATTTATCTGTATTGCTGATCAATGAAAAAATTAACTGTAATGAATGCAAGATGTTTCGAGATTCTTATGAGTCGCTGGGATTGATGGAAAGTTATACAAAGTCGGACCGAGCCTAGCGAGAAAATTTATTTTGTCCTTTTTCCAACGAACTGAGCGATCTCTTGTTTAGTTTAATTGGCATATGTGGACTATCCAAATGCCTGGAACTGTGAAACTCGTGAGCATTTTAAAAATGGTTGTCCGAAAATTTTCCTAACAGAAAACAAATGTCAAATTCCGACATAACTTTCTTTCTCACAAACTGATTGCAGTGGTTGAACAAAAATTCGGTCAATTCGGTATTCTAAAATCCATGCGAATAGTTTTCGAAGATGATGAATTACAATCTTTCAGCAATAATTGCACATGTTACGTAGATACTGCTGAAGTGGTCCTCAACAAAAAGATATGTATAGCAGATTGGCCGTAATCTTATTAGATCAACAATATTAACGGAATAAGAAAGATGAGAAGATGTTTTTATTTCGCGCACCTCATCGCTTCTTGGCGCATTTCTTTTAACTAGCAAATTCCAGCCCTCTAAATTCGAGTGCAAATTTTAGGAAATGGTATTTTTCCATTAAATAAAGACCGTAAAGTTATGCTAACCAAATATAGCCAACTCACAACTCAACACAAAAAAAAATCATTTTTATTACAAACACATTAACAAATAAAATAAACACACACATAGCATTGTATAATTTTATGTATGTGTTACTAGCAACTTTAAATGTAATTTACTCAAAATAAAAAAAAAATATTTAATAATCTGTAAATCTGCAAAACGGCTAAAAAGAAATACCTTTCAAATTACATACGTTTGGTCAAAATCGGGATAAAATGGTAGAACAAAACATCGGTCACAAGGAATCGCCTAGTCTATTAATATTAAAGATATATATAAAAAATTTATGAGTATTAAAATAAAATTCAATAAATTTCATTATTAATATTTGTTGAACACACAGAAAATGAGTTTGTTAATAAATAATTTTATAAGAGCCTAAAGGTATGCTTATTAATTTTATCCAATTCACAATTTAACACAGGGCTTTTGATACAAACTTTTTGTAAACACATTAACAAATTTAATAAACACACACACTCCATTGCATAGTTTTATGTATTTTATGTATGCGTTAGTAGCAACTTGTTTATTACTTCGAAAAAAAATGTACCAGATGGTGTAGATCTATAAAGGTAATGCACATCTGCAAAGAAATACCTTTCAAATGGTATACTTTTTGTCAAAATCAGTTGATAACTAAAAGCGTAGAAAAGGTCACAAGAAATCGCCTTGCCTATTAATATTATAGATTTATATTAAAATTAAAATTTCATAAAATGGTTGTACTAAAATCAATTCATTTGAAACATAAAAATAATCAAAATTTTATAGATAGATTAGATAGATTCTTTCTTTATTGAATTATATAACATAACAATTTAGTATTAAAATATTTGTTTTAATATAAAACTTTAATATAAAAATTTTATAATTGAGTATATTTATAATAACTAGCAGATTCCAGCCCTCGAAATTCGAGCGCAAATTCTAGGAAATAAATTTTTTTCATTAAATAAAGACCCTTAAAGTATGCTAATCAATTATATCCAGTTCACGAATTAACACAAAAAAACAAACACATTAACAAATTTATTAAACACTCACAGAGCAATGTATAATTTTATGTATGGGTTAGTAGCAAATTTAAGCCAATATAAAAGTAAGTTTTTGTTAGCCTTTTTACTTACATTGATTCTTATATTTACATATTACCTTGTATTTATGTATAAGTGATAGAAAAAAAATAACATTACTATTAAATAAATATTATAGAGAGCTCGCTAAAATGGGACTTTGTATATAAAATAAGTTATATTTATACGTTTTGTTTATTTGGAGTTTGTAATTATATCTTTCATTATAAATAAATAAACAATTAAAAAAAAAAAAATTAGTAGCAAATTTAAATGCAATTTACTCAAAATAAAGGAAAAAATTTTAAAATCTGTAAATCTGCAAATCGGCTAAAAAAATTCCTTTCAAAAAATATACGTTTGGTCAAAATCGGGATAAAACGGTAGAACAAAACATCAGTCACAAGAAATCGCCTAGCCTATTAATATTATAGATTTATCTTTAAGCGAAGGAAGAATCATCTTATTTAAATTTAAAAAAGAAATTTCCCAATTACTTTCTTAATGATGTACGTGATACACTACTGAACAGGATTTAAAGAAATAATAAGAAAAATGAAGGGTTTTCGAAAAAGAGTCTTGGGTCCAAATTCGAATCTATAAAATGACCATATATCATTTTTATTTGACATTATTATAAAATTGTGGCCAGCAGATATTAAAAAGTTCGTATCGAACGGTTTTTTTAAGGGTCCTAGGTGTAGTATGATCAGAACGTCACCATATGTGTATAGTAAAGTCATTAATTTTAGTACAACAAATAAAACAGAAATTAAACAAATTTGTTAAAAATCTTTTTAATATTTTAGTTTTTGGAAATAGTAGTGTACGGACTGGGAACCAGTGGCGGCTATGATCAAAACAATGCTCCTACAGCGTTTATTTTTCAATCACTTATTAATGGGTAAAATAAAAATACACAAACTACGAACGTACAAGATCAATTAGATATTCTGGATCTAAGGGCAATTTAACTCGATTTTCGTATGTCAGATAGGTCTGTAACCGACTATCAATAATTTCAACACCGCTCACTTCATGACCAACAGTGCTAATATACCGAATTTCATCAATGTATCTTTATATTTGCGAGCTGTTGCTTGATAACAAGGTTTACATGGACAGACAAACAGATTTAGGGACGGACGGGCATCACTAAATCAGCTCCACTTCAACATTTTCTCTCAAGAAACTTCAAAAACTGACTGAAAATCAATCGTGCTACAATACTTTTTTCTAAATTATTACTTTCACTTCACTTCCGGTTTAGTTTCTATTCTGTGGTTACGACAAATTGCAATGAATGCTTGTTAAGATGCAACGAACTAATAAAATGCATTTTTTATTTCATTTGCGATACTTTTGCCCAAAGAGAATTTTAAGAAACTATTGATGCATTAATTTAAATAATTATTGAGATGTTAAGTTCGTTAAGACAGCAGTATTAGCACTTAAATAAACCAGAGTAATAACGAGAAAAAACTGGCGGAAAACTGTTAAAAACCAAATTAAAGCTTGTGTAAAAAGAAACTTAAATATTTGGTGCTTACATTAAAAAGAAAGTTATAATACCCTACAGCACTCTGTGGTCGGATAATAATATAGTTGTTCTGGTGTTTGTAACTAATAGCTCAAGTTCCTCTTCTTAGTCAAACTCCTTGAACATCATCACTTTCATTGTCGATTAAGCTACTACTGTCCATATCAGCCACTACTCAAACTACATTAAGTGATTTTTACTCAAACTTTGCTTGTATATGTTTTTAAAATATTAATAGTCATTGTACGGGCATTTTCGAAAGTTGTACTCTACCGAAACGGTCAAAGCGACTGATAATTTCTAAAATGTTTTCAAAAATACATTCTTCATTTAAGTACTCGTAAAATGTAACCTACTTTAAGATAAAGGCCACAAATTTCGATTAGTTTTTTTGTCAACAATTTTGCCACTTTAAGCAATTTTACATAATAATTTGAGTTTAAAAGCTACAAAGTGATATACTTTAACAAAAAGTGCTTTTGGAGAAAAAGCATTTTCAAAGAATAATACTTATGTAAAAAAATTACTTTTTAGAAAAAATACTATTTTAAGAAAATATACTTTATTAAGCAAGAGGTACTTTTCAAGAAAAGTACTTTTTTATTTTGTTAAGAAACTCTAACTTTTTAAGAAAAGGTTTTTTTAAAGAAATTTAAATTTTTTAAGTAAAAGTACTTTTTTAAGAAATGTACTTTTTGAAGAAAAAGTACTTATGCCGAACAAGGCACTGATATCAGAAAAAGTACTTTCCACAAAAAAAAATTCTTTTTCAGAAAAGGTACTTTTTAGGAAGACCAACACTTTAAGAAATGGTGCTTTTTGAAAATAAGGTAAAGTACCTCAGAAAACAAACTAATTTAAGAAAATGTACTTTTTTAAGAAAGGTACCTTTTTCAGTAAGGTACTTTTTTAAGTAAAGGTACTTTCTAAAGAAAATTTATTTTTTACGAAAACGTAATTTCTGAAGACAAGTTACTTTTTTAAGCAAAAATACTTCTTCAAAAAAATTTATCTTTTTAAGGAAAGAAAAGTTGCTTTTTCAAGAACGTGCACTTTTCTTTAAGCAATAATGAAATATAGAAATTGAAATGACATTTTTATGAACTTTTGGCCCACATATATGAAAAGTTTCATACCGGATGCTATTTATATAAGATTGTCATTCCGTTTTCAATAATTAGAGAAAAAATCTGAACCACATGAAGTTTATGTACAGATGTCCGTCTGTCCGTCTGTGGAAATCATGATCACTGCCTCAATAAGTCAGCCGGTTAGCTCATTTTTAGCGAATATAATTTACTGACACCCTGAGAAGGATGCTGTTTAAGATCGTCAAAATCGGTTCAACAAGTCCCGAGATTTCAGCAAAAATGTAAAAAACTATTGAATGAAATACGAATTTTCTGTATTAATATTGTTGTTATTGTTAATCAAAGTTTAGTCTCATGTGTGGGATAGCTGTAATTTTTCTTGTTATTGTGGTTGTTGTTTTTGTAGCATTTGCTTTAGTAGTGTGTTGTGTGGTTATACTTCACCTGTCAAGAGATCCAAGTCGTAGCGCTTTCAGCCGGCTTTGAGTCGCCGGTGCCATCAAGAGATAATTTATTTAAATTAAAGCATTGAAATTAAAAATACCGCTAAAAATCCTTTAATGGCCTAAATCTGAATGTTTTGTATTTAAGTGGTAACAGTACCCAACATTGGTTATAATAATGAGTTTATGACACAGGTGAAGGGTAACAAAGTTTCAGCACAGCTGAACTTAACACTCTTATTTGTATGTTAATAGATTTTAATAGACATATATTGATAACAGAAGCTTATATACCGAATTTCATAACAACATACTTAGTTTTTTTATAAGGTCCACAACTCCTAGTAGGTAATACTGATTTATCGGACAACCGAATATACACCTGATAGTTTCCTTTTATTTAGTTTTGTTTCCCATTTTATCGTGGATAGACTTACAGATCTATTGATAAGAGAAGCTTATGTATCGAATTTTGTAACAACATACTTAGTTTTTTTATAAGGTCCACAACTTTAAGTGGATAATACTGATTTATTGGACAGCCGAATATATACCTCATAGTTTCCTTTTATTTAGTTTCGTTTGCCATTTGATCGTGGATAGACTTACATGAGAACAATGGCAAATCGTTAAAATTTTCTATCAAAATATTGGTTGCGTGCGTCAAAAATATGAAGGACTTTGTCCATTTTATGGTAGTCATAATCATCCATCAGAGTAGCTAATTTGAATAACTATGGAGCGATTTTACATAACGACTTCTCTTAATGATAATGTGCATCTCTTAGGATGCCAAACAAGCTGGGAGCGCTGTACAGCAAAGTATTGCAGAAGACCCACATTAATCACTCGGTGCCGTTCTCTCACTTACTGAAGATTTTATGAAAGAATATTGATTTACGAGCTTTTAAGTTTAAACTTCTTCAAGAATTTGAGCCGAACGACCATCGTGTACTCCGCCATTTCGGCCAATGGGCTGAAGTACACATTGATATTGATTTTGATTTTCCATACCTAATTTTGTTCAGCGATGAAACGCATTTACTCATGGGTGCGTAAATAAGCCAAATTATCGCAATTAAACTGAAGATAAATAACTGTTTGGTTAGGTATATGGGCCGGAGGAGTTATTCGTCAATATCTCTTTGAAAACGATGATTGGTAGAATGTCTTCTCATTTGAACCCCTGGAAATTTCGACAAGTTATTGGTGAAATACGGCCGCAAATGCTGCGAAAGGTGTGTGAAAATTAGAATTCCATATTTCGTGGTGTACACGCCAGCCATATCATCCCCATGGTCCAAGATCATATTAAAGCATTAATGGAATAAAATTATCTATTCAACAAAGTCAGCTTAATTGATATTAGACATATTTTTCTTTGCTCTATTTTAACTCTATTTTCACAGGACAGTAGTCTTGAAACTCACCTTGTAGTTTGTTTATACAACAGACAGATGAATGGACGCATGAACTAATGTCGTTAAGTAAAATTAGAAAGCGATTTTGAGTAGATTGATATAGGTCAATTATTTTTGTCAGTTACAGACATCGGCAATAAAATATTACAATCTGTCCATTGAATATAAATACTTCATGTAGGCTTTTCTCTTGGTGTATTAACTCAGCGTATATTCCCCTTTCTCTTGGTGTATTAACTCAGCGTATATTCCCTTGAAGTGAAGGGAGAAAAAAGTGGTATTCATTCCAAAAGCTTGAAAAAGTTCACACACTGTCCCGAAAGATTTCAGACCAGTAAGTCTATCGTCGTTCTTTTTGAAGACAATGGAGCGTATAATAGGCTCTTACTTACGTGGAGTTATCGACCCAAAATTCTGTCGGCAACACAGTACGCTTACAGCAAGGGAAAGTCAACCGAAATAGCTCTTCACGAGCTTGTAAGTACCACCGAGAAATCGCTCTCGGCATTAGAATACACAATGACAGCATTTTTGGATATAGAAGGGGCTTTAAACAATGTCACACCAGACTCGATAATAGCGAGTGAACTCCGTGATCATCTCACTGATTGGAAATCTGCTTGCCAACAGGCGGATAAAGTGTAAATTGGAAACGACTCTAATATCCCGATTTGTGAACAGGGTCCGCCACGAGGAGGCGTTCTGTCTTTACTTCTCTTGAACTTAACGCTGAACTCAACGCTAGTTTCGTTGGAGGGCAAGGCTGCAACGTTGTCGCCTATGCTGATGACGTGACCATAGCCGTAAATGGGAAGCTTTTATCTACACTTAGAGTTATTCTACAGAGGGCTCTTTCGAGGCTCTCTAGTTGGGCAAGTAGTTGCGGTCTGTGGGTAAATCCGATTAAAACGGAACTTGTTCTTTTCACGAGGAAGTATAAGATATAAACCTTCGACCCTATTTCTCTTGACGTAACTGAAATCGCCTTCTCTGATGGAGCCAAGTATCTTGGAGTATTCCTAGACTGGAAGCCGAACTTCAGTCGGAACTTGGAGGAGAGGGCGAAGAAGGCGACTATAGCTTTATACTCCTACAAAAAGGCCATTGATAAGCGATGGGGCTTCAGTCCGAAAATTGTTCACAGGATCTACACAGCGATGGTTCGCCCAATACTGCTGTACGGGGTCATGGTTTGGTGGCCTGCTTTAGAGAAGGCCTCCAATATCAACCTTCTTGCCAAGGGTACAGAGAATGGTTTCCATGTGTATCACTGGTGCCCTTCTTATTACACTTTCGGATGCCTTGAACATCCTCTTACACCTAATACCGTTGGACATATTAGGGAAGCAGTCGGCGGCCTCATCGGCCATTCGACTAAGGAACACAGTACAATGGCGTGGCTATAATTGTGGCCATGGAGTGATCCTCACTGACAGCAACTTACCATTTAACGTGGATTATACTACTCTAAGGAGTGTAGCAGGAGTTGCACAAATGTAGCAGGATTTGCACAAATTTCTACACTGACGGATCGAAATTGTTTCGGAGTCTATTCAAAGGAGCTTGGACTAAATCTGGCTCGCAGATTGCCAGACCACTGCAGTGTATATCAGGCGGAGGTACTGCCAATAAAAGAAGTTGCTGATTGGTTGGGTCGGAATATTCTGTCCACAACCGCAGTCAACATCTACGCTGATAGTCAGGCTGCAGTAAAATCCTTGAAATCAATGTTCCTGAAAACAAGAACTACCCTTAACTGCCGCACATCTTTAAATGAGATGTCCCAGCAGTTTGATATCAGATTCATATGGGTCCCAAGGCACAGGAATATACCGGGAAACTGTAAAGCTGAGGAGCTGGCAAGACAGGGTACTACCTTACGGTTTCCAGCGGACTTGGAATGTGTTGGTACAACCCTAGAATCGTGCAAGCTGGAACTTCGGCTTCGCACCGCTAGCATAACGGATAACAGATGGGCCACTGAATCAACGTGTAGGATCACGAGTCATATCTGGCCGGCTCTGAATTGTAAGCGCGCCAGTGCGTTACTATCACTCCCCCGTGGATAGATTTCAACGGTAGGGAGACCCGCTGAACGCGTCAGGGTTTCGTCAAATGACTTCTGTCGTAGCAGCATGGATGTGGAGGAGGTGGGGAGCATAGAACACTTCCTTTGCTATTACCCGCCGTTTCTTCACGATCTCTCTGATCTCTAAAAAGTGGAAATTTTACATATTAGGGGCTTCACCAGGAACACAAACTGGATCTACGGTGGGGACTGAGGGGAACACCCATTCGTCCCGTGGTGTCACAATGGACCCATAGTCTAAGTATGCTTTTCCTTTGGATTAGCGGTCACCTCTAACCTAACCTAACCTATGGCTTCAGTCAGAAATCAAACCAAAATGGAGCAGATTTTTTCGGTAAATATAGTTTTTTTATAATATAGATAAAGCAGCCAAACCATATGTTCAAATTCGGTTGCCATGATCCAGCCAAAGTCACACTAACTATTTCTGTAGGGTTATTTTTATTTAATATATGTGTTAAAAAGAAAGTTATTTTCGTTAACGGATATCCCTATTTTAGCTACCTAAGCTTTTAATGGAAGACACAAATGTTTTTTGCCGAGTCTTTTAATAAATAACTGCAAGCTTATAAAGTTTTTTAAGTCGGCCGTAAAGAGTACTTCATATACTTACTAGCACGCTCTGTCGTACTGCGCTACGACTTTCCGAGACTTATTGACATTATATTTTTATAACGAATTTCTCTTTCAAAGTATGTATTGAGCAACTACAAAATATTATTTAATTTATTTTATATTTTTTTTATTATTATTTTTAATGCTTTCTGATATACAATATTTTATGGTTTTTCATTCGGCCATGAGAAAAATATTTTTTTTCCAAGAGAAATCTGGCAACACTTAACGATGGACTTGAATTTTACATTTATAATTTATCATTTCTCAATTTTCTAATTTTAGCGATTCTTGATTTAGAGAATTTTTGATTTTTACAATTCACGATTTTCGGTTTGGCGATTTTTAATTTGGCGCTTCCGCCCATATTTTCCTTGACTACTCACATTGGTAATTACTGTACTCGTCAAAAGTTTCAAGTCTGTTGCTTTCATAATACTTAATATTATATTGTATAAGAGCTATCATGCCCACTAATACCATCCCGACCATTTTTTATCTGACTACTCACATTAATATTTGATGGAGACCCTTTTATAGTACTCCGGCTATATGATATTATATATTTACTATGTATGGGCGGTGCCACGCGCACCTAACCGATCCCGCCCATTTTTAGCTACAAACATTAATAATAGGTGACTTCGCACAAATTTGCAAAGCTCTTTGTCACAGTACTCAATATATATTGTATTAAAAGTCCACTTTATATGGGATGTGCCACGCCGACAAAAAATATAAAAAATATTTGTAGCCTTTGTCCATCCTTAACCAACATTTTTAAAATGATATTAGTAGTTGCCGAGATTATCTCATGCAAACAAACAAACAAAAACACATTACCTCTTTATTATACTAGCTTAGATAATCACTTAAACCTGATTTTTTATCTGAAAATTATCAAAAAATCCAAAAAAAAACGGCAACCCTGACGACTTTATAAGACAAAATATAAAAATTGTATCTGCAGGTAATACCCAGCTCAAGAGTATTTCAATGGAAAAAAAGGAAAATCTATTAAAGTCCTCTCCAGAGATGATAATTTTTGGAGTTATATAGTCCCCGGAATGTGATTGGATCTGATCATTCATCGAAACGAAAATGTGCACATGACTAGCTTCGTTTGCAGTTCAGAACTTGTTGCCAATATTTATTTTTTTTAATCGTATCAAATTTTATTTTTTTTTTTTTTGAATTCTATTTCATATATATCTTTAATTGTTTCTTCATTTAGTTTATCTATATTTTTATAAAATTTTCATTTTGTTTAAATACCTTTATTTCGTCTTCATCATAAATTTTAATAAAGTTAACAAAAAAAAAAAAAACAGAGAGCTAGCTACTCTGTCTGCTTTCGTGAATCCTTTTGGCTTAATGGAAGTCATTATTTTCAATTAACAACACTTTTGTTATCTTAAATTTATTCCAACCAAAAGCAAACATAAAAATAATAAAAACAGCAACAACAAAGATATTAAACTACTGACCAAACTACTGTTATACGAATAATGGATAAACAAAAAGTGATTTAAACTATTTTTATTTACTCGTAATAGTGAGAACAGCGGAGTGATGACAAAATTTTTAACAAATTTTGAGATTGAGATTTTACTTAAAAAATATAACATGGCAGTGGTGTTTTTGTATCCTATATCGCTTTTTTTCATTTTTGTACACACCACACCAGAGGTTATATATTAGTTTACCATTCAGTGTGCAATATTTAGAAAAACAAAATCTGGACCTTATAAAATACATATATTCTGGATCATTATAATGAGCGGAGTTGATAAAGCGATGTCTGCCATCTGTCCGTGTGTGGAAATCACGATCACACCGTCGATAGGTCAGTTCGATTACTCATTTTAAGTGAAAATGATTCAGTAACATCATGGGAAAACTGCTTTACAAAAACGTAAAAATTAGTTCAAAGGGTCTGGAGGTTCAAATTAAAATCTAAATGTTATATATTTATTAGCGTATTTCATCAGGAACATGAGCTGTTTACATAGGATCTCCATTCGTTTCTGTCTGTTGCAATGTATCTAAGTTCGTTGAAAGATTTCCCTGTCTCAAGGAAAATAGTGCGTCTCCAAGTAGTCTTTGGTCTTCCTCGCAAACGTGTTCCATTGTAGTGGGTTCCATTGTAGTGTTGCGTGGCATATTTCGTCGTATGGCTTACGGAGTGTGTGGCGTAGCCAGTTGTATTTTTTTCTTCTGGTTTGCGTATTGATGTCTTACTGCTCAGAGATTTGTAGTAGTTCTTCGTTCGATACTGTTCTTGGCCACCATATTTTTAAGATATTGCGCAGGTATCTGCTTGTGAAACTTTTCAGTTTGCGTTTAATGGTTTGGTTTAAAAGTATGGTTGTTATACATGCGTTGTATATGTATATATTTGTGTTTGGTGATAGGGCGTTAGACGTCCAGATGTTTCTCAAATTGTAAAACGCTGCCCTTGCCTTATGTATTCGCATATCTTCGTCCTTATTTGCACCGCCGTCGGATGTGATGTTGCTTCCAAGATAGCAGAAGCTATTTACATTTTGAATTGGGTTGTTGTTTAGAGTTGTTTAGTGTTCATCCAAAGGTCGAGCATGCAGTTGAGTATTACCTTGTTAAATATCTTACATACAGAAGGTGTTAGTGCGATACCTCTCCAGTTACTGCATGATTTTAGATCTCTTTTATAAGGTATTTTAATTATAAAACTTTCTTTCCATTCCTGGGGGATAGCATCAGTCATCCATATTTTCTTGAATAGAGACAGTAGAATTTCAGCGATGGTAGTAGGCGCAGATTTGTAGAATTCGGCGTGTAGGTTGTCAATGCCGACAGCTCTTCCATTTTTTAGATGTGTAATGGCTTCTGAAATTTCGTGGAGAGTGGGAGGATCTATGCAGATTGCTGTTAATGGGGGTGGGGTTCTGGTATCGGTTGCTTCATCACTTTGAGAGGAGTTGTATACATTGCATGGATGGTTTCGGGTTTCCTCAAAATGTTCCTTCCATCTTATCAGTTGTTCATCAATAGAAGTTAGCATACTTCCGTTTTTATCTTTTATAGGTATATTTGTGTTGGATTTCTTACCGGAAAGTTCTCTGATCACTTGAAAACGATTTTTGGTTACCTTGATGTGCAGCATTGTCAGCTTCTGTGACGATTGTGTTGAAATAGTTTCCTTTATCGTTTCTGGCTTGTCTCTTAACTTTCTTGATAAGATTTGATAGTTTGGCTTGCAGCTCGTTTTTACAAGAGGGGTCTTTTTCTGATAACATAATTTCTCTGGTTTTTCGCCATTCTCCCAGAACGTTCCAAAAGTTAGTGGACAGCCATTCTTTATTTTTCTTTCTGGAAAAACCAACAATTTCATTAGCGGATTTGCTGACAATGGCCTTAATCTTCATCCATTCGTCATCTAAGTTGGAGCTTAGTAGAGGGATTGGTGGAATACTTTGATGTTTTTCAACAATGCATGAGACTAATCTTCTATTAACGTCTTCGGCTTTCAGTTTGTTGATATTGTAGGTTCGTCGATTTGATTGATTCGATAACGAGAGTTGTGTGTGTTTGCGAAGCGTTAGTTTTAGCTCGCCTATCAATAGGTTGTGGTTGGAAGCTATATCAGCAATACGTAGTACTCTGACATCTTGAAGTATATTCTCGTAATACAGAAATGATCAATTTGGCTCTGAATATTATGTCGTGCGTCTCTCGAATGCCACGTCATTTTGTGGTGTAGTTTGTGAGGAAAGTAAGACCCACCAAGTTCGTGCGCCGCACATGTTTCCAGAAACAGAACGCCATTTTTGTTTCTATTACCAGGGTTGTTTTTCCCATAATTCGTTCAAAGCTTTCGTTTTGACGCCCGATGCTTGCCTTAATGTCCTCTATTAATACAAAGATATCGTTGCTGTCAATTTTGTGCAAAATGCGGTTTAGCTGATCGTAGAATTTTTCCTTAGTTTCCAGGTCGTATACTTCGGTAGGCGCGTAACATTGAACAATTGTAAGTTTACCGATACTGCTGTTCAGCTGAGCTGTTATAATTCGTTCGGAAAATGCCGACCAGTTTATTAGGGTGTTTCGTAATCTGTGATTTATAAAGATTCCTACCCCATGGTTATGTGCTTCGCCTTCTTTACGGCCAGAGAACAGTATGCGGTCACCCTGAGAGCTTGTGAAGTCGCCGCTGCCGTTCCACCTCATTTTACTAATACCTATAACAGATATGTTTAGTCTTTTGCATTCTGCCGACTGTTGAGCTAACTTTCCTACTTGAAACAAAGTGCTTACATTCCATGTAGCAAATTTTATCTGGGGGCATGCGGGGTTCGTCATCAAAATATCTATTTGTTTCGTGTTTCTTCTTCTGTTTGTTTGTGTTGTAATCATGTATGTATCTTAGCTTGGCGGCAGGGCTGCTTCCTTAGGGTGAGGGTGAGTAAGACGAAAAGGGGCCTCCAAACTTGCCTCTTATCTCCCGTTTTGCTAAACCATTTCCTGTTTCGGCAAAGCTGTTGTTGTTAAAAGGTTATACTACATTTTATTCGGACCCCAGAGCCTCATCTTTAGATGTAAGCAGTCTTACTTTTAAGAACTCTAAATTTGAACTTAGAGAAAGATTTCAAATCATTTCATTTTTTTTTTCCTTTTAAAACATTTATATACAATTAAAAAATTATTTGTATATAACTTATCATATTTTGATGAACTCAATATATTTATTTTGTGGAAAAGCTTACAGATTGGATACTTTAAGCATTTTATATACATATCTAATTCAGTACGTTGATCTTTTATATTTGTATATAAGGTCAGATTCTAACAAAACTTAAGAAAAATAATAAAAAATTATTTCCCGTAGACTTGATGAAAACAATTCAGTAGGTCTGGTAACCCTTGCTTTAAAACCATATACACATAACTTCTCTAATTCTCATGTTATTTTTAGTAACACATTTTATTATTTCACGAACAACTTGTGATTTGGATTTTATGAATTGATTTTTATAATTATTTAAAAAAGTGCTTTAAACTTATATAGCCCAGAATTAATAGTATTGATAAGTAAAATATTTTGGATAGCTGCTTTTGTAATATTCCATTTTGAAAATAATCGATCAAACACTCGGTTTTTTCAATGCTATATCACTTTTTTCCTTTTTTTCAGCTAAAAATGTTTATCATAGTTACGAAAAACTTGATAATATTCATTTAAATGCACAGAATTGTTTACGTGTCTGCAAATCTATGTATAATCTATAATATTAATAGGCTAGGCGATTTCTTGTGACCGATGTTTTGTTCTACCGTTTCATCCCGATTTTGACCAAACGTATATTATGTGAAATGTACTTCTTTTTAGCCTTTTTGCAGATTTACAGATTTTTAAATTTTTTCCTTTATTTTGAGTAAATTGCATTTAAAGTTGCTACTAACACATACATGAAATTATATAATGCTGTGTGTGTGTTTATTAAGTTAATGTGTTTGTAATAAAAATGGGTTTATTTTTTTGTGTTGATTTGTGAATTGGCTATAATTGAATTGCATACTTTTAGGGCCTTTATTTAATGAAAAAATAAAATTTCCTAGAATTTGTACTTGAATTTCGAAGGCTGGAATCTACTAGTTGTATGTTAATGAGAGCACTTAAAGATAAGTTGTTATTTTCTATGGCTGAAAGTACTTTGTATTTAGTCTGTATCATGGCATTGGACAACTCAAAATTGCATGATCTGTTTAGGATTTCGTGAAAGGTGCTTTAGAATAACTTGGCTTAATGAGGATACCTCCCTGGATGCACTGGCAGAATGCGAACCCACCACATTTACCGGACGTTCAAGGGGAAGACCATAAAAAAGAATGGAAGAGTGTTCAAATTTTACAAGAAAGAGGAACCACCAACGATTTGACCAAGGAAGCGTTGTCTATATACAAAGGATAATGACAAAGTTAAGTAGCAGCTTACAAAATCTGTTGCTGATGCTGACCTAAAAGGATTAGAGTAAACATGCCCACGCTGCCAAACTATACCTCCAAAGTATGGTTCCGAAGAAGCTTGGGTCTTCTTTATGGACTTAGAACTTCCCAAGAATATATATGAGATATTACGGTCATCGAGGCCGGCATTTTATCCGGATTCAAGCACATTTCGACTGCCAAAAAAAAAAAAAAAAATTGAGGACCACTGCATACGGAGGTTACCGAAGTATCTGTGAAAATCAATGTGCAGGATCTTATGGACCATACAGTAACTCGGCTGTTGGAAAGTCTTCTTGAAACTGAGTTGGAAAATTGTCCTGAGAATCTGACATTTATCAGTAATTGCGACTGCGGTGGATCATCCGGAAAAAGCGTTTATAAGTAAAGGCTATCTTCCAATGACGCTACTGTATCAAACTGTAATTGTTTATTAGGGTGGCCCTTCCTTATATGGAGAAAAAAAAGTGTTCAAACTTTAGGTCGCACCCCCTAGAAATATGCGAATAGCAAAAAAAAACTGAGAACTACAAAGTTTTGGGCCAATCAAAGAACATTTAGAGGTGGCTCAACGCGATTGAAAATTTCGAGTGTGTTTATATGGGGAAAATATGACTTTTTTTTTCAGATTTTACGAAAATTTCGTTCTATAGTTTAATTGTTCCGACAAATTGTTATAAAACTCGGTATAAGTATTAAATTATCTCTTAAAAAAGCTATAAAACTTCAAAAATAAATAAAAACTCCTTTTTCAAGTTTTAAAAAATTTTCTTAAACAAAATTTAAAAAAATTAATCTGGCCCTTAAGGTTTTCTTAAGTATATGTTACAGATTAACTGAGTGAATTTTTAGGTAAATCCCTATGTCAGACTTTTTTGGACAAGGATTTTATTTTTGCGGATTTCGAGAAAAATGGGATTTTAGTAAAATATTCTGTAAATGTACTCTTTCTAAATACTTTGTATCAAAAATTCATCATTTTTCTACTTTTAAATGTTATATTTAATCTTAATAGCCTAGGGTTTGGGGGAAAAATAGTATGACCCCATTAACCCTTTTGTAATTGGGGTCACATATGACCCCAAGCTAATAAAAGACAATTTATTCAGAAAATTCTAATATCTTGTAAGTGCTGAAGAATTTTTAGATGCGACGCTTAAAGTATAACAACCAAATATATGGAACTTCTGTTTCTAAATTCTGAGATATATCCGAGAACGCTATACCATTATTTGCCATGGCCAGCTTTGGATTTTAAGATATTTTTAAATAAAAATTACCGAAAACGAGTTTTTCTATTAAACTCGATGAAACCACTATTTAGAATTTAACAAAAATAATTCGGTTAATATTTATTTAGTTAACCCTTTAGTGCTCCTGGGATCAAAATTATCCATTGTGATATATCTTTGATGCAATTATCTGCTTATTGCTTGCGAATATATATTAAAACAAGTTTTAACCAATTTTATTATAATATTATTTTATTTTTAAAAACTATACATTTTTGAGCTATACTTCAACATTGTTAAATTAAACTTGACTTTGTACAGGAAGGATGTTGTTTTTTGTATGATTCTACTATCAGTTATCTTTCAAATAATATATATTGCTGAAAGCCGATGGATGCTAGATAATTATCTCAAGAGTTGTCACTTTTTTTCTATTCTCTTATTTCTAGGGGGCGGCCTAGTCAATAACACACAATTTTTTTTTTTTTTTTTTTTTTTTTTGACCACCCTAATGTTCATAATAACCGCATGTTAGAAATAAATCGTTATATTATTTTATTTATATAAAATTCTTCAATAAGTATTTTGTTTTAGGGAAAATACATTTCTTTTTATTAACAAATAGAGTGTCACTTCATTTTACTCAGTGTTGCTATGCCACATTAGATGACGCCACAGTTTTTGTTCCTTGCAATAGTAACTTCTATTTTAACATGAATGTCAACATTTTCAATTAGACATCAAACACAACAATGTTAAGAGTATTCACAGGGCTGGTCTTTTATTTCATACGTTTTTCCATTATTCTTTTACAAATATGACCATAAGTTTGGAGTATTAATTTTTTGTTTTGTTTACAAAATAGAGCTACCGAGTTCATCAATGAGTTTTTTGCTTCCAAAACAGTTCTACATAGTTATATAGAATTATTATTCTGCTTTACCTAAAAAATATCTGATTGCGATTACATATAATTTTTAAAAATTTTCGATAATTACTAGAGCATTCACATAAATAAAAAATTGCACCTTTTAAATTTCCCTTCCCAATTTAAGAAAATACCAAATCTAAAAATTGGAATTCAGATTTCCGATTAAAAATTAGAAAATATCAATTGAATTTCAGAATATCATATTAAAATTTTTTAAAAATTTTTTAATAACCATTAATAACTATTTTTTCATAACCATTAAAAAAACATATTTTCTTAAACAAGTACATTTTCTTAAAAATCTACCCTCCTTTAAAAAGAACATTTTTTTAAAAAGTATTTTTTTAAAGTACTCTTTCTTTAAAAAAGTACCTTTTTAAAATGTTAACTTTCTTTTTTTGTTTCTTATTATTATTCTTTATTATTAGTATTTAAAATACTTTTAATATACAAAATGATTATAAATTATTATCTTTTAAAAAGCATACAATGTTTTTATTAAATTCATTTATATTATGTTCCGTTTTTATGTTCTTCTTAAAGTAAATTTACTTAGAAAGTTACCTTTTCTCAAGCAATGACCTTTTATATAAAATAACTTTTTTTAAATAAATTTTTGTAAAAAAAAAGTTAACTCTTTTAAAGTACTTTTTAAAAAAAACCCCATTTTCCTTTTATATGGCAAACCAAAAATTGCCAAGATATTTAGAAAATTTTATTTTGAAAATTTTATTTCTTATTTAGCTCTCAAAACATTGAAAAGTATTATTCCTTATTGTGACCATTGGTATTCTGTTGTAACGCATTGAACAATCAATTGCGACCCCATAAAGTATTTGTATTCTCAATCCCTATAACAACTCTATCTATCTTTTAAAATTACGGTCATTCAATAAAATAAACCATTTACCTGGGTAAAATTAAAATAATATTGTTTATCGTTACTACGAGCAGATTGGTATTTGAAATGGGTTAAATCGGGCATCACTGTGTCAAGATATGGTCTAATATATGGAGATACCTACAAAAATGCTAAAAAAAAATCAGTGTAATTGCTGAAATAATTTGGTAGTAAGTTTAACAAATTGTTTACTTTTTAAAATATTTTGTTTATATTTATTATCAATACTCATACCGATGTGGAGGGTATCAAAGATCCGGCACAGCCGAATTTAACACTCTTACTTGTTTAAATTTGTTAATATGTTTGCTAATGAGTTTGTTGTCTCCATTCACAATAATAATAAACCAAAAAACTGTTGGTTTGTGAATTGGCTAAGTTGAGAAATAAAATTGCCTAGAAATTGGACTCGATTTCGTGCGCTGGAATCTGCTAGTTGTTTTTAATAGACGCCATAGGGTTCAACATTTTATTCACCTAAAGTAATTTTCACCTCAAATCTGCTTCAGACCTTAAAATTATTAACGCCTTAACATTTTCTATTAACCAAAATTTTGTGTTACTTCAAAAATTTTTTAACTTATTTTCTCTTGTATAAGGAAAACAAAAAAAAAATTTTTTTAAAAATATTTGCTTTTGTAAAATAAAGAACGAAAAAAACATTTCGCAGTGCATTAACCTACAATTTTCCTCATATTGTTTGTCTGTACTACATATATAATTGTTTATATTAGTAGGTGTGTTAGATCCAGAGGAATTTATAATCAAAATAGTTTGTGAATTATTTATTTAGCTAGTAACGTCGGGTCAATAATTATTTGCTCCAACCTCAATATATTCATGACATTTGAACTCTATTATTGTGTTTTGTAAATACAACAAACATAATTAAATTTTAACCAAAAATATGGCTGTCACTTTAACTTTAACCAATAGCACAAAACCACAATCACACATGAGGCAGGTTTACAGTCGTTTATTGTACAATATATTGAAACTGGATGCAAATGAATGTCTAAATAACATGCATACATAACAAATTGACTGGTCAAAATGTTTTTAATGCAGGTTGAAATAAAAAAATCTAGCCAAACCAATGGTAAGCAAATGAAAGTTATAGCAATAATAACTATTGAAATTATATGCAAAATGAGATCAATAATATGGACAATATTCTAGTCTGCTGATAGACAATTATTTAGGTCTGATGTCGTACAGAGAAAAATTATGTTCCGCTTTTATCAGTCAAGGTGAAAAATAAACTCTTAAGATCACGACTGAATAATTTCCATTAAAATCACGTACAGATAATTCTGTTAATTTTTCTCTATACTAAATTGGAGACGTAAATGTAACTGGTCGATAAAGTTTATGTTCCTAGAAAGTAAAACTTTATCATATGTTTTAATAACTTTAACTTTGGCCATTTTGATTTCTAAAAAAAAAAATTTTAATTCCTGCCAAAAACAAAAAACAAAAAAACTTCAATATGTCAACTAACGAGACAAACTGTTCTTAAACATGTTTACGTTTTAGCAACCCGTTGACAGTCATTGCATGCTACTTTAGTATGTATGTTGCTTTAACTTGGTTATGTTGTGTTGAATTTTTTGTTGAGTTTTTTTTATAATATGCTTATGTTTTATTAGTACGACACGCAAAAAATAAAAAGTTTTAAATGAAAATTAAGAACTCTTTCAAAAAGGCCTTGCACATAAATAGAGGCAACAAAGAAAACTGGAGTAAGAATATATTTGCGGTTTTAAAGCAACATATTTACTCGTATAATAAAAAAACAGTTTTGAAGAGAAAATATATCTTCTATCAAAAAAAAATATATAATTTATTGAAAAAGTAACTTCTATCAAAAAATATCAATTTTAAAAAAATATCTTTTATTTAAAATGTACCTTTTATGTAAAAAATACCTTTTTTATAATAAGTACTTTTTATATAAAAAGTAACTTTTGTATAAAGAGTACCGTTTACATAAAAAGTATCTTTTATATAAAAGTATGTTTTATTTAAAATGTAAAATGTAGCGGACACGTCCAACCAAAGATGTTACTAATTGCAGTGTTTGTTTAAGAGCAAAAATGACAGCTTTACCATTTAAAATGTAGCTTTAATTTAAACAGTACTTTTTACTTAAAAAGTACCTTTAATATAAAAAGAACCTTTTACATAAAAGTACCTTTTGTATAAAAAGTACCTTTTTATAATAAGTACAGTAGAAGGTCACAAATTAGAACCACTTGGTTTTTGGGGTGGTTCTAATTAATGAATTGTTCTAATAAGACCCATCTTTTATTATACCGATCGAATCAGAATCACTATCTGATACGATTTAACAATGTCCGTCCGTCCGTCCGTCCGTCTGTGTGTCCATGTAAAGCTTGTAATCAAACTGCAGGTCGCAAATATAAATGTATTTTGATGAAATTTGGTATTTAAGCTTTTATCGGCCATAGGATGAAAGCTAATAAAATTGGTGAGAATCGGCCCATGTTCAGACCTAGCCCCCATACAAATGACCCATAAGAAATCGACATAAGTTGCCCTAAGATCCAAATTGTCATATAGATCTTACTCAAATTGGGTTTGTATGTGTTTATTACATCCATTAATGAGTAGTCCAAAAATGATCCCTATGGGACAATGGCCCCACATAGAGCTGCTTCCCGATCTTCACTTAAATCTATCAAAAAACAAAAATATTGCACTGATTCTTCTCAAATTTTGTTTGTTTATATTTTTGCAAAATACAAGACACTTTACCAAACATAGTCAGGATTGGTCCAGTTTTGGGCCTAGTCCCCATATAGATATAGCATCCGGTATGAACCTTTTCATATCTACAGCCAAAAAAATTAATATAAATCCCACTCAAATTTGGTTTATGCTTATTTTCTATATGCAGTTAGTTTGGCCTAAGAGATAGGGTCTCTAAACGCATGGTATAGGGTATCATATAGTCGGTCTAGACCGACCATAATTTTCTTACTTGTTTTTATTTGTTTTTCAAACAGAAACAAGGTTAAATAAACATAATAAATATAACTTTTATTGTTTTTAATGTAATCTGTTACATATGAGATTTTTTTTGGTTCTTTAAGAGATGAAATAATAACGATTTGACTCCGAATGGCCAAAATATTGCTCATGTGCTGAGACAATTTTTTTTCCACCACTTAATCAAGTTGTTTGCATTTTCGACAGCTACGGAATATGATATAGCAGGCCCGGTATCAACGATTTCATCTTGGTCCGCGTCCTCGTCATCGGTGGAGAGTTCGATTTCATCGAGTTCTGCCTCGTTCAAGTCTTGATTCCATGTTTCGATTTCTTCTAGAGGCATTGAGTTATTTGGATCAAGCTTATTTAATAGCGCCTGTGTTTCTTCTACAAATTGATTGCTGTCCTGTTTTAGATGACCCCATTGAGCCAGTGGCAATTCATCGTCGCTGTCGAACTCATCAGAATGAACGATTTCCAACTCGTTCCAATTCAATAATTTTGCCCAAGAATTTTTAAATATGTGCTGTGGTAATTCATCCCACGCTTGTTTAAGTAACATTATTGCATCGCGGATCTAATGGTGCTTTAGAAGAATGTTCAAATCACCCCCTTCAGCAATTAAGTTAGCAAACAGCTGGCGCCTGTAAATCAGCTTAGTTAGCTTTATCGGATTTTGGTACATAGGCTACAAAGCTGCTGTCACATTGCTATGTTTCCATCGTCACTTTGGAGCTGTTCAACCGTTGCATGAGCGGAGCAGTAGTCAATCAGCAATAGAGCCTTCGGCGGCAAAGAGTTTTCTGGAGAGAAGCGTTTGACCTAGAAGGCAAAAATGCTGTCATAACATCTTGAAAAGATATACAATCACTTGCTTACCTTACCTCTTTAATAAATATCTGATGAAACCACTGATGAAAGATACGCGACGTCATACAAGCATTCTTTGAAAAATCGTAGTGAAGTGGATTATAAAATCCTTTGAAACATTTTGGCTTTCTTGCTTTGCCATTGACCATGGGCTTTAATTTTTGTGAGCCATCTGCGTTTGTACCAGGTAAAACTGACAGGCGTTATTTTTGTATTTTGTACCCAGGAGCAGTTTTTTCACAAGCACCTACATATTTTTTGTCTGGTAAACAACGAAAGAACAATTCACACTCATCGGCATTATATATTTGTGCTTCGGTCAGTCCCATTTCAGTAACTTTGTTGCGATATTACTGGAAAGTATTTCGCCAAAAATTTTTAACTATCGAATGCCATGGCTACGTTTAAATTTTGCAAACCATCCATCGCTTGCATTAAACACACTTTCATTTTTATCAGGATAAAGTTCGCTGAAAATTTATTTAGCCTTTGCCTTTAATATTGCTCCAGTCAAAGTGCAGATTTCCTTTCGTTGAATTAAAAACCATGCATACAGTTGTTTTTCCATTTCCGGATATTTAGCAGCATGCGGACCTTTCTTTCTTGCAACTTGATAAGTGCTAGCAACTGCAACAAAAATCAATTTTTTGTATTTGATGTAGCTGATGCAGACTTCGTAACTCCAAAATCCTGAGCTATTCGACTAGTTTGTGTACCTTTATCAAGCTTTCCCATAATTTCAACTTTTGTTTTTTTTTAACGCTAACGTGCAATTTTTTAAAATAAGCTTCACTTTATGATTGCAAACATGTCTATGAGTCACTTTGAGCTTCATTCATTTATCTCTTCTTCTTATTTTCAAGGCTCATTCACAAAGAAAGAGTTAACGTTATTGAAATACTTAAAGCTAGTTTTTGTATGCATATGGAAAAATTCAATTCGTTCAATAATTAGAACTAAAAGTTCTAATTTTAGAACGTTCAATACTTTAAAATGTTCGGTTCTAATTTCTGAATGATTCTAATTTTTGAGAGTTCTAATTTGTGAGCTTCTACTGTATTATAAAAAGTACATTTTACATAAAATACTTTTTATATAAAAAAATCATTTGAGTCCGATCACAGGGGGAGCTGTGTAAACATCTAGTAATTAAAGATTTTTTTATGTCACTTTTTTAAAATCAAACAGAAAGCGTCATCTATGCATCAATTATAGCAAATTTGTGGGGTTGTTGAATTATGTATGTATATGTTATACGTTCATTTTGTGAAATTTTTAATTTTTAATTTTTTACAATAAAGGGTTATTGAATTAGCTGAAACAATTTTATATTATTATTTTTTTTCCAATAGAATCATGTGATTCTATTGTGAAATAGAAATTTACCCCCCTGCGCGTATAGATGTTTACACATCAAAAAGTACCTATCATATGAGAAGTATCTTTTATTTAAAAAGAACCTTTTATTAAAAAAGTACCTTTTATTTAAAAGTACCTTTTATTAAAAAGTACCTTTTATTTAAAAGCACCTTTTATTTAAAAAGTACCTTTTATTTAAAAAGGACCTTTTATTTAAAAAGTACCTTATATTTTAAAAGTACCTTTTATTTCAAAATAACTTATATTTAAGCATTACCTTATATTTAAAATGTATATTTTATTTAAAAAATAATTTTTTTTCAAAAAGTATCTTTTATTTTAAAATCATCTTTTATTTAAAATGTACCCTTTATTTGAAAATTACATCTTATTTAAAAATTACCTTTTATAAAACGTGCATTTTCAAAAAATGCATTTTCTTAAAGAATATTATTATATATATTTATTATATAAAAATTGCTTTTAAAGGTTACGTTTTCCATATCTCAATTTAAGAAATTTAGCTCATGGAGTTTTGGAATCTTCTCACTATCGAAGAAATAGCTGCTATATTGAATTCATTTGTATTTATATTCTTGAAATTAAGTTGATTCATTTGAGGTATCTCAATCCCGCTTTTAAATTGTATAACGAACGTTTTAGCCTACTCATCTCTTTTGTTTTTAACAAAAGTTTCGCGAAGATAGTTAAAACTTTAAAAGACCTTTAGTGCAGAACTTTAATAAGTTATTTATACTAAATACTTAGTTAACAAAAATACACAAAAAAAAAAGAAAACACAATAGCAATACAAAAATGAAATTGTTGCGTTAACAAATGTACGGAAAATGAAAGCTTAGCAAATAGTTGACAGCAGCAGTAAGAGTAATTTGAACATAGTTCCTTGATATAAAATGACTTTCATAAATAAAGTATAAACGAAAGTTGGTTAATATTTTATTTTTAAAAATGCTCAAATGAGTTTTATTGATAATGCAAAAGAATTATTAAAAGGCAAAGATATAAACTGATGCATCACCATTAAAAGAAATAATTCTTTGTAAAACGAGTCTATATTGTTAATCTATAGTATTAATAGGCTAGGCGATTTCTTGTGACCGTTGTTTTGATTTACCAGATTTTGACCAAACGTATATTATTTGAAAGGTATTTCTTTTTACTCATTTTGCAGATTTGCAGATTTTTAATTTTTCCTTTATTTTGAGTAAATTGAATTTAAATTGGCTACTAACACATACATAAAATTAAACAATGCTATGTGTGAGTTTATTAAATTTGTTAATGTGTTTGTGATAAAAATTAATTTGTTTTTTCTGTTGATTTGTGAATTGGCTATAATTGATTAGCATACTTTTAGGATCTTTATTTAATGAAAAAATAAAATTTCCTAGAATTTGCACACGAATTTCGAGGGTTCTGCTAGTAATAATAATTATACTAATCTAAAGAAACTATTAAAAAGTAACTTTTTATAAGAAGTATCTGATAATAAATAGTACCTTTTAATAAGAATTATTTTTCAAGAAAAATTACCTTTTAAGATAAAGTACATTTAAATAAAAAGTTGCTCTTAATAACTTTTTCTTTTTTAATAAAAAGTTTCTTTAAAAAAAGCACTTTTTAATAAAAAGTTTATTTAAAAAAAGTACTTTTTAATAAAAAGTACCTTTTGATAAAAAAAAACTAACTTTTAATAAAGAACTACCTTTTAATAAAAAGTACTTTTTATAAAGAGCATTTAATAACCACTACATGACCTCAAAAGGAATAAAAAGTATCTAATTCTTTTTATTCCTTTTGAGGTCATGTATATTTCTGTAATATTAACAGGTAAGGCGGGTCCTTCAGATCGTTTTTAACTTTTAATTATCAACCGATATTGACAAAAATATACCATTTGAAAGGTATATCTTTGCAGATGTGCACCATATTAACAGATTTGTAGCACCTGGTATATTTTTTTGAGTAAAGTTCCTTTTGCTTCTAACACATACATAAAACTATACATGCTAAGTGTAATTTTATGAACTTGTTGTGATATTTGAATTGGCTAAAATTAACTAGCATACATCTTCTGTGTGTTCAACAAATATTTATAGTGAAACTTAATGAATTTTAAAATTTTTTAGAATTTTCACTTGAATTTCGAGGGCTGCACTCTAATAATTTTCTTAAAATAGATGCAGTAGCCACTTTCGAACAACACGACTTATTCATTGTCAGCATCCATCTGTCTATTGCTTCTGTTCATGCTTAATCAACATTTAACTCAAAAATTTCAAAGAAAATAACATCAGAAATATTTTTTATGAACGAGCTGACTTGTTTTCCAATATTAGCTTTCTCTATATTACTAGCTATATCAACTACAAGTCTGGTAACGTGAAAATCTTTTTTATAGTTGCCAAATTCCTGTAGGTAGAACTCTAATAGCATTGTGACATCTTCTTAACATATCACTCCAAATTGCATTGTACCTTCAGTTTTGTATGTTAGCGTTATGAGCTGTTAATCTTTTATGGCAATAATAAGCTTTCTTTTTAATAATATGTACCTTTTAATAAAATGTATCTATCTGTTAACAAAAAATATCTTTTAGTGAAAAGTACATTTTAAAAGTACCTTTTAGTAAAAAGTACTTTTAATAAAAATTATATTTGAATAAAAAGACCTTTCTGTACAAAGAACCCTTTAAGAATAAATACTTTTAATAAAAATTCCTTTTAATAAAAGCATATTTAACAAAAAGTAGCTTTTTATAAAAAGTACCTTAAAATAAAAATTACATTTAAATAAAAACTAGCAGGTTCTAGCCCTCGAAATTCGAGCGCAAATTCTAGGAAATTTTATTTTTTCATTAAATAAAGACCATAAAGACCAATTCACAACTCAACACAAAAAACAAACTTGTAGGGTTTGAGACTCATTATAGATAATAAATGAATAGGGACATAGCCAGACGAATCCGTCCAAGCTGTCCACTAATTATTATTATTATAATAAATTATATTATCGAGGCTAGATAGAACAGACAGTCAAGGCGTCCAATTCGCCAACGATTAATTTTTATTTTATTTATTTTTTCTTATTTTATCTTTTATAAAAAAAAGGCTTTTTTCTATATTTTTGGAGTTGTTTATTATTCAATTAATTTGAAAAGAATTAACAAAATTGTATTTTGTTTGCTCTTTAAACAGACACAAATAAATGACAGAAGACACTAAGGAATTAAGTGAGAAAAAATAAATATGCATATGCATTAAATCAAAGTTATTAAATAAAACAAAAAATTACATTTAAAACTAAGGTATTGAGTGAGAAAAAATAACTATACGTTGAATTTAAGCTATTAAGTAATAATAATGTTATCTTTTAAATATTTTAAATAATATATATAATTACGCCTGCTACAAACTCATTTTTTTTACAAACACATTAACAAATTTAATAAGCACACAGCATTGTATAATTTTATGTATGCGTTAGTAGCAACTATAAATGCAATTTACTCAAAAAAAAGAAAAAATTTAAAAATCTGTAATTCTGCAAGAGGCTAAAGAGAAATACCTGTCAAATAATACACGTTTGGTCAAAATTTGGATAAAACGGTAGAACAAAACATCAGTCACAAGAAATCGCCTAGCATATTAATATTATAGATAGATTACATTTCAATAAAAAGTTCCTATCTAAAAAAGGGATGTTTGAATTAAAAGCATCTATCAATAAGAAGTAGCATTTTATTAAAAGTACCTTTACCAATAAATTAAATAAGTGATCAGGCCCAAGGTCTGTGTTTATAATTATTTAATTTATTTAAAAATTAAAAGGTCAAAATAAAAACATATTGAGTACCTTTTACCTTTTAATAAATAGTACCTTTTCGTAAACAGCAGTTTTTAATAAAAACTACCTTATGGTAAAAATTACCATCTAATAAAAAGTACCTTTTGATAAAAAAGTAAAATTTAATAAAGAATAAAAATAAAAATTAAAATAGTAGCTTTTTACAAAAAGTAGTTCTTAATAAAATTATTTTTGTTAAAAGTATATTTTATTGAATTGTTATAAAAAGGTATCTATATATTAATACTTCAAGGTAAATACTTAGTTCCCTTTTTAAGCAATATGCGCGCACGTTGGAGTTTGAAATTGGCATAGTTACAGTTCATGTGGAGGAGAAGCTGAGAATGACAAAATTTATGTTTATCTATCATAAAAATATATTAAATGAAATAAAATAAAATATTTATAGCAATTCGTTAGACCCTGTTAATGAGAATGACTTAAATTATGTATGACACGCCTTGAGTTGAATTTGAAATTTATGTTCATTTAAGTATTCATAAATTTTTTTATATTGGATTAAAAAAAACAGTGTAAGACAAAAATGAAATGAAAAAACAATATTTCCTAGAATTTGCACTCCAATTTCGAGTGTTGGGCTATACTAGTTTTTTATTGAAATGTTTTTTTTATTATAAGGAACTTTTCTTAAAAGGTAGTTCTTATAGCTACCATTTCATAAAAAGAACCTTTTAATAAATATTGTTTTTTAATAAAATATACCTTTTAATAAAAGGTACTTTTAAATAAAATAAAAAACTCCATTTAATAGGTAATTATATCCATTCCATCTGGACTTGTAGACACACCTAAAAAATGTGAGTTTTTTGTTGTGCTCAAACGAACTACACTATATTTAATGAACTTATAAATAATACAAACTGGTTTATTATCGTTATCTACTGGTACAACTCGTGCTATTGATCACATGATTGAAGCTTTCTTTTATTGAGTCATGTGTTCCTAAAAAATTTTTGAAAAACTTTTTTGGATCTCCTTGGAACAAAAAAAAATCAATGTGAGTCCGATCACAGGAGAGATGTATAAACATCTACACCTTTTCCAATTGTATTTCAGAAAGTACCAAATGTATGTCAGAAATTATCGAATGTATTTCAGAAAATATCAATTGAATTTCAGATAATATCTATTGAAATTCAGAATTAAAAAGTAGTTTACCCTACAATACCGAAAAGTTATTATTGTTTCTATTAGTGATTTGTTAATCAGCTACAATATAAACACCAGGATAGAAATTTGACCGATTATGAATTCATCATTTTGAAAAAAAAAAACACGATTATAATATATAATGTAGTTTTTAAGAAATATTACAAACCCAGTGCAATACTTAAAAAAATATTTTTTTATATAGCTTTCTGACTATTTTTCTGAGACTCAATTGATCTTTTCTGAAATTCAGCTCATATTTTCTAAAGCAAATTTAATAATTTCTGAAATATATTTGATGTTTTCTGAAATACATTTGATAATTTCTGAATTACATTTGATAATTTCAGAAATACATTTTACGTTTTCTGAAATACATTTCATGTTTTCTGAAATACAAATGATACTGTTTGAAAATCAATTGATGCTTTCTGAAATACAATTGACTATTACTGAAAATCAATTAATGTTTTCTGAAATTCAATTGATACTGTCTGAAAGTCAATTGAATCTGAAATACAACTGATGCTTTCTGAAACACAATTGACATTTTCTGAAAATCAATTAATGTTTTCTGAAACACAATTGATACTTTCTGAAGTTCAATTGATGTTTTCTGAAATACAATTGGAAAAGGTGTAGTAATTAAAAAAACACCTAAGTTTATTTTCGATTTCTTCGAAGTTTTCCTAGTATTTAGCTTTTTAAACTCAGAGCACACCAAGGGGTTCTGCTTACTAAATAAGTTCTGTCAATACCAAATATACACTAGAAAATTCGAAATTAACGAAAAAGATTTGTGATTTTGCTAAACAGACAGCGAACTCGGCGGTTCTGCTTACTAAAAAGTTTTGTCTATAGCAAATATATACTTGAAAATTAAAATAAAAACAACTCTGTAAGTTTGTGAACATGTTAAACTCACAGCACACCTAGCGGTTAATAGCTTGAATATTTAAATTTAACGATAAGGAATTGTGATTTTGCTCAACAGACAGCGAACTTGGCGGTTCTGCTTACTAAATACACCAATACACTTACATATATCACACACCGATTTTCCCTTACGCTTTTTTGTGATTATATTGTGAAATTGGAGTTTACCCCCCCTGAGCGCATAGATGTTCACACATCAAAAATATTACAAAAAAAAAAAAAATAAAATATAAGAAAGCTGGATCTCTTGTTGATCGCGGAAAACACTTCATTTGTCTTGCCGTATATAATGGTCTGAATAATTCTTGTTATTTTAACTATTTGAACAAAATGGAAAATAATTTTAAACGAAATCCAAAGTCATTTTACAAATTTGTTAACTCTAAGAGAAAAACTAAGGGCTATCCTGCTGTAATTCCTGATACTATGTATGCAATTTATTTGCTGACTTCTCTACTACTTACTCCTATGCAACTTTTAATGATTCCAGCATTTGCTCATATACACTGACTGCTACTCAAATTATATCCATTCCTTCTCTTGCTATCACTGTTGTTTCTAATGAATTGAAAAAATTTAATGTTTTCTCATAAAATTCCGTCCTGTATTTTAATAAATTGTGCTGATGTCTTAGCTGCACCATTAACACTCATATTTAATACCTCTATTAAATACGGTTATTTTTTCATTATGGGGAAGGATTCATTCATTATTCCGCTATTCAAATATGGTAACAAGGCTGATATTACTGATTATCGTGGAATTGCTAAATTAAGTATTATACCTAAAATTTTTGTAAAAATTATAACGGATTATCTATGCCATCAAGTAAATACGTTAATTTCTTCCTTCCAACATAGTTTCCAAAAAAGATGTTCAACCTTTACAAATTTATCACAATTTACTACAATTGTCAATCGTGGTTTTCTTCAACGCAAACAAGCAGATGCAATTTATACTGGCTTCAGCAAGGCTTTTGATAAAGTCAATCATAAAGTTCTCAAGAAATTAGATATGGTGGGATTTTCAAATCTTAGAGCAAAGCGGATATATTCTTATTTAACTAATAAAACACAAAAATAGTGTTTTAAAAATGATACTTCAAAGCCGATAGATGTAATGCCGGGAGTACCACAAGGCAGCCATAATAGACCGCTTCTTTTTTCTATGTTTATAAACGATCTTCCGAATGTTATTCATTTTTCAAACATCTTGATGTATGCGGATGATATCAAGATTTTCTCCTGTCATAATTAACGCTCTGATTCTCTTTTTCTCCAAAATGATTTGAATTCATTTTATTCTTGTTGTAATTTAAATTTAATGGAGCTGAACGTTAAAAAGTGTAAATATATGCGTTTCGTCAGAGAGAGGCCGATATCTGTTAACTATGTGCTGGGGTGATTATTGTCTCGATAAAGTAGATAACTTTATAGATCTTGGTGTTTTCTTGGGTCATAAGCTGAGCTTTATTCCTCATATAACAATTACTGTCAACAAAGCCAGAGGTTTACTTAGTTTCATAAAACGTTGGGCTAAAGAGTTCAATGATCCCTATGTCACCAAAACTTTATACACGTCATTTGTGACACCTATCCTGGAATATGCTTCTATAATTTGGGACCCAATCTACCAAGTTCATACCGACAGTCTGGAAACTGTGCGGAAACAGTTTCGAATGTTTTGTCTTCGCAGTTTAGACTTCAATACAAGTAATCTTCCATCCTACACCAGCAGACTTGCCCTTATTAAACTACCAACTTTAAAATCCCGAAGAACTATGCTAAATGTTTCATTTCTTCTTAATATAATTAATGGTGATGTTTGTTCTGGTTTCTTGATTAACAATATATCACTCAACATTCCCCAACGACCAACACGTTATTTCTCACCTTTATCTGTACTGTTCTATAGAGATAATTATGCAAACTAGCAGAATCCAGCGCTCGAAATTCGAGTGCAATTTCTAGGCAACTTTTTTTTTACTTAGCCAATTCACAAACCAACACTTTTTTGGTTTACTATTATTGTGAATGAAGATGACAAACTCATTAACAAACATATTAACAAATTAAAAAAACACACACATAGCATATGTGTAATTTTATGTATGTGATAGTAGCAATTATAAATGCAATTTACACAAAATAGTGAACAAAATTTAAAAATTTGTAAATCTGGAAAACAGCTAAAAAGAAATACCTATCAAATAATATATGTTTGGCTGAAATCGGGATAAAACGGTAGAACAAAACATCGGTCACAAGAAATCGCCTAGCCTATTAATATTATAGATGCAGACCCTCTAAGGAGAATGTGTACTTTTTAACATAAATGACCATTTAATAAAAAGCATCTTAAAATAAAACGTACCATTTAATTAAAAGACAAAATTAATTAGCAGTAAGTTTTTCTAAAAATTATCTTTTTATAAGAATTACCTTTTCTAAAAAGAAGCTTTTAGTAAAAAATACCTTTTTTTAAGTAATAAAAAACACATTTAAATAAAATTTACCTTTTAATAAAAAGTACATTTCAATCAAAATTACCTTTTCTTGAAAAGTTCTGTTTTTAAAAAGTATAGTTGAATAAAAAATAGCTTATAATAAAGAAACTTTTCAAAAAAAGCACTTTTTATGTGCAGTGATATAAATATTAGATTTAGGACTGGTTTTTGATAATAAGCTTTCATTTTGTAGTCATTTGAACCAAATAGTACCAAAAGGGTATACCCTTCTAAGTTTCGTTCGTCGTAGCTCTGGTAATCTCTGTGACTAAAGGTACGGTCACATTAGTCAAATATTTGACGCAAACTTGTTTTCTCGTATTTGCCCAAAATTTTTTGAAACAAATACAAGTTGATTTTGTGGTCACACTAGGCACATTTATTTGCCTCTTTTTGTTTGATCAAACAGCTGCCAAATAGTGGCAAATAAAAACAAGGAGAACATATTTGCCGTGCGGTCACACTTGAACAAATATTAGACTAAAAAATTGATTGATCAAACAGTTAAAAATTAAAAATATATTTGATCAAAAATTTTCAAATGTTGCACGAGGAGGAAAGTTTTCTTATTTTGTGCTGTGGAGCGCATCGGTGATAGTTTTGGAAGTTTTCTGTTATATTACATTTAAATATTATTTTTAACTATAATTATTTTTTCTTTGTTTACATAATAAACAGCTGTTTATTTTAAGTAATGTAACAGTGTGACAAATTCTGTGTTTTTAAAATGATAACTACGCTAAAGTTAACAAGTAAGAAAATTAGACCGACCGTCTAGACCGACTAGACCGACTATACGATACCCTATACCATGCGTTTAGAAACTCTATCTCTTAGGCCCAACTAACTGGACATAGAAAATAAGCAAAAACCAAATTTGAGTGGGATTTTTATTCATTTTTTTTTTGGTTGCAGATATGAAAAAGTTCATATCGGATGATATATCTATATGGGGCCTAGGTTCAAAATTGGACCGATCCTGATAATATTTGATAAAGTCTCTTTTATTTTGCAAAAATATATACAAACAAAATTTGAGAAGAATCAGTGCAATATTTTTGTTTTTTAATAGATTTAAGTGAAGATCGGAAAGCAGCTCTACATGGGGCCAAAGGAATCATTTTTGGACTACTCATTAATGGATGTAAATGACAATTTGGATCTTATGGCAATTTATGTCGATTTCATAGGGGTAATTTGTATGGGGGCTAGGTCTGAACATGGACCGATTCTAACCAATTTCAATAGCGTTCATCCCATGGCCGATAAAAGCTTACATACCAAATTTCATCAAAACATATTCATATTTGCGACCTGCAGTTTGATTACAAAGTTTACATGGACACACAGATGGACGGACGGACGGACGGACGGACGGACATTGTTAAATCAACTCAAAAAGTGATTCTGATTCGATCGGTATAATTAAAGATGGGTCTAGGTCAAATATTTTTGGTTGTTACAAACAGCAGCACAAAGTCATTATACCCAAACCACATAGTGGTATAGGGTATAAAAATTAATTTGGCTTAAGTGGAGTTTAGGGGCAATGCCTTGATCGGTTTCAAATTTTCACCACTTATAAAACATATTATTGCGGTTTTAGGAAAACATTTCTTTTCTGATTATGGACTTCCAAACTTTTGACATTGACTTGGATGTAACTTTGTTATGTGATGCCAGCAAAATATTTTTTTCGGCGTTCGAGCCTAGTTTCCGAGTTTTGACATTGACTTGTACATCACTTTGTTATTTAGTATCGGATTTCAGCCCAATATATATATGATTTTTAAGCTGGCTTGAGTGCCTTTTATTCGGTATTTTTGAAATTTGAAATCCACTAACTCATTATGAACCTATTTAAAATTTTGTATTTTTGTAATAGAGTTTTTTTTCTTATACTAGCTTTTGATTTTCAATAGTAAATTAAGTATCTTATTTTTTTTAGGGAAATTAACCCATTAATAACTATATGAAATTATCCCACTATTTATTATACTATAGAAATAGAAAACAGCAAATTAAAAAAATTTATAAAATTTAAGGTAAAATCCCTAATATATCCGATCCCTAAGTGGTTAAGAGGTCAAATTATACACTGAAATGAAGCTAGTGGATTCAGCTTTCATTCAGTTGTAAATACTAACGTTATATAGGTCATTTTATGAGATAATGCCACGTTATCCTAAAATAACTTTAAAAAATCCAAATAGGTTCATAGCGGCACTCAAGGCCTTCAAATGATATATATATTGCTGAAATCCTATACTAAATAACAAAGTGATGTTCAAGTCAATGTCAAAACTCGGAAAATAGGCTCGACCGCCGAAAAAATATTTTCCTGGCATCACCACAAAAAAACCCCCATTCCAAAAAAATCATAGCAATGCCTCTAAACTCCATTTGTTCCACAAATTTAATATTGTATTTTTACAACTTCAAAACAATTTTAAAAATTCACATTTTTTTTGTGATAATAGTTTCTTTTAAAGCCAATTTTTAATGAATATTAACAAATTGCACAACAAATGCTTTTGAAAACAAAAAGCTTTTTTTAAGAAATAGCCGAATTAAGTTTTAGAAGTTGACATCACTGCTGAAACAACTGTTGTTTGCCAATGTTTGCTCTTACAAATGTTTTGTAAGGTCAATAATTATTTGCTCAAAAAAGAGGAAAATATTTGGTCGTGAGTGGTCACATTAGGCAAATATTTGTTCGCAGGCAAATAATTTTGTTTGCCTAAAATCAGCTGTTTTGTTGTTTGACGGCAAATAATATTTTGTGGTCAGATTGAGGCAAAGAAATATTTGTCGTTTTTAGTCAAATATTTGCCTAATGTGACCGTACCTTAACATGCTAAGAAGGTTTTATTTTCATCATTAGTCCATTCTAAATTAGAGTATGTTTCTCTCATTTGGAGTCCCAATGCTAATATCCACATTAAGCGTGTTGAATGAATACAGGTGAAATTCGTTAATTTTACATTTTCCTTTTAACCTTTTTCAATCCTCTTCCGTCTTATGAAAATAAATGTGTTGGCTATGAAATCTTTGGAAGTTCGTAGGAATATCCCTTCATTATTGTTTTTTCATGGCATTATTTGTGGTTTAGTTGGTTGTTCAGATTTACTAAATTTAATTTAAAATACGGTACCTCAACGAAAATTGAGGAGTCGTGATTTGTTTCATATTGATTTTCATACTAGCAGAGCCCAGCCCTCGAAATTCGAGTGCAAATTCTAGGAAATTTTATTTTATCATTCAATTTATTTCTTTCAATGTTTTTAATCTATTTAATTCATTAAATTTATATCATTATAAATATTTGTTAAACACACACAAATTAAGGTCACCTTGTATGCCACCTAAAGGTATTCAAATTTTTGCCAATTCCCAATTTAACACAGGGTATGTGTTATGCAATTACACTGTGGAACAACTTCAGGTTAGCAAAAGTTAGGTCGATTCTGAGAGTGAGGTGTGAAAATAGAGGTTAAATTAGAAGACCCGTATCGCGGCGTTTGTTTATGTTAGTTCGAATTTTTTTTTTTAATCGTCCTTCGAACTTTGCAGTCAAATGCTGATTTTCAGCACATTGTTTATATGGTTTTTTGGCTATAACCCGTCGACTAATTGATATTTTTTCAACCTGTAAAAGCCAAATTATTGCTAGAGACCTGTGCAATAAACAAGTTTTTTTAAAAATTTATTTAGAAAATTTTTGTGGTGCATATGAAGCAAAATGTTGGAAAAATTATTTTTTTTTTCATGCTTTTTGAAAATATTTTCCACAAAAATAAGTCTTTTTTGCTTTCTGTTTAATCTATAATATGCTTCTCAGTTTATTCAATAAATTTCATTTGAAAACAAAACAATCATAATACAAAATTGCGTTTTCCAGCTTAATATTAATTTACTTCTCATTTTTTATCTACCAATTTTGTGCAGTGTTGGTTTTGAAGAAACATTGAAAAAGAAATTATAAAAATATGGAAAAAATATATTTTTGAAATGTTAGTTATGAAAAGTTTTAAGTAGAAATAATTGAAATTAATTGAAGAAACTGAGACGCATATTATAGATCAAACAGTAAGCAAAAAAGACTTAGTTTTGTGGAAAATATTTTCAAAAAGCATGAAAAAAAAATAATTTTTCCAACATTTTGCTTCAGAAGCACCACAAAAATTTTCTGAATCTATTTTTTAAAAAATTTTATTTGTTTCGCAGGCCTCTAGCAAAAATCTGGCTTTTAAAGATTGAAAAAATATCAATCAGTCGACGAGTTATAGCCAAAAAACCATATAAACAATATGCTGAAAATCAGCATTTGACTGCAAAGTTCGAAGGTAGATTAAAAAAAAAAAATTCATACTAACATACACAAACGCCGCGATACGGGTCTTCTAATGTAGCCTCTAATTTCACCCCTCACTCTCAGAATCGACCTAACTTTTGCTAACCTGAATTTGTTCCACAGTGTTATTGTAATGAAATTTGTACGTTAACTTTCGTGTTGCATAATGTAAAGTTGATTGTGCACGCATAACTTTCCTCAAACTCAACGAATTTAAATAGTTAAAAAAAACGAGCTAGATCCACATGTGTCTCATAAGAAATTGACAGATGACATATCTGTGTCTAAATACCTTTCATAAAAAAAATGAAGGAAATCGGCCGGATAGAACGGCCAGACGGACTCGCTTTAGTTTTCATAAATTTTTTTAATATATATGATGACTGAATATGCACTTAATGTGCCACTTACTAAATCCATGAGATTATTCAATAACCATTATAATAATTTAGATATAAATTTTGTAAATACTAAATTTAAGAGCCAATTGAATAAATTGTTGTAGATAAATAATTTGTTAGATAAAAGTTGCTAGCATGTAAGGATTAATTGTATCCACAGACTAAAATAAACATATAATAATAATAAATACTACTTCTTAATAAAAAGTTACATTTAATAAAAAGTATATTTTTATAAAAAGTATAAAAAATACCTTTATATAAAAATTGGCTTTTCTTAAAGAACATCTTTTAGTAAAAAGTACCGTTTGTTCAAACGAAATAAAAATAACCTTTTAATAAAAATTACCATTAAAAGAAGTTCCTCTTGATAAAAATTACCTCTTAACGAAAAGTACTTTTCTCAGCAAGTATATTTCAATATAAATTACCTATTAATAAATTACTTTTTCGCAAAAAGTACATTTTGTTAAAAGCATATTTAAGTAATGGCAGCGTCGGATAAGCAGTACGTTTTAGTAAAAAGTACCTCTAAATGAAAAATACCCTTTAAAAAAGTACTTTTAAGCAAAAAGTACCTTTTATAAACCTGCCTTTTATTGCAAAATAATTTTTTTTTTGTAAACAAATACCGAGAATAGAGTAACTTTTTCGTAAAACTCGGCAAGGTGGATCTGAAAATACAGACATTATTTTTGCTAGGAAACAAGATAAACATATTTATCTAATATTTATAGTTTAATGTTTTCTTCTTTATTCGGAAAGTTTTTATTCATTTTTATTACAATATTTTTTTTTTTTTAACATAACAACATATCCTTTTTGGCTTTACATACATATATTATATATATATACATTTTTTTTTTGCAAGAAATAAAACATTTTTTTAATATATACCACACATACTACTTACTTACAACTATAATTTTTATAGTCCTGATGCCATTTGTTCAGACACGCAACGCCATTTTGGCGACGAATGTCATGAAATTGTACAGTTCATTCAGTAGAAAAATAGAGGAATGAAAAGCACTATATTTATACAACACATAGAGAGAACAACAAAAAATAAAGGAAAAACTCTTTTTATATTGTAGCTGTATGAATATAAAATGATACGCAAAGTAAAACTAGCACAACAGTGGTAAACTTGAAAGGGAAGTACAAGAGGCTTAAACCTAAAACGTTCATTTCATATATGAAATGCTAGAAGTATACTGAAAAAACATTGAATGTTTAACGAATATAAATGTTTAAATAATTATCATAGGCGTAGATATTTAATGCTTTGTAAAAGGAGCAAAAAGAGTTTAGAAAGAGACATTTTATATAACACAGCTACTTGCAGTAATTAATTTTACAGCTGATTTTGTGCCATTTCTTTATGCACCCATATTTATGTATGTGATTCAAGACCTTAGAAAAATATTTTTATCTATGATATTCTAGTCTTAAATAAATTTATAAGCTTCCTTAAAATTTAAGATTTTAATAGATCCTCTAGAAGTCTCCCCTTTATCACTTTTCCAACTACTCTCATTCGGTAAATATAATAACAAATACAAAATTCCTTTTTTTTTTCAAAATGAGCGTTTCTAGTAGGTATATTAACAGGGCGGTTTAGGATTATGTACGGCGCCAGTAAAGTTGTAAAATCGTTGAAATGGTAAATAAAAGTCGACAAAATGACTGCAGTGCAGAGCAAACTACAAAAGTACGAGTATACACAATAATAATAATATTAGAATAATACCAGAAAAGTTTATAGAGATATATAGTCATGCCATATGATTGTAAATATGTATATGAATTATTATAAGGGTGGTATTTATTTTATGTTAAGATATTTTATGGCTTTGACTAAAAATAATATTTGATTATATATGATTTAACAATCTGATTAAAATAAATGTGAAAGATGCGTTTATCGGTAGGATCAATTTTTTTGTTGCATATGTAAGACTGGCGTATTTAAATGCCACATTATTGTGTAAACCGTGTGTAGACATTTAATAGATATGGATTTGTTGGCATGTTTATGCTTTTACTAAAAGCTCAAAAATTTATAGTGAGCTAGGTTATTGCAATTTGCAATAAAATTAATAAGTTTGGCATATGCATTTAATTTATGAATTATACGTTACCTTCCGTAAACTTACCTTACATTAACTAACCTTACCTTATCTAACCTTACCATACCTTACCTTACACTACATTACTTTACTTTACATTTCATTACCTTACCATACCTTCCGTTGCCTTAATTTACCTTACCGTACCTTAATTTACTGTACTTGCCCTACGTTATCTTACCTTACCTTACTTTACTTTACGTTATCTTACCTTACCTTACCTTACCTTATCTTACCTTACCTTACCTTACCTTACATTACTTTACCTTACGTTATCTTACCTTACCTTAACTTACCCTACTTTACCTTACATTACCATACCTTACCTTACCTTACTTTACATTACTTTACCTTCCCTTACTTTAACTTCCGTTACCTTACCTTACCTTATTCTACCTTACATTATCTAACATTACCTTACCTTACATTATCTAACATTACCTTACCTTACCTTACTTACCTTACTTACCTTACTTACCTTACTTACCTTACTTACCTTACCTTATCTTACCTTACCTTACCTAACCTTACCTTATATTACTTTACCTTACATTACATTACATTACATTACATTACATTACATTACATTACATTACATTACATTACATTACATTACATTACATTACCTTACGTTGTCTTAATTTAGCTTACCTTACCTTAATTTACAGTACTTTACCTTACGTTAGCTTACCCTAATTTACACTACTTTACCTTACGTTATCTTACCTTACCTTACATTACATTACCTTACCTTATCTTACCTTTGCTCACCTTACCTTACATTACCTTATTCTACCTTACATTGTCTTACATTACCTTACCTTACTTACCTTACATTATCTTACCTTACCTGAACTTACCTTACCTTACTTTAACTTCACTTACCTTACCTTATTTTACTTTTTTTTACTTTACCTTACCTTACCTTACTTTACATTACCTTACCTTACCCAACCTTACCTTTTCTTACCTTACCTTACTTTACATTACCTTACCTTACCTAACCTTACCTTACATTCCTTACATTCTTTACATTCCTTACCTTACCTTCTCTTACCTTCCATTATCTTACCTTACCTTACCTTACCTTAATTTAACTTACCTTACCTTATTTTACTTTATTTTACTTTAACTTTGCTTATCTTATCCTACCTTACTTTACATTACCTTACCTTACCTTACCTTAACTTATATTACCTTATATTACCTTTACTTAACTTAGATTACCTTCCGTTACCCTTGCTTATCTTACCTTCCCTAACCTTCCATTACCTTACCTTATTCTACCTTACATTATCTTACATTACCTTACCTTACTTATCTTACATTATCTTACCTTACCTGAACTTACCTTACCTTACTTTATGTTACCTTACCTTATTTTACTTTATTTTACTTTACCTTTCCTTATCTTATCTTACCTTAGTTTACATTACATTACCTTACCTTACTTTAACTTACCTTACCTTACCTAACATTACCTTATCTTACCTTTACTTAACTTACATGAGCTTCCGTTACCCTTTCTTATCTTACCTTACCTTACCTTACCTTAACTTAACTTACTTTACTTTCCGTTAACCTTCCTTATCTTACCGTACCTTACTTTAACTTATCTTGCCTTAAAATTAATTACTTCCCACAGAGACTTAAATATATATGCATATTTGGTTTATGCTTCTTTTTTGAGTCCCTTCATGACTAACGATTTCCCTTCTAGTCTTTCTAAGTCCTTCTTTGATTTCTACTGCATTTATTATTTTATTTTTGTAATTTTTCTATACCACTTAACATGCTAATCGCCAGTGTTTACATAAATGCCATCCAGTTCAAGTAGTGCTGAAAAAAAAATAAAAACATTCTGCATTGGTTGCTAAACAACGAACACACAAAAAAAAAACAAACAACATCGTACTTGCTATAAACACCAAAAACAAATGGCTTGCAACAAAAAAAAATGTATTAAGTGGAATAATTTTTGTATTTTTTTTTATTAATCGCTTAGTTAAGGATTCTAATTTGTTACGAGTTTGTATTTCTTACTACATTTTGCCATTGTACTGGGTATTTAAGGATGGTAGTAAAGTTTGTAACTTGCAATAAAACAGGAATTTATGAAATACTCTTAATTTTATAAATTAGAATTGCTCTAAACTTCAAATATGAAGGAAACTTTTCCTAATCTGGTTCAAAAAGAGATCCCGCGTAATGAGTTATACGAGCAGTTTTGCCTTATATTTCTATAAGAATTAATTTAAAGATGCAAAGATACATTTAATAGAATAACAATAAGAAAGAATTGAAAAAGTCTACACGGGTCAAAAATATACCCCACTCTACAAAAATGCATCTTTATATGCTGATGCACACCGAAAAACTTTAAACATATATATGTATATTAATACGTGAAGGTAAAGTTATAGTTCCCCTTTTAAGCAATATGCGGGCACGGAGAAGTACCGTGCCCCTCATAGGGAGGAGAAGCTGAGAATGATAAAATTTATGTTTAATCTGTCTTAAAAATATATTAAATTAAATGAAATAAAATATTTATAGTAATTTGTTACACCCTGTTACTGCGAAACTATATATGAGACGCTCTGTGTTTAATTGTGAATTGCTAAAATTGACTCACATACCTTTAGGCTCATTTAAATATTCATAAATTTTATATATATATATATAAATTAAAAAAACATTGGAAGACAAAAATTTAATGAAAATATAATATCTCCTGGAATTTGCACTCGAATTTCGAGTGCTGGGCCATACTAGTTTATATGAACATTTCATACAATTTTTGATAACTATCTTATTTTTAATAAAAGAAAATCAAGTAAGAAATTTATAGTCGTTTTTGGCCGACTAAACGATACACTATACCATACGTTTGGAGACCCTATCTCTGAGGTACAACTAACTAGATATAGAAAAAAAGCATATATCAAATTTGAGCGGCATTGTTATTAATTTTTGGCTTAGGATCATCGGATGCTATAGTTATATGGGCTCTAGGTCGAAAAATGGAATGATGTTTTTTATTTTTTACAAAAACATATACAAACTAAAAATCTGTGAGAAAAATCTGTGTTATATTTTTGTTTTTTGATATATTTAAGTGGAGATAGGGAATCAGCTTCATATGGGCGCTATGACTAAGAATTGTCTTAAAATGTTTATTCTTGGACTATTGATAAATGAATGTAATAAATGTACACAAACCCAATTTGACCAAGATCTATACCATAATTTCGATCTTATGGCAATTTAAGTCAATCTGATTGGGGGCACTTGTAAAGGGGCTAGGCCTGAACATGTACGGATTTTCACCAATTTCAATACCGTTCGTCCTATGACCGATAGAAGCTTATATGCTAAATTTAATAAAAATATATTCATATTTACGACCTGTAGTTTGAATACAATGTTTACATGGACACGTAGACGGACAAACCTGATTATGAGTCGATTGCTATAATAAAAGATCCAATAGCTAAAAAGTAGTAGTTACAAACATCCGCACAAAGTCATTATATCCTGACCACATAGCAGTATGTATGCTAATATAATTAAGGGATAATGTATGTTTGTTTGTTTGCAGGAGGTAATCTCCGTAACTACTCATCCGATTTTAGAAATGTTGATATTTTTAGTGGGCGTGGCACTCCCATACAAAGTAATAATTCAATATTATATATCTCGTGTACTATGACTGAAACAGTTTCGCAATTCGCGATCTCATCTATTATTAATGTGAGTAGTCGGATAAAAATCTGTTACGATTACATCGATGGGCGTGGCACTCCCCATACAAAATAATTATTAAATGTCATATGTATATCTGGAGTACTGCTAAAGAGAGATTCTTGCGACAATGCGTGAGTCCATAATTTATTTATGTGACTAGTGGAACAAAATATGGGCATTATTGGAACCCACATAAAGTAAGTATATGACATCATATAACTGGTGTACTATAAAAGGGAAAGCCTCTGCACTTTTAACGAGTCTATCAGATAGTAATGTGAGTAGTCCATCAGATAGTAACGTGAGTGGGCGTGGCACCTCCTATACATAAAAATATGAAAACAAGAGTCTTGAAACTTTTGACAAGTACATTAATTATCAGTGTGAGTAGTCTTGGAAAATATGGACGGAATTGCCATTTGCAAAAATCGCCAAAATTAAAACTCGCCAAAATCGAATATCTCGAAAAATAAAAATCGCCAAAAACAAAAATCTTAAAAATTAAAAATGACCAAAATCAATAATCGCTAAAACTAAAAAGCGCCAAAAATCAAAAATCGCTAAAATGAAAAATTGATGTTCTTAGTGCAAGGCCAATAGTTAAATGTTTCTAGATTTAATTTTGAAAATCCATGTTCTTTTCATGGCAGCTAAATGTACCTTTGTCCAGAGTAGGAATGACGAAAAATTTTATAATTGTTGCACCGAATGAAAAACAAAAAATATTGTATATCAGCAAGCATTGAATTACAAAAAAGTATAAAATAAATTAAATAAAATATTTTAATTGCACAATACAAACTTCGCAGGAAAAACGGATCATGAAATTTTGAGTTGAAATTAATTGAAATAATCTTTATTACAAACATGACGGGGAAATTTGTTACGTTAAAATGTTGTGTGCTAAATAGTACTAAAGGTTATAAAAAAATAAACCGAATGCAAATATTTTAAAATGACAACTACCAATAGAAAGCCACATTATTGCATTTTATGTCAAATTACAAAAATTCAAAAAAATATTTGATTTTATCAAAAATGGGCAACAAACAGAAGGAAACCATCGAATCTGAGCGAAAAATTATTCTACATTTGCACAAACAAGACAAATCTTATGCTGATATAGGAGAAATGATGGATGGAGTTTCAAGGAAGACTCAACATTTAAAAGTGCAAAGCATAGAGGTAAAGAAGTCAATAATATCCTCAGCGCAGATCGCTGCTGTTATTATACAAGAGTCTGAAAAAGTTGTTCATGCCATTACTGTCCGGAAAGCACTGCATGAGGCGAACTACAATTGTCATTTAGCTAGACGTAAACCTCTTATTTCATTAGTGAAACGAAAGCGTTTTTCATATGCCGAGGAGCATTTACGTAAGCCAAATGATTTTTGGGACCAAGTGCTATTCACAGATGAAAGCAAGTTTAATATCTTTCACTCTAATATCCGCGAAACGGTGGGGAGAATGCTCAATAGAGAGCTAGAAAACAAAACCTGGCTTCAACTGTAAAACATCGAAGCGGAGGAGAAAATGTATGTCCCCTGCAGGGCTGGTGTTTATGATGGCATTATGGGCAAACTGATGTATATGAATATACTAAAAGAAAACATCGAGAAAAGTGCCGAAAAGCTCCTATACCTCGTTCACTTTCCAAAACGATAATTACCCGAAGCATCCATCTCATGTTATGCGTATGAGGCTTTGCGCCCATTCTACCAAATCTGCACAATCGCCAGATCTCAATACGATGAAGCACTTCTGGAAAGAGTTGGATAGTCGAGTGAAAAAGCGAGCAATATCGAAAAAGAATGAACTGAATGAGGCACTGGTCGAAAAATAGAAAAATATTTGGAGAGAAGTCACGAAAAAATTAGTGAATTATATGCCAAAATGACAGAAGGCAGTTATAAAATAAATACGATTACCAACTAAATATTAGTTTTCGCAAATAACCAATATATTATAGTTCTAAATGAATTGTGAGAATAATTTGTTCAGCGAAATTGGGTTTTTTTTTTTTGTTTGTTTTTTTCTTAATAATATAATGAATACTAGCTGATTCCAGCCCTCAAAATTCGAGTGCAAATTCTAGGAAATTTTATTTTTTCATTAAATAAAGACCCTAAAGGTATGCTAATCAATTATAGCCAATTCATAAATCAACATAAAAAACAAACTCATTTTTATTAAAAACACATTAACAAATTTACTAAACACACACCTAGCATTGTATAATTTTATGTATGTGTTAGAAGCAACTTTAAATGCAATTTACTCAAAATAGAGGAAAAAATTAAAAAATCTGTAAATCTGCAAAACGGCCAAAAAGAAATACCTTTCAAATAATATACGTTTGGCCAAAATCGGTTTAAAACGGTAGAACAAAACATCGATCACAAAAAATTTCCTATCCTATTAATATTATAGATTTTCAAATGGAACAAAATTAACTTTGTTGATAATTTATCATTCTATCTACATAAAAGTTTTGTTTGTTAAAAATTGCTTTAATAAGGCTATTAAGTCAACCATGAAATTGAAAGTACTTACTGTGCAAATATTAGTTCGTGACTGTATTTTCGAAAGTTACATTGCTTATAACATCGCTTAACTTTCTTTCGAGATTTTTCAGTTGCTATTTATTTTGCGAAAATATTTAATAATTTAATATTATTTTAAAAATTTTAAATTTCTAAGTACTTTGTATTTATTTTTCTAAAAAAAAATTTCAGCTTCTATGTATTTTATTTCTATTTGATAAGTAAATCTATTAATTTTACGGAAATATTTTTCATGTTTGTCATATATAATAAGAGTAATTGTTTTTTTTTTCATATTTTATTTTATTTTATTTTATTTTTTTTGTTTATTTCTGTAACTGGAAAAAATAATACTTAACAAAAAAAGTATTAAAGTTTTATTATTTACATATCTGCCATTTAAAGGGTTACGAACTTGAACTTCCTTTTAAATGTAAGCCCTAAACCTTGAAAATAAATTTAAGGACGTATTTACATTTCATTATTATGTAACCATTTTATTGAAGTAATAAAATTTTTTTTCAGGAAATTCCATATCAAAAAGTATATACATTATCTTGATTTAGTCCATAATGGATTAATGATTTTCAAAATTGTTTATGTCATTTAAAAGCAGAGTTCAGAAAAAAACACACACTGAATAAAAAACTCGTACATATATGTTCCAGAACGACCCTTAATGGGTTATCACTGTTATATTTAATTTTGTCAATTCTTAACGAATGTGATCTGTCATTTGATTTTCTTTCTACCGCCTTTTTACATTCCTCTTTCGTGTCATACGTATAGGTTTCTTTTTTTGTTATAAGAGCAACAGAGCTCAAATGTAATTTTGAATTTGTTGAAGACGGAGTGTAAAACTGCGGTAAGATATTTATTGGTGGTTTTATATTTAAATAATAACTGTATCATTATTCTTGTTTTTTAGAAATAAACATAAATACTTTTTAAGCATTTTGTTCAACGCAAATTCCGTCTTCTTTACTTCAGCCAAAAACATTTTTATTTCGCAGTATTTTTGTATGTTTGTTGTTTGTACAAAATAACTGCATTTGCTTGTCGTCGTGGTGTTAGTGTTTAATTTCCAATTTAATGGTAATTGGAAATATTAAAGAATTTAAAAAATTGAAAGATGCAACATTCTCCACCACGTCGGAGTTCCCGCTTGCAAGGTGACAGTTTAACATCCGATTCTTTCAACCAGTCACAGCCAGTGTCAGCCGCAGCCAGCGACACAAACATAACCACACAAGCAAACGAAGTCGTAAATAAGAGTGGACAAAACATGCCATCCACATCACTTGTTCAGACGCAGCCTATTGAGGGTAATAAAACTACAGTAGCCATCAAAGCCAACAATGGCCAACAGACGCCGCCTGTGACAAAACAATCATCAAGTCATCCCAAAACAACCACACCATTGCAGCCGCCACTGAAGAACACAAATACCAGCATTTTGGAAATGCAAAGACAGATTGCCATGCTACAGCGACAACTGTCGGATACTCAGGTTAAGCTATGTGACAGTAACCGCCAGTTCGAAGAGCTGCAGTCGTCTATCCAAAGGAGTGATCAGGTAAGTGACCATAACCTCAAAAATGTTAGTGTTTCGAAAACAGCGATGTCCGCCATTGACAAAACGCCACCAACAACATTCGCATCACATTATGTAAGTGCACCAACACATACATCGACAACTTATACAGCCACTACGTCGTGTATACAGCCTGCAGCCAGCAGCGTCGCTACGCCGTCGACGCAAGCAGCGTTTACATTAAATAACTCGTTAGGGCTGCCGGTGTTTTATGATATACCTACAAATACGCCGTATATGCAAACTGGCCCTGCAGCCAGCAGCGTCGCTACGCCGTCGACGCAAGCAGCGTTTGCATCAAACAACTCGTTAGAGTGGCCGACGTTTTATAATACAACTACAAACATGTATTCTAGGCAAACACCGACAACCAATATAAGCAGCACTAACATGCCAGCACAAACAGCAGCAGCATTAAATCATGTGTATGTATCGCCCGCCACAAATAATCACATGCCACCATTTTGGGAATTAAATCAACAACCTTCTAATGCAAGTGCCATTTCGAATTCAGCTGTAACGTTGCCACGCAAAATACAAGATTTGCCTGAATTTAGCGGCGATCCAGAAGACTGGCCCTTGTTTTATACAGCGTTTATTCAGTCAACTGCCGCTTATAGATGTACAAATTTGGAAAACAATCAACGATTACATAAATCACTAAAAGGAAGTGCTAGAGAAGTGGTCAAATCTTTGATGATACATCCTAAAAACGTTGACGCCGTTTCGGTCGTCCTGAGCTGCTTATACATAGTCAGCTACGTCAAGTTAGAGAGTTGCCACACGTTACTGAAAATAATTTAGTCAAGCTAGTCCCCTTTTCTACCAAAGTTACAAATTTAGCCATTTTTCTACAATCAGTAGACAGTCAACAGCATATTGCCAACCCAACATTATTAGAGGAATTGGTATCAAAACTCCCGATGAGTAAAAAATTAGATTGGGCTAAAGTCGCCGCAGGAATTCAACCGTACCCTACACTCGTAGATTTTAGTAACTGGCTTAGTGGAGTGGCCAACTTAATATGCAGTGTTCAGGAAGTTGAACATAAAGATCAGAAGCGTAAAGTCTTACTACATACCACAGAAAATCAGCCACACTGTCCCATATGTCGGGGGTCTCATAAAATTTATGATTGTGGGCGTTTTTTAAATTTGAATATACAAGATCGATGGAAGCAAGTAAAAAAGATTCGTGCTTGTTTTTCTTGTTTGAACGTTGGGCACACTACCCGAGATTGCCGCCGTAAAAGAGTATGCTCAAAGGATGGGTGTCAACGTAAGCACAATAAATTGCTTCATGAGGACACTCCTTGTGATCCATCCACTGAATTACCAAGCACTTCCAATCAACCTCAACAAAATGTTCTCAGCTGTTCTGCTGCAATTAAAAACAAATTGCTTTTTAGAGTTTTGCCCGTCACATTGTATGGAGAGAATTGCCATATTGATATTTTCGCCCTGTTTGATGATGGGTCATCCATTACAATGCTTGATAAAGATGTGGCAGATAAAATTGGTGTCCGTGGAAAAAATAGCACTCTAAATATTCAATGGTTTGGTGGAAGATCAGCCCGTGAGCCAGCTCTGTCGTTTAACGTCAAGGTAAGTGGAGTCAACAAAAAGAGTTGCCATCTACTTAAAAATGTGTACGCTGTATCTAATTTAAATTTACCCATGCAAAGCCTAACGCAAGAAGATATTGAGAAAGGGTTTAAAGATTCGTCTCTTTTGCCAGTTAAACCCTACACCAACATAGTGCCAAAATTACTAATCGGTTTGGATCATGCATATTTAGGATTGCCTACTATTAGCAATACCAATAATTTTACTGGGCCCTTTGCCTGTAACACTGAATTAGGCTGGGTAGTATTTGGACCCTGCAATAATATTTCGCCAATACAACAATCGTGCCTTTTTGTCAATGTCAAAAGAAATGACGACCTTCATCAAATGGTTGCCGATTATTTTAACATTGAAAATATGGGTGTGAGAGCAGCTCCAATCATTGAATGTGAAGAAGACATTAGAGCCAAGCGTATTTTAAATGAATCTACAAAAAAAATCGGCGATCGTTTCCAAACAGGCCTATTATGGAAATATGATGAGGTAAGGTTTCCAAATAGTTATTCTATGGCACTTAAGCGCCTAGAAGGTATCGAAAGAAAAATGAGACGTGATTCAGTCTTCTCTAACGCATACATAGATGTCATGCATGGTTATATTGATAAAGGGTACGCACGTAAACTATCTTTGGATGACATTGAGGTGGCTAGCTTAAAAAAATGGTATTTGCCACATTTTGGCGTGACCAACCCCAATAAGCCAAAAAAATTGCGACTTGTTTTTGACGCCGCCGCAAGTATTGAAGACATTTCTTTGAATTCTCAACTGTTAAAAGGACCTCAAAACATTGCGTCGTTGCCGTCAGCGCTTTATAATTTTCGACGTGGTCAAATTGCAGTTGGCGCCGATATTCGTGAAATGTTCCATCAAATTTTGGTGCAACCATGTGATAGAATATCACAAAGATTTCTATGGAGGGATGGAATCACAGGAAAGCCTCCAGATGTATACGAAATGGTTGTAATGACCTTCGGGGCTTCCTGTTCGCCTTGCTCAGCCTTATATGTCATGAAGACCAATGCCCTAGATCATACCTCGTTCCACCCTCGAGCTATTGAGGCAATATGTGATCACCATTATATAGATGATTTCGTCGATAGCTTCGACAGTGCAGAAGAAGCTATAACCATTTCAAAACAAGTAAAAGAAATTCACAAAAATGGTGGATTTGAATTAAGGGGCTTTATTTCAAACTCCGATAAGGTCACTACCGCACTGGATGGTAATTTAACAACAAAACAAATTCCTGCTAATAATGGTACAGAGAAAGTGCTGGGTCTGTTTTGGGAGCCTTCTAGTGATAATTTTATGTTCAATTTAAAATTTGATCGCGTGGACCAACTTGTCATATCCGGCCAGCGAAGCCCAACGAAAAGAGAAATTTTAAGTATCATAATGTCGACCTTCGATCCACTTGGTTATTTAAGTCATTTTACAGTGGGTGGAAAGTTGCTTTTACGAGAAATTTGGAGAAGCAATAGTCTGTGGGATGAACCAGTTCCCGAACTTTTAAATAATGTCTGGGAACGTTGGAGAAGTCAAATGAAAAATATTGCTGATTTCAGAATCCCTCGTTTTTATTTTTCCAAGGGCAAGCCCACCTCCATTCAACTTCATATCTTCGTAGACGCAAGTGAAGAAGCGTTTGCTGCAATTGCTTATTGGAGATATTTCTCCGATGTTGGTGACATTGGTATTAGCTTTATAACTTCAAAAACTAAATGCGCTCCTTTAAAGAGGGTTTCCATCCCACGTTTAGAATTGCAAGCCGCTGTTCTAGGTACACGATTGAAGCAAAACATTTTAAGTGAGCACAGTCTTGTTCCAGATAAATGTGTTCTGTGGGGCGATTCTTCAACTGTGCTAAAATGGATTTCCAGCAGCCACAGGAGATATAAACCATATGTTGCACACCGCGTAGCAGAAATACTTGCTTCAACAGATGTTGAAAATTGGAGATGGGTGTCGACAAAAGATAATGTAGCAGATGAAGCGACAAGATCATCCAACAATGTCGATTTTTCTTCTTCTTCTCGTTGGTTGAATGGACCAGCCTTCCTTAAATTGCCTGAAGAGGAATGGACAACTAATGTAATTGAAATTTCAAATGAAAAAGATGAAGAAGAAATTCCCCAAAAAATTTCTTTATTGATCACAAACAATAATATCATTGATTTTAATAGATTTTCGCCTTTTTGTCGTATAAAAAGAACCATCGCATGGGTACTAAGATACATGAATCATTGCCGGAAAAACTACAATGATTTACAAGGCCATGGGCTTACTTCCCGCGAATTAGAAGATTCGGAAAAAGTATTGTGCCTGCAAGTTCAGAAAGAAGCCTTTCCAGATGAATTAAACTTTATCAAAAATGAACAGCCTGTTCCAAAAACTAGTCATTTGTTTAATTTAATGCCCTATATTGGTGATGATGGATTGTTACGGGTATATGGTAGAATAGATGCGGCCAGTTACTTACCCTACAGCTCAAGGCGGCCCATAATATTGCCCAAAGACCATAATTTTACAAAGCTTGTCGTCATGTACCATCATTGCCGGATGAAGCACCAAAATCATGAAGCCACTATTTGTGAAGTGCGCAAAAAGTTTTGGATACCTCAATTAAGAAGTTTACTAAAAAGGATCGTATCAGGTTGTAATCAATGTAAAATTAAAAATGCTGGCCCTCGTGCACCAATTATGGGACCGCTACGATTTGATCGTCTGGAACCTAATATTGAGCCCTTCAAATATACTGGCCTGGACTATTTCGGCCCAATAAATGTGTCGTTAGGAAGAAGGTTAGAAAAGAGGTGGGTGGCACTCTTTACATGCCTCACGGTGCGGGCGATCCATTTGGAATTAGCCCACGATTTATCAACGGATTCGTGTATAATTGCCATAAGAAACTTTATAAATCGTAGAGGAGTACCAGCCAGAATTCGTTCTGATAACGGCAAAAATTTTATCGGTACCAAAGAAGAAGCCAAGCGATTTAGTGAAGTCTTTGACGCCGAAAAGATCCAAAACGAGATGTCAATAAAAGGCATCGAATGGATTTTTAATTGTCCCGTCAACCCTTCCGAAGGTGGTATTTGGGAAAGGATGGTGCAATGTGTGAAAAAGGTATTGCGTCATACATTGAAAGAGGTATCACCCAAAGAACACGTATTGTACTCATTGTTGATTGAGGCTGAAAACATCGTTAATTCGCGACCACTGACTCATCTGCCTATAAGCCCATTTGAGGAGGAGCCACTCACTCCTAACCATTTTTTAATTGGTAGAGGAAATATTGCTAATACACCTTCTGTCGATTCGGCGGATACAAAGCTCTGTACGCTGAAAAAGCAGTGGCGAGTTTCAAGATGCTTGCGGGATCGTTTTTGGAAGCGGTGGGTCAACGAATATTTACCGACGCTGACTAGGAGAGTGAAATGGTGCGAGCGTACTGTTCCAATGAAAGTAGGCGACTTGGTGTTTATTTGTGATCCGAATGTTCCAAGAAGTCAATGGCGGAGAGGTTTGGTCACTTGTGTTCATGCTGGTTCTGATGGTGTGGTGCGAAGAGCTGATGTGAAGACTTCCACTGGGAAATTGCAGCGTGCCGTGTCTAAGTTAGCCGTTCTGGACGTAGAAAATAGTGAAGCTGATCGCTCCACGGGGGCGGGGGTGTTCCAGAACGACCCTTAATGGGTTATCACTGTTATATTTAATTTTGTCAATTCTTAACGAATGTGATCTGTCATTTGATTTTCTTTCTACCGCCTTTTTACATTCCTCTTTCGTGTCATACGTATAGGTTTCTTTTTTTGTTATAAGAGCAACAGAGCTCAAATGTAATTTTGAATTTGTTGAAGACGGAGTGTAAAACTGCGGTAAGATATTTATTGGTGGTTTTATATTTAAATAATAACTGTATCATTATTCTTGTTTTTTAGAAATAAACATAAATACTTTTTAAGCATTTTGTTTAACGCAAATTCCGTCTTCTTTACTTCAGCCAGAAACAATATATGTAAACAAACATAACTTAGACCAACACACACATATTTTTATTTTCATACCAGTTATATTTTAAGTCGTGTTTAAAATATAACTGAACTCGAACCTGTTTATTGTACATGTTCTGTTTTTTCTCACTACACGAGCCACAACACGACTTAAAATATAACTGAACTCGAACCTGTTTGTTGTACATGTTCTGCGTTTTTTTCAATACACGTACCAGAACATGAACTTCAAATAAAGCAACACTCAAAAATGTGTGCTTTATGTGTGATTGAAACAAAAAGTATGTGATACAAAAATGTTCGTGTAAATAACGAAATATTAAAACGAACACAGTCATGGTTGTGTTGGGCACCGTAGAAAATTTAGAAACGCATATAATTGATATGAAAATAAAGATATGTGTTGGCTGCTTTTGAACAGAACATTGTGTGTTTCATGTGTGTATTTTCTGAACCTTGTTTAAAAGACATTTCCCTTACTTTTCTCATGGTATATTTTGTTCCGATCTGATAATAGATGACCTAGGTACAAGTAATTCAATTTCAAAACTTAAAATCGAGGCAGGATTCGCTGACAGAGATAAATATTTTGCTAGAATTACAACAAAATGTGATATGGGTAGCTGAAATTTATAACTGGCCGGGATACGGCCCTAAAACAGATTTAACGGCTATAAATAATTATTTAATTTGTTAGTTAACAAGTAGATACTTCATTAATATTATTTTCCTTGAAAATACCGATTTCTTTTATTTATTTCGGGTAAACATTAAAAACAGTATGGGAATGCCGGTCTATGCTGAAATGACATGTAAAGGATAACCATACATACACACTCAAGAAGAAAATGCAGCAAACACAATGACTACAAAAACAACAACAAAAATTACAGCTATAACAAAAAATATTAAATTTAGAATAATAACGAGTGCCATATCAACATAGAAAAAAAATCTTTTTTTACTTTTTCAATGTTGTCTCGGCTCCTATTAAACTGATTTTGATGATTTTAATCAATTACCTCCATAGGATGTATGTGAATAATTTTCACTAACAATTTGCAACCCAGCTGACCCATTGAGGAAGCGATCGTGATTTGTAGAGGGGGACAGATGGACATCGCTATATTAACACTTGTTATAAGGATAACGAATATATATACTTTTATGGGGTCCAGATTTGTTTTCTAATTATTAGAAACGGAATGCACACTGGTGTTAATAACTCCTTTCCGCAATATAGCTATATGTCACTAAACAAAGTTCAGAAACGATAAGTTAGCTATTTCGAAAACGGCGTCTTAATGCAACGTATGAGTAAAATTTCATAATCTATATAACTTATACGTACCCGCGACTTAAAGGAATTCTAAAAATAAATAAAACCTTAATAAATGACATGCAATTATTTAAATTGCGCATACTATCTTACTATTATTAAAATGCGCTTCATTGAAAATTTTTAAATTATACTTCTCTTTACATAAATGTGCTTAAATAAGTGCAAGTGTCACATAAGGGTGGCATTTATTTATTCAAATTGCATTATTTAACAAATCAATTGATAAAATATTTGCTAATTCAAGGCAAAAGTTAGTTGAGAGTATAACTCATAAATGTTTAAGATAAACAATTTAATTTTTAAATACAAACTTTAATAACATGTTCTATTTAAAGTTTCCACAAAGCATTGCCCACACATATAATTATAGCCCTCTTGCTAGTTTGAAATACAGAAATGTTTTTTTGATATGGCTGTGTAAATTGAACGTTTGAGTGCTTTACATGTATGTAAAATATCCCAGCAAATACAAATAAGCGATATTCAGTAAAATGTGCAAATCAATTTTTTATGCTATATAGAACGAATATTCACTTTCAGAGTATTTTAATTGCAGCAATTACCGAAAATTAAAAAAAAAAAAATAAATAAAGTTTTTAATAGTGTACGTTTATTTTTCCAATCGCACCTTGAATTTATTTATTGATAATTCATTAAGTTTACTATTTTTCTTTACAAAAATGTATACTTGAATTAAAGCAAAAATTTTTTTCAAAAACTCTATTTTGGCACTTAAGCTATTTTTGCGGCCTTGGCTCAAATTGAATGAAATTTACGTGGATATTATCCATATATGCAATGACTTTGAATCTCCATTTTAATAAGTGTAATATTGGGCACCTGTAATAATATGCCGTCGTACAAATGCTTCTGATGATAATCGTTCAGATCGGCTAAATGGCAATAATTTCTTAATTTAAGTAGTAGCAAAGAGGTCAGACTCAGCGCGCCTAAAGTCATTTGGCAAATATTCTTTGATCTCCGGGTCTTAAAAATATCAGTCTGTGTAATTTTTCAATTAAGAAGTTTAATACTCTGGCCTGAAGATTGTGATACATGAGCGAGATATGAATCCGTTGGTTGGTAGTGGAAAATCTAACAATTTTTTTTTAACCTCTAATAATTTTTCTCAAGAAAGAGCTGCACTCCAATGATAAGCCTCTAGTCAATTCATCATTGTGTATTTGTATGTCAAATTTCCTACTACATCGAGTTCGGTAGCTCTGCTTGTTTTTGCCCAATACATTTGCTGGGATATTTTGCACATGTTAAATAATGTTTTTCGTTGCGTAATAAATTCAATTTGACAAAATAATCGCGGTAATTAAGAGATGCTTCAATATAAATTACAAAACAATTTTACATACTCTTAAATATCCATTCACGGATTTTTGTCTATGTGCTTGTATGTATTTAGAATATAAACTAGAGAAATTCATAACAGTGGTGTCCATGAAGGTCAGGCTATCATCACAATCGCTGTTATTACATATTTGTATATCTGTTTATACCCTCCACGCCAGTGTGCAGAGGGTATATATAAGTTTGTCATTCCCTTTGTAATAATTAGAAAAAAAATTTTGGACCCCATAAAATATATATATATTTGTGATCCTTATAACAACCGGAGTTGATATAGCTATGTCCGTCTGTCCGTCTGTGGAAATCACGATCACGGCATCAATTGGGTAGCTAGGGTGCTCGTTGATATAAAAAATGAATCATTAATATCCTGAGAAGTCTGCTATTTAAAATCGTCCAAATTGGTCCATTACGGTCCGAGATTTGAATGAAGAACTAAAAAAAGTCTTGAAAAAATATAATTTTCTATGTTATTCTTGTCAGGATCACGCCCTCAATAGTGCAGCTACAGTGACCGTTTTTATTGAGTATGATTCACCAAATTCATGGGAAGATTTCTGTTTCAAAAATCATTAAAATAGGTGGAACAGGTCCAGCGAAATCTCTGAAAAATTAAAAAAGAAATTAAAAATATGATGTTTCCATATTGTTTGTTCTTGTTGTTATTCTAAATGTTGTGTTGTTGTCATAGCTGAACTTGATGTTTTTGTGGTCGTTGTGGTAATAATATAATACATTTTTTTATCAACTCTGATGGAAAATTTTAAAAGTTTCCATTATTTTGGCATCACTAAAAAAATTTACTTGATCATTTCTGTCATTGCCATGAGCCTGCCCGCAAAGTTTCAGATCGATTGGGTCACGGGAAAGGGGTTAAAATCGATCCAAAATTTTTTCGACAAGCAGACACTTCGAGCTAATATAAAGGGAGTAAAAATTCACCAACATCTGAAGCCAATAATGCTTAAATACCTAGTTGTTAATAAAAAAAAAACAATGTAAATTTAGCAAAAAAAAAAATTTATGTATAAATTTATTTAAAGAGAAAAAAAAACAAAAATAAAGTTTGATTTTGTATTTTTTGTGTCTAATATTTACATATACATACATAAACATATTAAATAATACAAATAATATACATACATATACATATTCTATATATGTATATCCATAACAACTGCATGTTAGAAATAAATCGGTATATTATTTTATTTACATAATTTTCTGCAATATTTTGTTGTGGGGAAAATACATTTCTTTTGCATTAACAGAGTGTCACTTCATTTTGCTCAGCGTGACTATGTCACAGTAGATGGCGCCACAATTTTTGTTCTAATTAGCTTTGCAATAGTTACTTTCAACTAGATATCATACAGAACAACGTTAAGAGTATACACGGGCTGGTCTTTTATTTCATACGTTTTTTCATTATTCTTTTACAAATATGAACATAAGTTTGGCATATTAAATTTTTGTTGTCTTTATAAAATAGAGTTACCGAGTTCATCAATGAGTTTTTTGCTTTCAAACAGTTCTACATAGTTATATAGAACTTTATTCTGCTTTACCTACAAAATATCTGATTTCGATTACATCTAATTTTTAAAAATTGTTTATAATTACTAAAGCATTATTATTCACATCAATACAAAATTTCACTTTTTAAATTTAAGAAAATGCCAATTCTAAAAACTGGAATTAAAATTTCCAATTATAAATTAGAAAATATTAATTGAATTTCAGAAAATCATATCAAAACGTCGGAAATAATAATTTTAAACTTAGAAGACATCAATTGCATCTTTAGTATATAAATTTTATTCGTTAAACACAAATTGAAATTCCAAAAAAAAAAAAACACCAAATATGTTTACATTTAAAAAAAATATTGCCATTCAGGAGAAATTAATAACTTTTCAGTACCGCGATTAAGTAACTTCTTTTAACGATAGTCGAATCGTTAAAGAACGAAAATTGCAAAATTATCAGTAAAATTTTTAAACGATATTCGCTATTGTTAAAGTCAGCTGTTGCTGTTATCTAAACGACAACCATTTTTGTGTTGTTTATTCAATCGTAAAAACTTAAATTTTTAGGTTGAAATATCGTGATACATAGATAAATCATAAAATAGTGAAAATATTTTGCTTTTATTAAAAAACTTTTTTATATAAATAAAAAAATTATATAGAATATTCAATTCATTATTTCATTTTCAAATAAATAAACAGAAATATTAGTAAACAAAATAAAGATATTAAACATAAACATAAAATCATCCTGTCAAACACGAAGTAATTCGTTTTTTTCTATTCTTTTTGTTTTTCGCTTATTTTGACAGAGATGCCACTCGTTTAAAATTTAAATAAATAGAAAAATTGATTTGTCGACTGTCGTTAAGATGTATGTACTTAGTGAATCACTTAAACCTTAGTGAAAACAACAATAGCTGTCGATATATTTTGCGATTGTCGGATCATTGAAATTTACAGAATCGCACTACAGAAAACATTAATTTAAATTCAATGAATTTTAGAAAACCTCAAATGATATTTAAGAATTGCGAACATAAAAATTGTTACATAAATGAACGCAATTCGATGAGAATGTTATTTATACATATATTATTTTTCACAATTTTTTTTTTAGATGAATATTTGGAGTTTTTCAGAAAATAGAGATAACAAATTATTTTATTTAAAATGTTTGGGACATTTGGTTTTTTGCGTTTGGCATCCCTAATTTGAATATTTATTATTATAAATTTATTCTCTATGTTTTCCAAATATGGCAATATTTTAATAAAAAAGTTGAGACAGCTTTTTTTTTGTTATTATTTTGTTACTCCATCCGACCTATATGGCCGCAATGAAAAAATATTTCGCCAGTTAAAAGAAACTATACAGCCATCTCCAATTAGCACGATTTAATGCATATAGCCACCTTACGCAACCATTACCTTTGCAATGGAGGTTGTGGCGAGCTATTTAATTAGCGAAAACTAAATTAAAAGAGAAGTTATGTCATGTAACCGGAAACGCATGCATATAGATATATAACCTAAATGCATGCCGATCAGCAACCACGATGGCCAAAAAGCAAACACCGAAATAATAGAAAAGACGAAAACCAACCCAAAGAATTTTCTGAAATAATTTGGTATTAAGTTTAACAAATTGTTTACTTTTTCCAATATTTACTCTACATTTATTATCAATACTCAAACCCAGGTTGAGGGTATCAAAGATTCGGCACAGCCGAATTTAACACTCTTACTTGTTTTTAAATAAATATATTTAAATCTTATATATAATCACGCTTTCTTAAGAAAGTTCTTTTTCTTAAGAAATTTAGTTTTAATAATAAAGTTATTTTCTTAAGAAAGTTATTTTTCTCAAAAAGTATATTTTCTTAAAGAAGTATCTTTACGGAAAAAGTACCTTTAAAAAAACAAACCAGTCTTTCTTAAAACATATATTTTCTTTAAAAGTACTTTTCTGAAAAAAGTATCTTTTTTTTAAAAAAAGAGTTATTTTTCTTTAAAAAAAAAGTAAATTTTCTTGGAAAAGTACATTTTGTACAAAAAGTAAATTTTTTTAAAACATGTACATTTTCTTAAAAAGTTTAAATTTTCCCTAATAATAACCCTTTCTTAATAGGTATTTTTTTCTATGAAAAGTACCCTTCCTTAAGAAGTACCTTTTCCTTCAAAAACACCTTATCTTAAATATCGCCTATTACTAAAAAATAATTTCTTAAAAATTAAATTTTCCTAACAAGTTCCTTTTCTTAAAAAATTAAATTTTCTTACAAAAATTTAATTTTCTTAAAAAAAGATTAGTTTTCTTAAAAAAAGTGTATTAATTCTTCAAATTTTCATCAAAAATTCTACACAAAAACATGGTTCTTGGGAAGAAAATAACCTCTCGTGTTTTTCGGACTGCACACAAAGTTGCAAAGGAAAATCAATCTTGTCATAATTTTGAAATGGAAAAAGATTTACACGAACTTTTGGGCAGAATTTTGCAATTGCACAAATGCTTGCACAAATATTAAGACCCATATCAGCGCCGAAATGAGAAAATCTTTAGTGGCCAAAATAATTAGTTCGATGAGTAAAATATCAATAATTATATACGAGTCTATAACTCTAAGCAAAAAATCAATATTAACAAGTAAGAAAATTATAGTCGGTCTAGACCGACTATACGATACCCTATACCATGCGTTTAGAAACCCTATCTCTTAGGCCCAACTAACTGGACATAGAAAATAAGCAAAAACCAAATTTGAGTGGGATTTTTATTAATTTTTTTGGCTGCAGGTATGAAAAAGTTCATATCGGATGCTATATCTATATGGGGACTAGGTCCAAAAATGGACCAATCCTGATCATGTTCGGTAAAGTCTCTTGTATCTTGCAAAAATATATACAAACAAAATTTGAGAAGAATTAGAGAAGAATTTGTTTTTAATAGATTTAAGTGAAGATCGGGAAGCAGTCTATATGGGGCCAAAGGGATCATTTTTGGACTACTCATTAATGGATGTAATGAACGCATACAAATCCAATTTGAGTAAGATCTATATGACAATTTGGATCTTATGGCAATTTATGTCGATTTCATAGGGGTAATTTGTATGGGGGCTAGGTCTGAACATGGACCGATTCTCACCAATTTCAATAGCTTTCATCCCATGGCCGATGAAAGCCTATATACCAAATTTCATCGAAATATATTCATATTTGCGACCTGCAGTTTGATTACAAGGTTTACATGGACACACAGACGGACGGACGGACGGACGGACGGACATTGCTAAATCAACTCAAAAAGTGATTCTGATTCGATCGGTATAATTAAAGATGGGTCTAGGTCAAATATTTTTGGTTGTTACAAACAGCAGCACAAAGTCATTATACCCAAACCACATAGTGGTATAGGGTATAACAATTTACGTTAGAGTGTGCCATGCTGGGTTAAGCTGAGGTCAGGTTGAAAAAGAGGTGCCATGTATACACATAGCTCTTATCCGTCGTTCCCGGATATACACTTAAGCCAGAAAGTTGGCTACTTGTGCGCTCTACATCCACATGCTCATCTGGTTATCCCTTATTTAACTTAGAAATTCGGTCACGTCAGCAAATTTACTGAGTGTTTTCCAGCGTATCCCCCTAAGAGTCGCTAGGCCTGGTATGATCTCGCTAGATATGTGTCTGACTTTGTTCTCGCAAGTGCAGGACAGTAACAAAGGTATTGTTCTAGGGTCTCGTCGTCCTCTCCACAATCTCTGCATGTGGCCGATTCCGCCCGTCCTATACGGTGTAGATGAGCCCTCAGTTCAGAGTGCGCAGTGAGGATGCCAATAATCCTATTCAGTTCCCTTCTATTCAGACTAAGGATTTTCCTAGTCTTCGAAGTATTGGGAGTGCCCCATATATCTTCGTAACTTTACCCACATCAGTTTCCTTCCAAATCGAAGTATGTGAACTGATCGCCCAGTCCGAGACTTTCAATTTGAGAGACTGGAGAGGTATAGGGTCTTCTAAATTGACTCCCTCCCTCGTCTGTAATCTCGACACCCACTATACCACTGTGTCCTAGGATCCAAACGATTTCAAGTCTACCCCTTGTAGTCTGCAATCTCCTCCTTATAACTGAGTACAGTCCTTGATCTAGTTTTGTCCGAGGACAACGCCCTAATAGCCACTAGATCTTTTGCATTCCGTTATCGAGACCAATTCGGCTTGAAAGACAGAGTTGTGGTCGGGAATACATATGCCAGTGGAACGGTCTTCATCATAGAAACCTATGCTAGTTCTACCATGTAGACTCGATCCGTCTATGTAGTAGTGTGATCCAGGAAGGTTTTGTAGAATATTCCCGTTTAACCAGCTTTCCCTGTCAGGTATCATTATACTGCTGGGTGTGTTCCGCGATTCTATCACAGCTAAAATCCACTGTGTTGAATCCCGGTTCTGGTCCAATATTGTGTGGCGTGTGGTCTTATGGTCGGTGATGTATTTCCCTGTTGCCCCTAATCGTACCTTGGCCAGAACTGCCTCATATTTAATTCTGATCTCGATCGGGTGTGTAGATAGAATCGTCTCTAAAGCCCTAGTAGATGTAGTCCATATTGCACCACTGATTCCTTGGCAGCAGAGGCGCTGCATCTTTGGAATGGTTTACTATAGCATCTCCTGTTCATTGATGTCCATATGACGACGGATGCGTAAGTTAAAATTGGTCTAACGATGCTTGTGTATAGCCAATGTGTCATCCTCGGGTTTAAACCCCATTTTGAATCTATAGCTCTTCTACAAATGGCCCATATCCATTGAGCTTTCGTGACCCTGCTCTCAATATGATCCTTTCAAGTGAACTTTTTATCGAGAATAACCCCAAGGTATTTCACCGTTTGTGTGGTTCTAATCGTTTTGCCCTGGAAAAGGGGTTCGTCGAAGTGGACTATTTTCTACTTCCTAAGGCAGAGGCATATTTCAGTCTTTTCCGAGTTCACATTTAATCTCCTCGGTTATGCTCAGTTATATGCTATTGCGAGTGCATCAGATGCCCTCCTACATAGATTTCTAGGATATTTCCCCCTTAACAGTATCGCTACCTCGTCTGCGTAGCATACAATTTGGAAACCCTTATTGACTAGAATGCTGAACAGATTACTTATAGTGGTCATCCAAAGAAGGGGCATAAAATTCCCCCTTGAGGTATCCCACAACAAACCTTGTCACTTAATCTAATGCCACCAACCTCTCAACTTATCCATCTATTCCCTAGCATGTGACCGATCCAGGCTTTGATTGGTATTGGTCGATACATAATAAAAGCCCCTTCTATATCAATATATATAGCTAGAGTGAAGATTTTTAGATCAACAGATCTTTCGATGTGGTGAAGTACTTCATGAATAAGCGTGTTGTCTGAACCTCAATGGCTCATTCGGGATCTGAGACTTAACCATGTCATCGACTATGCGCTCCGATTTTGACCAAACGTATATTATTCGAAAGGTATTTCTTTTTACCATTTTGCAGATTTAGAGATTTTAAATTTTTTTCCTTTATTTTGAGTAAATTACATTTAAAATTGCTGCTAACACATACATAAAATTATACAATGCTATGTGTGTGTTTATTAAATTTGTTTATGTGTAATAAAAATGAGTTTGTTTTTTTGTGTTGATTTGTGAATTGGCTGTATTTTTTAGCATACCTTTAGGGTCTTTATTTAATGAAAAAATAAAATTTCCTAGAATTCGCACTCGAATTTCGAGTGTTAGAATCTGCTAGTTAAAATTAACACTCATACGTATACGTATCTTCTACTCAGCTAATAAATAATAATCATACGCCTTGACTATGTTATGTTATTCAGAAAGATCGATCGGATGAGGGTAAATAACTTTTAGATCACTCCGTTACTATATGTGACTCTGCGTGACTTCCGCAAAATTTATCTGTAGTCAAAACAAGACTATGGGCCAAGCTTCAGATCAAATGCACAAGGGGGAATGGGGTTGCCACATGGCAGACAAACAAACAGACAGACAGGTCAAAAGTCGTGACATCAGAATTCGTTTCAGAGGTATGGTTCCTTGGGCAAAGTTTCTTATTTTGATTCCTAGAATATGATTTTTCTTGTCACTGGAGCGATTTTTTGCCTCCCTACAAATCGACCCGCCCTACTATATATACTCTTTGTACAATGGTGTGAAGCGTTTACAAATAACCTCTTCTTAAAAAAGCACCTTTCCTTAGAAAAGTACATTTAGAAAATTACCTTTTTAAAAGTACCTTTTCTTATAGTCCTATTCCTAATAAAGTAGCTATTCTTAACTAAGTGTGCCTTCTTAAAATAATACTACCTCTTAAAAGTGAACACCTCCTTAAAAAAGTGTATTTAAAAAAAAAAAAAAAATTCCTTTTCTTTAAAAAAATATATTATATTAAAGAGTACCCTTTCATTAAAAAGTACATTTACTTCAAAAACTTCCTTTTCTTCAAAAAGTTCCTTTTCTAAAAAAACGTAATGCCGTTTTCTTTTCTGACAAAAAACGTTGCATTTTATTTGCACTTTTTTCGAAAAGTGAATTTTTTTATATATTCTAAATTAAGAGTAACCTAATTTTATACATCAATCGAAAGGTCTCGAAGTGCTGTGTGCACAAAGTGCAAAACATTTTGATTATTAACCTCTTTGAAGTCATAGGGTGGAAATATTAAAAAAAGGGGAACAATTGGGAAATATTATCACACTATGACCTCAAAGAAGGCAATGGCTGCAATTTTTTGTGATTAGCGAGGGCTCGGCTTTGAGACCTTTCGACTGATCTATAAGATAAGGTTGCTCTTAATTCAGAATATATATAAAAATAAAATGCGACATTTTTTGTCAGAAAAGAAAACGGCATAAGTTAAAAAAGTATCTCTACTTCAAAAAGAATCTTTTCTTAGAAAATAATTTACATAATTATCCAACGGGCGACTCAAGTACCTTCCAACTAACTAGTTTACAATATGGATCAGAAATTTTAGCAAAATGACAAATTTATTGATTAAACGCTTACAAAAATCTAAAAAACATTACTCCAGAAACAAAATGTCCCAAAAAATCTATAACAGATCATGCATTGTTTAAAAAAAATCAATTTTTAATAGGAAGTATTGGAACAAGCACTTTGATAAATGGCATTGCTATTTTACCTATATTTTCGAAGCATAATTTTTATGTTGAGAAGTCTTCTAAGTACAAAGTGCAAATACCAGAGTACATAAAGAATGAATAAATGTGTTGGACAAAAAAAATATAATGGGTGGCAAATTTAACAGCAAAATGAATGATGCAACATACTGAATTGGCATGTCGTAGCATTAGCATTAAAATACCGTTACCCATTTTTTACTCGTGTAACGGTAAGAAGCCACAGTAATAAATATGTATATATGTCAAAAGATGAGGACGATTGGTGGTTAAAAACAAAAAAAAAAAACAAATGCGAAACTGCGACTGTAGACTTCTTACTACTCGCAGACTAAATTTTTCCTTTATGCTCTAGAATGCCGTCTGCAGAGCATAATCAAAAAGTCATCAAATATGAATTTTTCTGCCATGTAATTTTCACCCATTGTAAGGCACAAAGATATAAGCAGAGAAATAGATATGAATAGAATATATATGATATATTTATAAGTTACATTGGAGCCAATTGCACTTTGTGCATTTTCTTTTTCAAATGATTTACATGTCACTTGAATAGCTAAATAATTGTCTCAAATATTTACATATAAAAAATATACCATAAAAATTGTGCTCGAAATGTAAATGGAAATGGAAAGCTTTTTGAGCCGTGGCAAAGGTGGTAGAGGATATCTGAAATTATCTAACGCTTGTTTAAGCTAGTTCGAACTAAAAGTTTTTTATTTATTTTATTTATTCAGTCTATGGAATCATCCTTACAGACTACTTAAAGTATATGTACATTTATATTATAATTTATATATATAATTAAACATTTAACAAAATTTATATATAAAATTTAATTAATTCAGTTGATTTAATGCATTTAAGTGTAATATAATATCTCTTCTCACAATATCCAAACTTTTATTAAAATCAATAAACTGATACAGCATATTAAACTCATCACCAATTCTACGTAGTGGATTAAAATTAGCATAGTTTGTACAATAATATTTGATAGTTAGAAAGTTATAATTTATTGATGATCGAAAAGGAATATTTATATTTATTTTGTTGATAAGAAATTCAGATTTAAGACTACCATTTTACAGTTTTAAGAGGAAAGTAACATTTAGCATATGTCTGCGACTTTTCAATGTAGGAAGCTTAATTAGAGCCAGACGATTTTCATAAGATGGCAACCTCATATTAGGATCCCAGCCCAAACCACGAAGACAAAATAACAAAAATTGTTTTTGAACTGATTCAATTTTGTTCGAATGTATATGATATTGCGGATCCCAGACTACAGACCCATATTCGAGTATTGGTCTTACCAAGGTAGTAAACAATTGTTTTGTCGTATACGGATCCGAAAACTCTTTAGCCCACCATTTAATGAATCCAAGTACACCAGTAGCTTTATTTATTGTTAGCGAAATATGATTGCTAAAGTCTAATTTTTTTATCCAGAAGTACGCCAAGGTCGTTGAATGAATCCACTAAATCAAGCACAGCATTATTCATGATATACCGACCATTAATTGGAATTGGTCTTTTAAAAATCATACATTTGCATTTTTTGATATTTAGGTCCATTAGATTAATATTACACCAAGTAGTTAAACGATCAATATCATTCTGTAAAAGTGATTGTTGATCAAGATTGTTGAGGGTAGAAATTAACTTTACATCGTCTGCATACAGTAATGTAGTTGAGTGTTTAATTACAGAAGGAAGATCATTTATAAATAGCGTAAATAAAAGAGGTCCCAAGTGACTACCTTGAGGTACACCAGATAATACTTTTATGTTGTTGGAATACGAGTTACGAAACTTAATGCATTGTGTTCTGTCTTTTAAATATGATCCAATCCATTTTATCAGCAATATACCAAAGCCCATACGGTCAAGCTTAAACAACAATAGATCATGATTTACTTTATCGAATGCCTTGCTGAAATCATTATAAATAACATCTGTTTGTTTCATATTAATAAAACCATCATTTACCAAAGTTGTAAGCTCCAAAAGATTTGTTATTGTAGAGCGTGATTTGCAGAATCCATGTTGCGTTGGAGATATGATAGAGGACACATGATGTGACAACGTGTCATATATAAGTTTTTCAAATAGTTTTGGAATAGCACTTAATTTAGCAATACCTCTATAATTCGAAATACCAGCTTTAGATCCAGACTTAAAGAAGGGAATAATAAATGATTCTTTCCAAATGGGAGGAAAGTAACCCAATTTAAGGGATATGTTAAACATATAAGTCAAAGGAATATACAATAAATGTGCGCAGCGCTTTAAAATGCAACTAGGAACACCGTCAGGACCAGCAGCATACGACAATTTTAATTTTGTCAGGGCATTCAGAACTGTATGTTGATTGATGGATGGTATATTAATAATTGAAGATTCCGATATTATGTATGGATACAGATTATTAAATACTGTCGAAGAATAAGTTGATGCAAAAAAGTCTGCAAACATGTTACTTATGGAGTTATCATCTGAAGATTCTAAATCACCGTACTTCATAACCGAAGGAAAGTCCGCAGTACGTCTTTTAGAATTAATAAATTTATAAAATGATTTTGGATTATTTTTTAGATTATTCCTTACTTTAATTAAATAGTTATTATAGGCCAATTGATTAGCAATAATAAATTCCGATCTTGATAACGAGTATTTCATATAATCTATCAATGTTTCATATTTTCTATAATTTTTGTACATTTTGTTTTTCTTATTTTTAAGTTGAGATAGATGTTTTGTATTCCAAGGAGGACCATTCGATTTAGGAGGTAACATTTTAGGTACAGATGCCGAGAAACATTCAAAGAGGTGATGATAAAATGTATGCAAACACAAGTACAAGTTATCATTGCAACGAGATAACACATTTATCCAGTCAATTTGGAATAGATGGAGTTGTAAATCTTGGTAATTAGTTTTATTAAAGCAAAAGATTTTATCGCTGTGAGTTAACTTTTTTTTATGAAAAGGATAGGAACAAAAGCAAGATATCTCAAGTGTTGGATTGTATATATCTTCCGGTTTAGATATAGGGCTATGCCGCAATATTGAAAAGTCATTAGGTTCATTAACGAAAATAAGGTCCAACAGTCTACCAAATGCATTTGTGACGGAGTTGACTTAGAAAAGACAATTTTCCAATAAACCATGAATAAATGCAGCTGAAGAATCGGAATAATGAGATGGAACTAAGTTAAAATATTTAATGGGGTTTCACATGGAAGTAGACCACATACAGCCGACATAAAAACATTTATTTTAACATAAAGCCTTAAAATGCAGACTCTTTCTAAAAAAATTAACTAAATAGTAAAAGATTTTTCAAAAGTTCGAAGTACAACAGTTAGAGAACTTTCTCCTTTTTACAGACAATTCTACTTTCTCCTATATTTTCAAAGGATTTCACTTAAATAAAACATTTTGTTCTAAATGAAGTTTCAGAATCTCAAAGGACTTACAATTAGCGTAATACTCCATATTGTCTCCTCTTGGTTTATACCATGAAATTATTGATCTTACGGTCTTTACAGCGGACTTTTTTTAAGAAAAACTTGCCCTGGTTCTCACAGGGTTAACGAAAAGTTATTTTTAGTTTTTATTTCTCTAGCTTGTAAAATTTAGTATGCATATTTATTTTATAATTCTATAATTTTAGTTTAAGAGATTCATACATTCTATCGATACAGCTACTCTGTGGAGCAACGGCGATATCTCTAATTTTTTTTCTCGTTTGATATCATGCCCTTATTGTCAAGTCTGTTACTCTAACTTGCACTTTAATAGTTTTAAGATCATAAGTTTTATTATCATAATTTTCTTTATTTATTTTGTATTTATACCCTATACCACTATGTGGTTTGGGTATAATGACTTTGTTCTGATGTTTGTAACAACCAAAAATATTTGACCTAGACCCATCTTTTATTATACCGATCGAATCAGAATCACTATCTTATTCGATTTAACGATGTCCGTCCGTCTGTGTGTCCATGTAAAGCTTGTAATAAAACTGCAGGTCGCAAATATGTTGATGAAATTTGGTATATAATCCTTTATCGGCCATAGGATGAACGTTATTGAAATTGGTGAGAATCGGTCCATGTTCAGAGCTAGCCCCCATACAAATGACCCCTATGAAATCAACATAAATTGCCATAACATCCAAATTATCATATAAATCTTAGTCAAATTGGCTTTGTATGTGTTTATTACATCCATTAATCAGTAGTCCAAAAATGATCCCTATGAGACAACTCTTAGTCATAGGCCCCATATAGAGCTGCTTCCCGATCTTCACTTAAATCTATCAAAAAACAAAAATATTGCACGGATTCTTTTCAAAATACAAGAGACTTTACCAAATATGGCCAGGATAGGTCCATTTTTGGGCCAAGTCCCCATATAGATATAGCATCCGATATGAACTTTTTCATATCTGCAGCCAAAAAAATTTGGTTTGTGCTTATTTTCTATATCCAGTTAGTTGGGCCTGAGAGATAGGGTCTCTAAACGCATGGTATAGGGTATCGTATAGTCGGTCTAGACCGACTATAATTTTCTTACTTGTTTTTTTTTTTAGTTTCTGTTACAAAAAATTCTGTAAATATTAAATTTAAAATTTGTTAAGCATATTCAAAAACAGTTTTGATCCAGCTGAAAATCATTTATATGGGAAATGCAGATTTAACAATTCTTTCCCATCTGAGGATTTTTTGATTGGTTTTGAAAACAAAATATGGTAAGAGATTTTTTTTTTTTAAGACTGAAAAGAATTTCCCATTTGTTTAAATTAAACTTAAAAGCGAAACATATATTCCGAAGTTCAAGCGCAAAATTATAAGATTTCAAACATATTTCGGAGCAAAAAAAACACAAAACATTTAATGAAACATTTTAATGAAATTTGGTAATTAGTGAAAATCGATTCATTTTCAGACCTTGTTCCCACGCAAATGACCTCTATGAGACCGACTTAAAATGCCATAAGATCCAAATTATCATATAGATCTCGTTCAAATTGGGTTTGCGTATGTTTATTGCATTCATTAATCAGTAGTCCAAAAAAAACGCTATAGGACAATTCTTAGTCACAAACCCCATATAAACCTGCTTCAAATTTGGTTTGTTTATGTTTTTGCAAGAAGTACGTGAATTTATCCATATAAATATAGCATCCGATATGAACTTTTTCATACATGCAAGAATAAAGTTATAAAAATACCACTTAGATTCTTATTTTTTATATCCATTAGTTGGACCTAAGATCAATACTCTACTGGGTATCGTATAGTCGGTATAGACTGACTGTAATTTTCTTACTTGTTTGGAATACGTCCATTTTTCAGCAATTTTAAATATATATTTTGTTTCATGTGTATATTTGAATAATAAACGTGCTTTTCTAAGAAAACTTACTTTTTTAAGATAAGACCCTTTTTTAAAAGTAAATAAAAAGTAACTTTTCTAAAAGAACTTCTCCTATAAGAGGTAGGTACTTATTAAGGAAAGGTACTTTTTGAATGAGATATTATATAATAAATGATACTTCTTAAGAAAAGTTTATTTTTTAAGAAAAAGTACTCTATTTAGAACAGGCCTCTTTTTTCAGTAAACGTATATTTATAAGAAAGGAACTTTTTTAAGAAAATTCACTTTGTTAAGAAAAGCTACTTTTTAAGAAAACGTATTTGTTTTAGAATAAAGAAAAAGATACTTGTTGATGAACACTTACTTTTTGAAGAAGAGATACGTTTTTAAGACAATGTACTAACAACAGATACTTTGTAACAAACGGTAATATTTTAAGAACAGGTTTTTTTAAGAAAAGGTAAATTTGTAAGAAGAGGTACTTTTTAAGATCAGGTACTATTTTAATAAAATGTGCTTCTGTGCAACCAATTCGGACTTAATATGAATATTGAAAAAACCAAATATGTGATAATCAGCAGAAATAAAAATCCGTATGCTGGCTGCAATATTCATATTAACAACGAACCTATTGAACGAGTTTCAAAGTTTAAATACCTTGGCTGTTGGTTACAAGAAACTTGGGAATGTGACAAAGAAATTAATGTTCGTATAGAAATGGCTAGAAGCACATTTTGCAAATTTAAGAAATTATTAACCAGCCGTGATATTAATATAAATCTCCGAATTAGATTTATGAAATGTTATGTGTGGTCAGTACTATTGTATGGAGTTGAAGCATGGACACTTAAAGTTGTTAACATGAATAAATTAGAAGCATTTGAAATGTGGTGCTATCGTAGATTATTAAAAATTCCATGGACTGACCGAGTAACGAACACAGAAGTATTAAACAGACTACAAAAAGAACGAGAGATTCTAAAAACTATAAAGCGTCGAAAAACTTCCTATCTCGGCCACATCATAAGAGGTGATAAATACGAGCTGCTGCAACTGATTGTACAAGGCAGAATTGAAGGAAGAAGAGGCATTGGGCGGAAGCAAATGTCATGGTTAAGAAATATAAGAAACTGGACTGGCTTAAGAACCATAGGTGAATTAGTTCACACAGCGAGGAACAGAGATGAATTTCTACAAATAGTCAATAATATTGTATAAATTAAGTTAATTTTAATTATACATTGTGTATATATACCTAACTTTAAGCTATTTTCAAATTTAATATTTTACTTATTTTTAAACGTAACTTGCATGTAATCGCTTATATTCAGAATTGGATATGCAATAAAAGAAGAAAAGAAGTGCTTCTTTAAGAGCAGGTACTTTATAAGAAAAGTTACTTTTTTAAAAACAGTTACTTTTTAAGACAAGGTATTTGTTTTAAGAAAATTTACTTTTTAGGAAAAAATTATTTTTTAAGAACAGCTCTTTTTTTGAAGAAAATGTACTTTACAAAAATAGATACTTATTTAAGAGAAGGTATTTTGTTAAGGAAACGTACCTTTTAAGAAAATTATCATCTTTTTTAAGAAAACCCACTTATATAAGAAAATGTACTTTTTAAAGATGAGGAACTTTTTAACAAAAGGTGCTTTTTTCACAAAATGTATATCTTAAAAAATTTACTTTTTAAGATTAGATACTTTTTTTTAAGAAAAGGTACTTTTCAAGAAAATTTACTTTTTTAAGAAAATGTACTTCTTTAAGAAAAGGTACTTTTTAAGAAAGGTACTTTTGTAAGAAACCCCACCTTTCGACCAAAATGTGCTTTTAAAACAGGAGTACTTTTTATATAAGGTACTTGTTATGGTAATCTTTAAGAAAAGGAAAATTAAAAAACAAGTTAATTTTTATGAAATGGGCCTTTTAAGAAAATGTAATTTTTTAAGAATAAGTACTTCTTTAAGGAAAGGTATTTTTTAACAACAGATTAAAAAACAAGTTAATTTTTATGAAATGGGCCTTTTAAGAAAATGTAATTTTTTAAGAATAAGTACTTCTTTAAGGAAAGGTATTTTTTAACAACAGATTAAAAAACAAGTTAATTTTTATGAAATGGGCCTTTTAAGAAAATGTAATTTTTTAAGAATAAGTACTTCTTTAAGGAAAGGTATTTTTTATCAACAGATACTTTTGTTTTTATGAAAATTTACTTTTTCTAAGAAAATGTGCTTTCCATTAAAAGGTGCTTTTTTATGACAAACCTTTTTTTAAGAAAATGTACGTATGTATGAATAGATACAGTCTTATAGATTTAGAATTTAATCCACCCCAAGATGAAATATTTTTACTTTAAATAAAGAAAAAAAACATTTGCAGATTTGAAGATAAGGTACTTTTTTAAAAATAGTACTTTTTAAGAAAATTCGCTTTTTTAGGAAAAGGTACTGTTTTAGCAAAAGCTGCTTATTATAGAAAATGTACTTCTTCATAAAAAAGTACTTTTGTAAGACAATATTCTATTTTGAGAAAAGCATCTTTTCTGAAAAAAATTTACTTTATGATAGTATACTTTTTTAAGAAACCTTTTAAGTTAAGAAACTTTTAATAAAAAATTTTGTTTTTTTTTTTGGAAAAGGTACTATTGAATGAAAAGGTACCTTTTAAAAAAGTTATGCTTTTTAAGCAAGAGCACTTTTTATAAAAAATTGAACATTTTGACAAAAGTACATGTTTTAGGTAACTTTAAGAAAAAAACTCTTTAAGAAAATATATTTTTTTAGAAAAAGTCCTATTATGTAAAAGGTACTTTTTAGAAAGGAATTTTGATATTTTTAAAATGTGTCTCCATTAAAGGGTAAATGTTGACTGATCGTAACCTTTTCGAAGTAATAGCAAACAGCACTTTACTAAGTTTATTCAGTTAAATGGTCTATTTATGCCCTATATCGCTATGTGATGAGAGTTAAATGACTCTATGGTGATGTAACATCGAAATATATAGATGCTACTTCGGGTGTCCCTCAAGGTATTCATCTTGGGTCTGTCTTATTCTTCCTGTTTATTAATGATCTTCCACAGTCTATTCAATATACTAATATTCTTATGCCGACGATGTAAACTGAAACGATGAAGACAGTATACGTCTCCAGTCTGACCTAAATAGCTTCTACAAATGGTGTAATATCAACTTAGTGGAAACAAATTTTAAAAAATGTCAGTCCTTCTCCAGATATTCGCCATCGATGACAAAAAACTAAACTCAATTGACTCATTCATAGATTTGGGGCTTTACTTCGATAAAAGACTAAGTTTTAATTCTGATGTAACAATAACTGTTAATAAAGCAAATGGTGTTTTATGTTTTAAAAAACTTTGGGCAAAGGAATTTGATGATCCTTATATAACAAAAAATCTATTCACGTCTTTACGCATCAGTAATCTGGGATCCACAGTGCAAAGTCTTCATCAAAACACTTGAATCAGTTGAGAATCAATTCTTACTATTTTGTCTTCAATATCTTCGGTGGAATACGGAATTGATTCTCCCACCGTATCGCAGTCATTCGGCTCTAATAAAGCTTCGAACTTTGAAAAATAGAAGAATCTTATACTATGGTGAGAATTGGTTTGGTTATTGAAACGACTTGTTCTTGTTTAATTTTCAATTAAGACTGACTTTATTTTAAAATTGTAAAAACTTATATATTAATTTACTAATACTAGGTTTGAATAAAATCTACTCAATCTTAAAATTACTCATGCACATTCATGTACGTACACTCATTGAGTACGTTCTCTTTCGTCAAAAGGTCAGTTCGTCAAATCGTCACTAAAAATAAAAAATGTAAATCGATCATTCCCAATTTGGTGTAATGTTACACAAATTGGTGATACTTAAAATATGTCATTAAACTTTTGTTTACAATATACTCGTTTGCGTTCTACATTCTTTTGACATGCAAACATACAAACACATACATTGCAAACCCAGATCAATCGTCACCATGAATGTACATATTCATTTGTATACTTGTGAATCATTGATTTGGGTTTACAGTTGACCCTCTGTTCACGAGTATACTACACCCTCACCGTTCAAGAAAATCATACAATTTTATTTATAAATTTGGATGATTTTTTAACAATATAATCGGTGCATAGTGTGAAATATAATTAAATGTCTTAAAGTTATTATTTGTTTATCAAAAAAAAAAAATCTTATTATCTAAATATAATAATTGTAATTTTCTTATACAAAGTTTATAATTTCCAATTTTCAAAATTTGTTTATTTTCAAATATTCTAATATTTCCATTCATTTGTTCTTATTGTATTTCTTCAATAAATTCTTATGTACTATTTTTGTTTTGTTATTTATTTTTATTTCTACATTTACATTTTCAATACCAATGACTTCATATGGACCCTGGTATGGTGATTCATTTTTCTTCCTATTTTCTATTTTTAGCAAAACCAAATCTCCTAATTTTATGTCTATACTATTCTTACACTTATGTGAGTCTTGTACTCTTTTCAATTTTATCTTTTCTATTATTTTTCTGGCATTTTCTAATGAATATTTTAATCTTGTTTTTATCTCATTCGTGTAATTGTCGAAATCGTATGTTTTTTCGTTGCATTTTTCTATAAGATCACCTGGCAAACTTGGCAATTTGCCATAAACCAACTCAAAAGGTGAATATCCTGTATCCACATGAGGTGTAGTATTATAAGCGAATGCATAATATGGAACCCATGAGTACCAATCATCATCAATCACGAATGAAAGAAAGTATTCATTTAGAACCCTGTGATTTCGTTCCACAGTTCCCAGCGTCTCATGATGGTATGGTGTTGAGAATCTTTGTTCAATCTTCAAAAATTCACATATTTCCTTTATCAACTGATTTGTAAACTCTGTTCCTCTATCAGATTTAATTGTTTTGAACATTCCATATTTTAGTATTACATTCTCAATTAGTGCCTTGGCTACATTCGTGGCCTCTTTTGTCTCCATAGGACAAGCTATTATGTATTTTGTCAGTTCACATTGTATGGTGAGTATATACCTGCAATGTTGTGATGGTCTTAAAGGACCTACTGTGTCAATTACAAGTGTGTTGAAACTCTGATCCGGTGTGTCTGTCACACATAATGGTTCCTTTGTGTGTTTGATTTGTTTGTTCTTCTGACACAAATCACACGTTTTTACATAATCTTTTATCATCTTCGACATATTCTTCCATATATACTTTTGTTTTAGTCTAAGTACTGTTTTTCTCACTCCAAAATGCCCTCCGCATGGTGTATTATGATACATTTTTATTAGATTCAACTTTTCTTTATCATTCTTTATATTTTGAGGATTTTTATATATTAATATCTTGACGTCATTATTCTCATTTTTATTCATTATTTTCTTAATTTTCCCAAGGGTTATTTTCTTAAATATTTCGTTACTTCTTTCCAGTGCGAATTTTCTATACTCTGTTGTTCTCAAAATAGATGGTAGCTTCTCCAACACTTTATCTAAATAACATGGATTTTCACTACATCTTACGCGCGTTTCATTTAGATTATTATCGTCCTCAATTTGAATCATATCATTTCCATTTTCTTCCCTGTACAGTTTCTTATTGGATTCTAGTTTCTTCGATGTACCTGAGTAGCATGAATTGTCACTATATCCTATGCGCATATTAACATCTTTATCTTCATTAATTTTATCATTTTTATTAGTCGACTTATTTCCAATTATAAATTTAAGTTTTCTTGCATGCTTTATGTCATTAATCGATGTACATTCCCATATGTTGAGGTGATCAGTCCCAGTAGGTGATGTTCCATCTGTTTCCTCATTTTTATTTTGTATTATTTTGTTATCATTTTCTGCGTTGTTTTGTATCATATTCTTTTTCATGTTTCTTGTTATCACCAGCGTTTTCCATTGTTACTGCTTGCATTTTGGTATAACACTTGTCTATCTCTGACACGCGCCATAGCCTCTTCAGCTATCTTTAACGCTTCAGCAAAAGTAGTAACTCTACTTGCATCAATTGTTGAGATTGTTTGTTGATCTCTCAACCCACTTTTAAATACATTAAATGCCAATGCATTATTCGTTCGTACCATTGCAGACCTATCTGCTTCGCCAATTTCGATTATCTGAACCTCATTCAACTCGTTGACCAGTGATTCTATTTTATCGGCAAAACCTCTTATATTATCCCCTTTTTGAACAGTTTGTGTTAATCTTTGTAGTATGCTGTTTGATGATTTTAGTGGCTTATAGGCCCTTTTCAGAGCCAACACCAACTCATTAACGCTTGTCGGAATGCTTTCCTGATTCACACGGTTCTGTACTCTCTGTTCAAGTCGCGATTTAAATATGAAATTAAAGAAAAAATTTCGCTTTTCCTGTGTCACAGTTTCATACACCAATTCGAGATTTGTTACAAAACTATGCAATTCTTCTTTCTTTCCCGTAAATATAGGTATTAGCTTCGAAACAGCCGATAATTCGTTCATGTCCATAATCGTCGTCATAGTTAACTTTTCCCTTTTTTCAGTAACTTTTTTTATCTATATGATGTGTCAAAATTTCTAGTGCTTCTTCTTTTAGTTTTCTAAATTTGTCAGCTATCTTTATTCTTAGTTCTTCTGTCAATTCAGTTTCCGCTAAACAGTCCTCAAACTGAGTTCTCAATTCTGATATTTCCTTGCTTTTCGAATTTACCGTTTCTATAGAATATGGTTTCCCTATTGATTTTTTTAGCGTTTACTGCTATCGATTCCAATCTCTTTATTAAATTTTCCATATGAGACATTGATAATCATAAAAAATTTTTTTTTTTTTGCTTTATTTATTCATTAAATTAGTTTTAACATATTGTTTTTATATTTCAATTTCAATTTATATTTCAATGTTGTTTAATATTTCTTATATTTAGTGTTTATAATGTAATATAGTGTTTATAATGTAATAATTCTTATATATAGTTGTTTGCTTACTATAATAACAATAAGATCTTTAAAAAAAAAATTTTGGATTAAAAATAAATTCTGTTTCGTCTCCTTTTCCTCTTTATTCTTCTACCTTCCGAATTTCTCTACCATTAGGATGGTCTCTGCCTGTACTGTTGTGGGCCTTATTATATCTTCTTCCGTAGGACTACCTTTCATTCCTATAACTTTCCAAAAATTAGCTAACCATTTAACCTGTTTTTCTAACTCAGCCTTTGTATATTTAACTTCAACTTTTTTCTTTTTGCGTAGCTCTAATGGTTTAGTAAAATACCCCTCATCTGCTAATCTTCTTATTTCCTCATCTAGTTTATCTAACATATCTGGTTGTGCATTTATTTCTTCTGCAGACATTTCTTTTTTGCTTTTCTTTTCTCTTTCAAATATGAATTTAATTCCTTTCTGGTTTCCTGTAATTTCTTTTCCAGTTCTACTCTTCTATCTCTTTGTGTCTCGTAGCTTAACTCACTTTTTAAAATGCTTATTTTCCTTTGCATACGACTTTTTAAATCGCCTCTGTTTCTCCTAATTTTTGGTAGTTCTACTTTAGGTATGCTTGGTTCTCTAAATATTCTATCCTTTTTCACAATTCTAAGTGGTTTAGGACCAATATTCAAAATTTCTGGTTTCACTACTTTTTCCTTATCCTCTGCTTCTTTCAACAACCTTTTCCAATTTTCTTCAGCTATTTTCAAATAACTTAATATTTCTTCTTTTGTCTCCTCCATAAAAAAATTTTAAACTATATTTCTAACTTGTTGTACCCTCACTTGTTTCTTCACGTACTTTCTCAAATGTTTAATCACTACGGTAAATGTTACCAGTACGCAAATTAAAATAAACACCTCCAAACTAACGCTAATTGCCGTGGGGTTCTTAACAGTTTCCGTTACCACTTCACTTATTTTGTTTTGACTATTCCCCATGCTCACAAAAAAAATACACTTTGGACTACAAAAAGAAAAGAAAACCTTTATCGAAATTTAAATTTGCAATATTAAAAAAAAAAATTTTGTTTCACTTTCAGTAACTTTAAAACATTTTCACATTCCCCTTTTTTTTTTTTTTTTTTATACACTATATTTTTAATTTTTTACCAGGCGTGCCCATGCACCTTCTGGATTTTTATACCTATTCTTTCTTTCTTCATATGTTGTGGTGATTAAAGTTGTCGTTGATGCTACACATGTACTGCCTCTGCTGGTGGTATGGTGGTTAAAGGTGTTGTTGATGCCAAATGTCGTCAAAAATATCCACCAGGATGCCGGTTCCTTTCAGCGGACCTTCAATAGCTAAACTTTTTCGTTTGCTCCTGCTATTATTGCCGCATGAAAGTTGGCAGGATCGCCATATGGTGAGAATTGGTTTGGTTATTGAAACGACTTGTTCTTGTTTAATTTTCAATTAAGACTGACTTTATTTTAAAATTGTAAAAACTTATATATTAATTTACTAATACTAGGTTTGAATAAAATCTACTCAATCTTAAAATTACTCATGCACATTCATGTACGTACACTCATTGAGTACGTTCTCTTTCGTCAAAAGGTCAGTTCGTCAAATCGTCACTAAAAATAAAAAATGTAAATCGATCATTCCCAATTTGGTGTAATGTTACACAAATTGGTGATACTTAAAATATGTCATTAAACTTTTGTTTACAATATACTCGTTTGCGTTCTACATTCTTTTGACATGCAAACATACAAACACATACATTGCAAACCCAGATCAATCGTCACCATGAATGTACATATTCATTTGTATACTTGTGAATCATTGATTTGGGTTTACACTTGACCCTCTGTTCACGAGTATACTACAATACATATATTAAAACAATTTATGAAAACTAAATTCAGTCCGTCTGGCCGTTCTATCCGGCCGATTTCCTTTACTTTTTTTTAATGAAAGATATTTAGACACAAATATGTCATCAATCATTGAAATTTACTTAACTCCCACCTTACCCAAGTTATACTCAAACGCGATTCTTCCCCGTACATTTCTTATAGGACACATTCACTCAAGCAATTTGAATTCTCAAAGCTCCTCTTCTAATGAATGGAGCTTGATCGTTTCACTATCAGAACACTCAGTGGATCAAGCTCTATCTTTTGAGCTATAATTGAGTTTGAGGAAAGTTATGCATACACAATCAACTTTACATTATGCAACATGAAAGTTAACGTACAGATTTCATTACAATAATTGCATAACACATACCCTGGTGGCGTACAAGGTGGCCTTTATGTATGTGTGTTCAACAAATATTTATAATGAAGTAAAATTAATGAATTAAATAGACTAAAAAACATTGAAAGAAATAAGTTCAATGATAAAATTAATTTTCCTAGAATTTGCACTCGAATTTCGAGGGCTGGGCTCTGCTAGTTATTTTTAATATAACATTCTTCCTCAACTTGATCATGAAAGTTGATTCTGTATGCCTTCTTGGAAAAATATGTATAAATGTTCCTAACAGACTACTTCAATCTTAGAACCTCTTTACCTGAATTTCCACATATCAAATTCTATCGATCCATTCCGAATAATTTAGGCCGACGTGAACGGACATTATGCTTTTGAATTCTAATGATTATGTTTATAACTGTATTTAAAGTTTGTATTATTTTTGTATTTTTTTTTTTGACATTTTTGCTCAGCTATTGCTGCTATATTGTAGCTGAACTAAGAATCATTTTCTAAATTAATTTAGCGATGTCCGTAAGTCTGCTATCTGCCTGTCCGATGGTGTGACGATTTAAACCTAAATATATAATAAATATATTTTGATCATATTTTGTATATATTTTTTTGTCAGCCATAGAACGAACGATATTGTTCAGACCTAGTCCACATAAGTTGTCCTAGGTTCCAAATTATCGTATAAATCACGGTCCAAATACAAATTACCGTATAAAAACGCTGAGTGAATTCCGATCTTCAAATTTGGTTTGTAGATGCATTTTTTATGTGTAATAACCTATACGCTCAGGGGGATTTTTCTATTTCTATTTCAAAATACAATCACAAAAACATGTGAGCTCACATGTTACGCTGTGAGTCGTAAGACAAATCGGTGTAACTTATGATTGTATTGGTGAAAAAATTATGATATAAAATTGTTTCAGCTAATTCAACAACCCTTTACTGTAAAATGTAAAAAAATTTCACAATATAAACGTATAACATATACATAATTCAACAACCCTACAAATTTGCTATAGATGACACTTTCTGTTTGATTTTAAAAAGGTGACATAAAAAAATCTTTAATTACTAGATGTTTACACATCTCCCCTGTGATCCGACTCACATGATTTTTTTTAATAAATTACTTCACTTAATATGGTGGGGATAGATCCATTGTTCGAACTAATCCGTGTATAAAAGTATCATCCGATATGATCTTTTTCACATCGGCTGGCAACAAATTCTAATAATGGCACACAAATTTTGATTATGATAATTTCTATATCCAACTAGTTGGACCTAGCCGCTTTCTCTAAACTCATGGTAGAGGGTATAATATAGTCGGTCTAGATCGGCTATTAATTTCTTGCTTTTGATATTGTGTTCTCTACAAATTTATTTTTAAAACATAATTGTGTTGCTCTCTAAAATAAAAAAATTAAAAACTGGTTCATTTTTACTTTGAAAATTTTTTGATCATTTTTGTAAAGACGATGCAGAATTCAATGCAATGGCAATATTGTTGGCAACCTTTAAAATACTGTGTTTATGTATTGTGTATTAATACAATAACAATGATCTCTCTATCTCCCTTTTAATATGATGATATTTATAGTGGTGATATTTAAAACTCAATGGTGCTATACACCAGTGTTGCCATCTCTTTAAATTCAGGGGAGCTTTTTCTACTATATGTGGATATGCGGTGGGTAAAATTATTGTTAATGTCTTAGGTGTTTAAAAAGATATATTTTTTGTATACATAATTCGTTTAATAAACATAAATTGTTAAGAATTTGGAATTTTTCAAAAATTAAAATTGGGAATAACCAATATTTTTAGCAACTGTGTTTTTAAATTTCTGCCAACGGTCAAAAGCTAAATTTTATTTCCTGGGACCTTTTTTTCCAAATGAACACTTGTCAAGTAAAAAATAGTTTGAAGACCGCAAAGAACAAGCTGTTTGTTTCATAAACAGTTATTTTTTTAAGATTTGCATGGCTCTGGTGGCGTCTAATAACAATTTTCAAATTTGTTTCAATTTTTAGCTGCTTTTAACCCATCAACGCTCTAATTGCAAAAAAAGCGAAAATTTAACTTAACAAGTTACATGGTCCTTGATTAAGTTAACAATATTAATGTCATTACTATGCTTTTCGGACGGTTTTACCCCCTTAACGTTCGAGTGGCTAAAAAAAAATTCTCGGAAAAAACTAATAATTTAATCAAATGGAAATTTTATTTTATTTTGATGATCCAGGACTGTATCTAAATATGTGACCTTCTCCGAGAAAAGGAGAAACTTAAAATGCTTTTTTTCTCAAAACTTAATTTTCACATACCAGGTCGCTTTTCTAGGAGAAGGTCACATATATGTTTGTTTAATCATTGACAATTTACTACGACCACGCAAAATCGCTTCATTATTACCTTACAATTACGGTTAAATAAGCTTAAAATTTACAAATAAGTTTTTAAATGGAATCATTAGTTTATGGAGATATCGAGATACGTTGGACATCATAGGTTTGGTTCGGGTTCTTCGGGATTTCTTACTTCTATTTTGAACCACGTGGGACTAGTAGGGTAAGCTTTGTGTGGATACATAAGTGCCAAAAATGGGCGGGAGTGGATTGGAGCCCATGGCACCTCCCATGCAAAGTAATTATTTCTCATCACAAATCTAGAGCACTATCAGAGGAGAATCTTGAAAGTTTGTGTGAGTGAATTCATCGATTATAAGTTTGCGAATTCGAGGCAAAAATTAGCGGAATTGGATTAAGGGGCGCGTCACCTCCTACACAAAAAAATATTTTATATCAACTATTTGGAGATCATATATTACTAATGTCATAGTTCAACAGATTATTTTGAACCCCACACAAAATACTATTTGTTTGCTAACACAGACTACGGCGCAACAAGATTCATTTTAAAAATTTGGTATTTTCCAAAAATGGAAATGCAGTTCACATTTTCGATTTGAAATAACTTATTATTATTTATCAAATTTGAGGAATTTTATGAATACATTTAATTTGTTTTATTCAAAAAAATACAGATGAAGAAAATATTTTTATATTTTCATATACAGTCAATTTGACATCAAGAGTACCCCTATGGATTAATTTCAGAAAATAAGAGCAGAATATTATTTTTTGGAATTATCAAAATTTTATCAACAAGTTTTATCGAAATCCTTCCGCAAATATATATTATTTCGATATTTTGTTTTAAAAAAATTTTAATATCTTAAAATTTTACATTTCAATTTAAGGGGGACAATTTATAGTGTTTATATTTAACCTTAATTTACAGGATTGAGAACTTGGATCAAGTAGTATAATATTTCGACAAAATATATTTGAAATATGAAAACACCAAGAAGATATAGCCTAACAGTTGAAAAAGTATGAAAAATCACATTTTTCTTCAAATCCGCTGAAATTAAAATGATGCCCTCTCCAAATTAAGAACAGGAAACCTATAATATTTCGCATTTTTTATCACATATATTTTGTTAATAAGACCTTAAAGTCCAATCGTTGATTTCGGAAAATTTCTTTAACAAAATTTTTGAAAAAGCAAAATTGGAGATTTTGAAATAGTGCTAAAAAATTTGACATTAATTTAGAACAGCATAACAATAGACGAGATACAAAATACTTTACATAAGATCATTTTCGGATGACAGAAGACACTAAGGTATTAAGTGAAAAAAATAAATATGCATATGCATTAAATTCAAATTATTAACTAAAACAAAAAATTACATTAAACACTAAGGTATCGAGTTAGAAAAAATAAATATACGTTGAATTTAAGCTATTAAGTAATAATAATGTTTTCTTTTAAATATTTTAAATAATATATATAATTACGCCTGCTACAAATGTCATTAAAAATGTAAGCTGGGTTATCTGAATCAAGTGGTCTATGGCGCATTTATTACCTGGGAAACTTGATATAACTTGGCAGTTTTTGAACTGATAATAGATTTTGTTGTTTTATTAGAAAGATAATTTACTCTAGATTATGATCTATTAATTAATTTAATTGAAATGCAATTATTAATATCGAAACTTTGGTGAAAAATGATTTTGTTTTTATAATTTTTACATATAAGTTCATATTTGAAATTTGAACTGAATGCGTGGCCAGAAAGCATGGTCCGATTTGGCTCAAATTTTGCGCACTAAAGTCTTAGTGTCACAATAATCCGATCCGCACACCTCAAAATTCGACCAAAAATTTTTTTTCATACAAACCGCTGTCACCCTAATACATATAGATGTATATTTTTTCAACATAAAATATTCAGGCTCGAGGCCTTCGACAAAAAAAAAACAACGAAGACCTCGAGCGAGAATATTTTATTTTGAAAAAAAAAAAAAATATTTCAAATATTTTATTTTGAAAAAAAAATAAAATACTTCCGATCAAAAATATTTCGGGCTGCTGTTTTTGAAAATCACCCAAAGCTAAGGTTTTTTTTAAACTTTCTAGGGGGAAGAGAAAAAGATTCTGGTAATACTGCTGTACACACACACACACGTGTTTTCATAGTCGGATTTTTAAATGTTTAAGTTTAGCGATTCTGTGAAATTATTATGAATCATTTGTTCGCGTTACTTTTTGGTGCCCGTTGTTGTTGTTGCTGGTGTTGCTGGTGCTGCTGCTGTGCTGCTAAATTTAATGCAAACGAGTTTTAAAATTTTTGGATAAAGATCATGAACGATTATTGATGAATGTTGTTATAGGGTCTTGCGTTTTTTTTTTCTGTTTTGTTTTCTTAAATGATGAGTTTTTTATTTTGTTATTGTATTTGTTTAAAATATGTAATCGTATTTGCCGTACGCGCAAAACATAAGTTATTTAATGTTTAATTATTGTACCAATAATGTTGCAGAACAATTTTGCAACTCAACTGTTGTAGCTGGAAATAAGATTATAAATATTTTAAAGTAACATTTTAATTAAAGCATGCATTCAAAGCGATTTTACTTATAAAACAAGTAATATAAAATAATTTTTTTATACAGAAAATGTTTAGATTATGAAACTAACAGTTGTTTGCACATATATTTCAGACTTTAAATCTTTTTAGCAATATTAAATATAATTAGTTTCAGAATTATGTATGCCTATGTATGTAGTTCCCAGTGCGTAATTCAGAGAATTTTGTCTCATAATTTATGTATGTGTGTCATATCTAATATAAGTGCAGTAGGACATGTCCAAAAAATCCACAAAAAAAAACATTTTTAGTTATAGGTAAATTTACCGAAAAATTACAAAAAAGAAACTGCGCCATAGAACTTAAATTTTGTTAGCCTCTTAATCTTTGAACTATAATTCAGGAATTAATTTAAAGACAATTTTCTTTAACAAAAATGTTCAGTTATAATCGAGCAGGATGCAATCGGTTAAAAAATAACAGGGGGAAAATCGTTGCATTCGATAACGAGCAAAATAATCGAAATTCCATATTTTGGTTTATTATTTAAAGAAGACGGACAATCGACAGACTTCGTTTCTCTTTTACTATTAGCTATGTACCATAACTCGTTAGATATGACAGCGTTAAATTACTCTTAGTAATTTTATTTTGGAAAATAAAAAAATAATTTCGATCGAAAAGTTTTGATAACGACACCAGTTTTATTTAATTTTAAAATTTGCAATTTTTTTAAAGAAAACCATATATCAAAACATTTAGGGGCCCTTAAGATGAACTCCGCCTTTGGGCCTAAAGTTCGCAGTTAATACTTTTATATATACTTTCGTGGACACCGCTTAGAGCTGCAAAGAAATTTGAGAAACTTATATTTCTCATTAACGACAACGTATGAAAACAAAAAAGTCTGGTTTACCGAATCTTTGATACCCTCCACCTGTATCTTAAACTCAGTACAGTGCTAAAAAATAATCCAGGAAATTTAGTAAGAGATTAGAAAATTTAGAAATTATACTCTTATGTTGCATGTTGTAGTAAAAACATACAATTGTAACAACTTTATGATTATTATCATGAAACATGCCTTAATAAACATATGAATCATAAAACATGATATTACATTATACGACTCTTGGCAACAAAAAGTAACTTTAAGAAAAGTACTATTCTAAGAAAAGGAACCTTTTACGAACAAGTATAATTCTTGGAAATTGTACTATTTTAAGGAAAGGTTTAGTTGTAAGAAAATATACTTTAAGAAAAAAAATTTTCCTTTAATAAAAGTACTTTTTAAGAATAGAGAATTTTTAACTAGAGGAACTATTTACCAAAAGAAAATAGTATCTTTTGAAGAAAAGGTACTCCTTTTTTATGCCGATAGATTCAGAATCGCTTTCTGAGCAGCATAAGCTTCTATAGACTATAGACCCACTGCTATTGAAATTAGTGAAAATCGGGACATGTTAAGACCTAGTCCCCAAACAAATTACCCCTAATAGGGTTTGTGTGTGTTTATTACTTCCCTATAGAACAATTCTTAGTCATATCCCCCATATCAAACGACCTCCCCATATTCATTTTAACCTATCAAAACAAAATATCAGAATAACTAAGATGTTTAAACTCTTACTCTTTAAAAAAAAAATAAAAATATTAAATTTATGTATGGTATTGAAACCATGCCCAGTTGGCCATGTCTTCAAGACGTAACTAATGATGGGTGCATGACAATGTAAAGTCCTTGAAGACAAATGTAGGGCAGCCGGAAAAAATCGCCAAACACTTTTTCAAACAAATGTCGCGGACATCGTGGAAGACTAAAAGTGAGACCATGTCGCTCAGTTTGTCGCTCACGCAAGAAGGATAAAAAGTTCGGCTATATATTCACTGACGACACTTTGTCGTCAACGACTATTTATGCGTCAATATCGTTCACTTTGTCATTAATGTCCACAACTTTGTCGGTAATGATTGTATGGCTGACAGTATCGTTCACTTTGTCTTCAACGATTATATGGATGACAATGCTGTAAATATTGTCATCAATGATCGCATTATCGACAATGGTTATTGGTAACTATTGTATTGATAATAATACCAAAACTTAATTTTGTCGCGTAATTTGTCGTCAATAGAATTCGATACACGACCATATAAGTTATTTATCATCCAGCTGGTCGATAATTATACCCTATACCGCTATGTGGTTTGGGTATAATGACTTTGTGCTGCTGTTTGTAACAACCAAAAATATTTGACCTAGACCCATCTTTAATTATACCGATCGAATCAGAATCACTTTCTGAGTTGATTTAACAATGTCCGTCCGTCCGTCCGTCCGTCCGTCCGTCTGTGTGTCCATGTAAAGCTTGTAATCAAACTGCAGGTCGCAAATATGAATATATTTTAATGAAATTTGGTATATAAGCTTTTATCGGCCATGGGATGAACGCTATTGAAATTGGTGAGAATCGGTCCATGTTCAGACCTAGCCCCCATACAAATTACCCATATGAAATCGACATAAATTGCCATAAGATCCAAATTGTCATATAGATCTTACTCAAATTGGGTTTGTATGCGTTCATTACATCCACTAATGAGTAGTCCAAAAATGATCCCTTTGACCCCATATAGAGCTTCTTCCCGATCTTCAGTTAAATCTATTAAAAAACAAAAATATTGCACTGATTCTTCTCAAATTCTGTTTGTACATATTTTTGCAAAATACAAGAGACTTTACCAAACATGATCAGGATCGGTCCATTTTTGGACCTAGTCCCTATATAGGTATAGCATCCGATATGAACTTTTTCATATCTGCAGCCAAAAAAATTAATAAAAATCCCACTCAAATTTGGTTTTTGCTTATTTTCTATGTCCAGTTAGTTGGGCCTAAGAGATAGGGTTTCTAAATGCATGGTATAGGGTATCGTATAGTCGGTCTAGACCGACTATAATTTTCTTACTTGTTTTTTATTAAATATCTGCAGGAACAACTCATAGACATTGTCGCTTAACTTGTCCTCATATTGTCGTCAACGGACCTTGATACACGACAATATAGATATTTGTCGCTGAATTTGTCATCAACGGAATGTGATACACGACCATCTGAGTAATTTCTCACATTAACGACATTATCCATTATATCGTCGAAAACTTCATGTCGTGCGTGACAAATTATAAAATGTCTCAAAGGAATCGTTAAAGACAACGTCGTCTATGACGATTTTGCCAACTCGGATGCATACATATGTATGTATATACGTACATGTATGGAAAATTTAAGATGTATTTTTTATAATTTTCATTTAGTTTATATTTAAATTCAGTAAATTGAATAAGTTTGTACACACAAGTTAAATTATGATGGCCGTAATATACAAAAACTATAAATAAGTCCCTAATATGAAATAATGGCATATCAGAAGAAAATTTTTATCTTCGCCATTAAAAAATGCTATCTACTCTAATATAATAGCGAGGTAATGTGTGTTTGTTTGTTTATTTGTAGGAGGTAAACTTCGTAACTATCGGTTCCAACAGGATAGACATAGGCCCTTAAGGATAGACATAGGCTTTAAACATTTTTTATATTTTTAATGGGCGTGGCACCTACATATATATTGAGTACTATGAGCGAGCTTTGAAAATTTGTGTGGGCATGGCCCCTCCTATAGAAAGTAATAATTAAATGATATATATCTCGAATACTATGATAGAGACAAATTATTAGTGTGGGTAGTCGGAGCATTATCGGACCAGTGAGCGTGGCACTCCCCATACAAAGTAATTATTAAATGTCATATATCTAGAGTACTGTAAAAGTAAGAGGCTTGTGACTTTGCGGGAATCCATAGGTTATTTATGTGATTAGTCGAACAAAAAATGGGCGTGATCGGAGCAGTGGGCATAGCACTGCCCATACAAAGTAAATATATAATATCATATAAATGGTGTACTATAAAAGGGAAAGCCTCAAGACTTTGCACGAGTTCATTAATCTGAAACTTTTGACAAGTGTATTAATTATTAACTAGCAGATTCCAGCCCTCGAAATTCGAGTGCAAATTCTAGGAAATTTTATTTTTTCATTAAATAAAGACCCTAAAGTTATGCTAACCAATTATAGCCAATTTACAAATCAATACAAAAAAACAGTCTCATTTTTATTACAATTGTACTAACAAATTTTATAAACACATACATAGCATTATATAATTTTATGTGTGTGTTAGTAGCATTTCTAAATGCAATTTACTCAAAATAAAGGAAATAATTAAAAAATCTGTATATCTGCATGTCGGCTAAAAAGAAATACCTTTCAGATAATATACGTTTTGTTAAAACGGTAGAACAAAATATCGGTCACAAGAAATCGCCTAGCCTATTAATATAATAGATGTGAGTAGTCTTGGAAAATATGGGCGGAATCGCCAAATTCAAAAATCGCCAAAATTAAAACTCGCCAATTCGAAAATCGTCCAAACCAAAAATCGCGAAAAATAAAAATCGCTAAAACCAAAAATCGCCAAATCAAAAATCGCTAAAATGAACAATTGCGAAATGATATTCTTAGTTCAAGGCCAATAGTTAAGTGTTGCCAGATTTAATTTGGAAAATCCATGTTCTTTTCATGGGCAGCTATATACATATACATATACCTTGCTCCGGAGTGGGAACGAAATATTTAATAATTGTTGCATTGTAATAAAAAAAGTGTAAAATAAATAAAATAAAATATTTTAATTGCACATTAGAAACTTCGTAAGAAAAATCGATTATGAAATAAATCATGTCAATAAGTTTCGGTAAGTCGTAGCGAAGCGCGTTGCATTTATAATTGTTTTCAATTTAAAGCACTAAAATACCTAAAATTGTTTGGTAATTTTCTCATTAATTTTGAATATCAATGTTGTCTCTTAGTGTTGACAACCATGGTTAGAGTTTTGTGTTTGTTTTTTGCTGCCTAGTATTGTCATTAGAAAAGCTACATATTGGTGTTCATTTGAAGTATATATGTATTTTATATATATGTATTTTATATATTTATATATATCTATTCTTAAAATTGTTTTCATTGTAAAATTTGTTATTTCAGTCAAAATGATTTATTTATGTGGAAAAAAAATTCCATCAAGAACTAAACTTGAAAAAGATGTACTCTTAATACACTACAACTAGTATGCCCTGTCGTGAATCGCTGCGACTTACCGAGACTTATTGACTTGTTTGCTTTCATAATTTCAATTAAAGTATTTCATTTTACATTTTTTTAAACTCAATAAAACCAAAAACAAAAACATAGATATTAGCGCTTTTATTTCAGGCATTCTTAATTGTGGTGTGTCTTCAGGCGCACAATTATCCCTTAAAAAATTTAAACACTTACATACATGTAGAAAGCACAATTGCTCTCCCATCCTGTACAGTAATAATTCAGCAATATTTACTTTGAATGGGGACTACCACGCTTACTGCTCCCATCACACCCATTTGTGGTTTTACTAATCACATGAATAACTTGTAGGCTCACCCAAAGTCCCAAGGATCCCATTATTCCAGCAATCGAGATATATGCCATTTAATATTACTTTGTATAAAGCAGAGCGTCAGATAAGTTTCCAAGGCTGTCTCTGTCATAGCACTCCAGAGATATTATATTGAATAATTACTTTTTATGGGATGTGCCACGCCCATTTATTCTATCCCACCCATTTTCTGCATGGCTACTGACATTAATAATTGATGACCTAACACAAATTTGCAAAGCTCTCCCTTTCATAGTACTCAATATATATATGATAATAAAATTCACATTGTATGGGAGGTGACACGCTCCCTAAAGGTACTCAGTAAGACTCTGTAAAAATTTCAGGAAGCTCGATCCAATGGCTTAGCGTCCTAGAGGCTTCACACAAATTAGCAAACAAACATACTATACAAACTTTCGCTTTTATATTCATATATAATAATCTATATGGGGGGTTTCATGTCAAGTGCACCAACTTTTGAAACCGATGTCTTCCGATCGGGATGAAATTTGCACCAAGGTTAGTCCTATTGGATAGTAGTTTAGACACAACTTTCAAATAAGATCGGTCCAGATCTCTCTGAGTTAGAGCGGATCAAAATTTGACATTTTGGCCAAACAGGTGTTTTTTCTCATCCATGTAACTTATTACCTATTGTTCTTAGAAAATTTCCTCCCAAATAGTTTAGATAGCTATTTCTTCAATATTTCGGAAAAAAATACTTCAAAAAAAAAATTTTTTTAGACTTTTTTTTTTGCTCAATTAAAGCATTTTTTGCCTTTTTTTTCAAAAAGTGCATTTTTTTTTTTTTTTTTTTTCATAAGAAAGCTTAGGATTTTTCCTTTAAGAGCTTTTTGGTCGCTTAGTGGGATGGGAGTGGGATATCTATTAAAATAAATGTTTTGTAACTCAAGACAACGGTTTTTCAATTTTTTACAAATGCACTATTTTGAATTTTTTCCTATTTGTGTTTAAAACCTTACAAATAAAACTTATACTGAGAAACTAGACAAATTAACCTTTCCGAAGGTATGTAACATACCTTCATACAATAACAGAAGACAATGGGTATCTGTAACCTGAAAGAGTTATTTGCAACATTTCAATCTGAACACGAGGATGTTAGAATTGGCTTCACGAAATTAAAACAAATGAGGCCAAAAAATTGCGTTTTGGCATAAAGCAGCGGAACTCACACAGTATGCGTTTCAATTTACCATGAAAATGTTAAACTGATGTTGAAGGAAATCAACTTAAAGTATTTAACAGATGATTCGGCAGAAGATTTACACGATTACCGCGATTGCCTTAAATTGACTATGTGTCCTCATGCAACAACTTCTTGCCACTTAAGTGAATGTACCAATTGCCCGAAAACCACATTCATCAAAGAAAATTTAATCAACTCTTTAGATCAAGAATATATAAAGGAGGTCAAATTTGATTCTTGGATTCAGACTGACAGATACACATTGAAAACAATCATTTTAAATGTGGATGATTTTGTGGAAGAAATGTGTACAGGATTGCTAAACTTGAGAAACCATGACTTTCAAGGATTTGAACATAAATTTGAAGTCTGGTGAATTCGTTATTTCATATGATTTCGCAGAAAACTATAAATATGTTCTTCAGGATGCCATACAAGTATTCCACTTCAATAACGACCAAGCAACTATATTCACAGTAGTTATTTACTACATGAAAGATGAAAAACTGGAACACAAAAGTATGGCAATCATATCCGACGATTTAAAACATGATACCGTTGCAGTTTTGTGAGTACCAGAAGAGAATACTAAAATTTCTAAAATCTAAATTTACAGTAAAGAAGGTATACTACGTTTCGGACGGAGCTCGTCAACATTTTAAAAACAAAAGTAGCTTGGCAAATCTTATGGCCCATGCAAAAGATTTTGGAATGCCAGCTGAGTGGCATTTTCATCCTACTGCTGATGGTAAAGGAGCATGTGATGGTATTGCAGCAAACTTTAAAAGAAATGCAGCGAAGTATAGCCTCCAGTGCTCTCATCAAGATCGCATCTTATATGCGACTGCTTTATTCCATTGGGCAAAGAGTTATTGTAAAGAAACTAAAATAGTTCTTAGTAGCAAAGAGGATCATCAGGAAACATTGAAAACACTGAAGACTAGATTCGATGCTGCGGTAACAATCGATGGCACCGCTCAATAAGATGCTTTTATACCGCTTGTCGATGGAAGACTCAAGTTGAAAAAGTTTTCTGCCTCTTTTCAATGCGATTTCTTTCCAAAGACAACAAATAAACCAGCAGCCAAATCAACAGCTGAACCTAGTAACGCCAAGAAAGGATTGACAAAAAAACGCAGTAAATAAAGGCGACAAAAAAGCTGGATGAAAGACTGGGTAACTATTTTAAAGTTTACAAGACTTAAGTACTTCATCAGCTACAATAAATTAAGTATAAAAATAGTTATGATATAAATGGATCTAATGCAATTAAGATTAAATTTTAATAAATTATTTATCTTTTTATTTTTAATATTATTATTATTATACATTAATTTAATTATTATTAAAAATAAATAAAAAATAATAATTTTTCAACATTTCTATAGAAAAAAAGCGATTTTTTTCCTGAGGTTAACATATTGTGGGTATTACAGTATCGAGGGTATAAAATTTTAGTTAGGTATGTTATATACCTTCGGAAAGTTTAGTTTGTCTAGTTTCTCAGTATAAGTTTTATTTGTAAGGTTTTTGACACAAATAGGAAAAAATTCAAAATAGTGCATTTGTGAAAAATTGAAAAACCGTTGTCTTGAGTTACAAACCATTTATTTTGATAGATACCCCACTCCCATCCGACTAAGCGACCAAAAAGCTCTTAAAGGAAAAATACTAAGCTTTCTTATGAAAAAAAAAAAAAAAAAATGCCCTTTTTGGAAAAAAGGCAAAAAATGCTTTAATTTAGCAAAAAAAAAAAGTCTAAATTTTTTTTTTTTAAGTATTTTTTTCCGAAATATTGAAGAAATAGCTATCCAAACTATTTGTGAGAAAATTTTCTAAGAACAATAGGTAATAAGTTACATGGATTAGAAAAAACACCTGTTTGGCCAAAATATAAAATTTTGATCCCCTCTAACTCGGAGAGATCTGGACCGATCTTATTGAAAAATTGTGTCTATATAACTATCCAATAGGACTAACCTTGGTGCAAATTTCATTCTGATCGGAAGACATCGGTTTCAAAAGTTGGTGCACTTGACATGAAGCCCCCCACATATATAATAATCTATATACATATTTGTGGTCACAAGCGATAACCGCCTAAGTCGACTTAAGAACGATCGGAGTTATGTATGCTGTCATATTCTGCTAAAAACGCTTTATATTTACGTGAAATCCCCATTTCTCTAACGCCTTTTATGAAAAAGTTATTAATGAAGACATACTGACCTAAGTCGCAATAAAGCCCCATTACATTTATATAAACAGTAATTTTTCTCGAAAGAATGATTTTCGCCGATTTGAGTTATGTACACTATCATATTCTGCTAAAAAAACCTTTATTAAAAATATATTGATACAAATATTCTGACTATTTGTATAAAAAGCTATATTTCTCAAAAGCATGATTTTTGAGTTAGGCGGTTATTGCTTGTGACCACAGATATATAAAAACGTTGGTGCATTTGTTTGTAACGAATGATCTTCGGAACCATAAAAGCTATCGAGCTAAGATTTGCACCATAGGTTCGGTTCGAGCTCTTCTGTGTTTTTTTTTTTCAACTTAACCCTCTAGCTGGCGTTGGGGTCAAGTTATAAACAAAATTCTTATTTTCAGTGCCATTTGACTGCAATTTAGAATGTATGTATGTTTCTTCATAAAAAATTTTTGTATGTATAAATGGACCCGATAGGTGGCGCTGGGGTAAAATTATTTCGAATATCCTTATTGACGGTGCGATTTTACTGAAACTAAGAATGTACATATATGTATGTTAGATAATGGCAAAAATTTGTTTGTTGGACCCGGTAGATGGCGCTGCCGTTCGAAAAATAATGAGTTGTCAAATTTATTTAAATTTTATGAGTTTCAAAATTCATAAACGCTTTTATATATAAATATTCTAACTAAAGAGGCAGGAAAAATTGCATTGGCTATTGCTTCGACCGGAATAGCCGTAACATTATTGCATGGTGGTCGTACAGCTCATTTAGCACTAAAATCACCGTTAAACGTACAAACGAAAGAGAATGACGTATGTAATATCAAAAAAAAATCCGGTATGGTAAAATTTCTGCAAAAATGCAATATTATTATTTGGAATGAATGTACCATGGCTCACAAACTTAGAAGCATTACATAGAACTTTAAAAGATTTGAAAGGCAATGAAAGACTTTTTGGTGGAACTCTCATTTTATTATCTGGAGATTTTCGTCAAACATTGTCAGTCATACCAAAATCAACCTATGCTGACGAAATATATGCCTGCTGGAAATCATCAACATTATGGAGTGGCTTTCAAACTATAAAATTAATAACAAACATGCGAGTACGATTACAAAATGGTCCAACGGATGACCAATTTTCAAAACTACTACTTGATCTGGATAATGGTGAAATCAATATTAAACCAACCAGTCAAACTATTAAAATATCCACAAGATTTTTGTCAATTTCTATCGTCACGCGATTAATTAATTGAAAATGTATTAACCGGCATTCAAAATCAATATAGTAAACATGATTGGTTGAGTGAAAGATCTATTTTAGCCGCAAAAAATGCCGATGTCTATAACATATATTAATGTTGTTATTCAGGACATCATTGATTCCGAAACTTTTTTTATTCAAATTTATGGATAGTGTTGTTGAAGAAAATGAAGCAGTAAAGTATCAAACAGAATTTTTGAATTCACTTTATGTACCCGGTATACCGCCACATTCATTAAAATTAAAAGCTGATTCTCCAATAATTTTGCTACGTAATCTCAACGCTCCGAGACTATGTAATGGAACCAAGTTAATTGTTGAGAGAATAATTCCCAATGTTATTGAGGCCACAATTCTCAAAGGAAAATTTAAAAGAGAACATGTTTTGCTGCCAAGGATTCCTATGATAATAATAAGTTTATAAATTAATAAATGTCAAGGACAATCCTTGAAAGCATGTGGTGTGGACCTCGAAAACAGTTGTTTTTCACACGGCCAACTATATGTGGCATGTTCCCGTATCGGAAAGCCAGCAAATTTATTCATTTACTGCGAGAATATGGTATAATAAATATTTATTTTAATTTTCATAAATAAAACATGGTTTTTTCTTTAACAGTTTTCAATTAATATTAACAAATGCACAAACGTTTTTTTTTTTTTTTTATATTGGTATATACAGATTCTAACTAAATTGAAAAATTGATTGAGGGCAAAACAACGTTTGCCGGGTCCAGCTAGTTTTATATAAAAACAAAAAAAAATTGTTTTTAAAAATTTATTTTCAAAAAACTTTCGGCCACATACAGAAATTATTTAAATGTTTCTACTACATTCTTTCATATTTATTTATATTTATAGTATTTTATCTCAATAAGTTTAATGCTTCTAGTAACAAACTTGTTTTTTCTAATTAAGATATTTTAACTACATAGATTCAGCTCAGCTTTTTGTTGTTAAGAATCGACTTTCTAATTTCGATAATTGTTACTAAATTTACTACCCTCTAATTTATATATATCGAATGCGTTATATTTACTAACCATGTAGATAATATGCAACTAAGTATGAACCTCAACCTTGAAATATTGTTCAAGCAAAAAAGTGTTAATGTTGTTAACAATATAAAAGTGTGAAAAACACTTACAAACAATATTTTTTTGTATTAACATAGTTGGTATAAATTGCTTTCACTATCAATTGTTACTGAGAGAAGGATCATTTAATTTAACTAGAACAAAAATTATAATCGAAGTATTGTTTATAAATATGGTTGCAGTTAATAAAAGATTGAGTTCATATATTAAATGTTCGCGCTTGTTTGAAATATTTTGTTATAAACATTTTTAAACAGTTCAGTAAATTAACAAAATATAAACTACCGGCATAGTTGAGGGGGAAAATTTAACCAAATTGATTTTCCAAACAAAGCTTGATGAACATGAAAATGGCACATACATTTCTAAACACAGCAAAAACCATACTCTAGTCAGAAGCCATTCCCCTGTTCATCCTGCCTAAGAAAAATATTAAAATTCTCTTCACTTATAGCAATTCAGTAGGCCATAAATAAAGAGTGTTTCTCTTTACTATTTCCTTAAATGATCTTAAGAGCTGCTATTAGCTTAAAATATATACATATAAAATGTTAATTAAAATTTTTAAAAACTGCAGGTTTTTATAAAAAAAAACCACCAAAAACATATGAAAAGAAAACAACTCCATAAATTCAACTGATCATTTAAATAAAAAAAAAAAAAAACAGATCACGAAATTAAAAAAACCCGTTTTAATGGACAAAGAATTATATAAAAAACTTAAAGAACTTAAAAACACATTTCAATACTCTTATGTATATACGTACAGTGTTGGTCAGAACAAAAGCAACCAAAATCACCATTGACCTTTTTTTGTATTTTTAAACATGTTATTGCTGTTACTCCAAAATCTTCTTTTTCATTTCTTACCCTTAATAACATTATAAGTAAAAAGACAAAACTAAAATTCCGAACTAAAAGAACCGTTATATTTTTTGCAAAATTTCATTTGGACAAAACAAAAGCTACATTTAATATTATTCAATATTTGGTGAAGAAACCATAGTTATACCCCATACAACTATGTGGTTTGGGTATAATGACTTTGTGCTGCTGTTTGTAACTACCAAAAATATTTGACCTACACCCATCTTTTATTATACCGATCGACTCAGAATCACTTTCTGAGTCGTTTTAGCGATGTCCGTCCGTCCGGCCGTCTGTGTGTCCATGTAAACCTTGCAATCAAACTACAGGTCCCAAATATGAGTATATTTTGACGAAATTTGGTACATAAGCTTTTAACAGCCATAAGATGAACGCCATTGAAATTTGTGAGAATCGGTCCATGTTCAGACCTAGTCCCCATACAAATGACCCCTATAAAATCGACATAAATTATCACATAGATCTTAGTCAAATTGGGTTCGTATGTATTTATTGTATCCATTAATCAGTAGTCCAAAAATAATCCCTGTTAGGCAATTCTTTGTCATAAGCCCCATATAGAGATGATTCCCGATCTTCACTTAAATCTATCAAAAAACAAAAATATTGCACAGATTTTGGTTTATGTATATTTTTTCTAAATATAAGTGACTTCACCAAATATGGTCAGGTTCGGACCATTTTTTGACCTAGTCCGCATATAAATATAGCAGCCGATATGAACTTTTTCATATCCGCAGCTAAAAAAATTAATAACAATGCCACTCAAATTTGGTTTTTGCTTATTTTCTATATCCAGTTAGTTGGACCGAAGAGATAGTGTTTCTAAACCATGGTATAGGGTATCGTATGGTCGGCCTAGACCGACTATAATTTTCTTACTTTTTTTTTTAACTTCGCGGCATCTACTTGGCATGGATTTAATAAGGTGGTTAATAATATTGACAGAACTGATTTTCCATTTAGTTTCCAGCGCTTCTTTTAAAGGTTGTTTAGAAGTGAAAGCCCGACCAGCTCCTCTCCGCTTTAAAATTCCAAATAAGTTCTAAATAGAGTTCAAATCAGGTGAGTGGGCCGGCCAATGAGTGTTTGAACCCCATTTACAGCGAGCCACTCTTTTAAAAGCTTCGAAGTATGTTTCGGGTCGTTTTCGTGTTGAAATATCCAACGAAGCTGACTATCTTCCGCTCAGAGTGTGGCATCACGACATTGGCAAGAATATCTCTATATTTAAATCTGGGGCCAAATCACCGCATTCGCTATCGAAATTTTTCGATGGGAATAAAATTTTTATTTTCTAAAATAAAATACTAAGAATAATTTTACGATGACACAGTTAGTGAATTATGGCTCCTAGTTAAGAGTAAAAGCGAAACGAGGGCTGATGTTTGTCCGTCTTCTCTAAATAATAAATCAAAATATGAAATTTCGATTGATATTACTCGATATCGAATGCGGTGCTTGGGCCCCTGTTCATTAATCCGTCGATTACGTGGAAGGGTCCAATGCTAAATGCCAAATTCAAGGAAGCATGACCAAATCATAATTGATCCGACGCTTGACTTGCAGCTGCGTGGGTTTAAACGATCTCCTTTCTTGCGGCGAACAGTGACTCGTCGCTAAATAAAACAGTTTTAAATTTTTGAGGCTCCAGTTTCGATATTTTTGTGCAAAATGAAGCCTACATATATTGATATGCTAAGCACTTTAGCGAAATAGAATTCAAATAAATAAGTTCTACCTTTTTGCCAAATGTTTCTTAATGAGCAGTGGTTTTTTTTGCTGGCATGAAGTTTCGGAAACCTGCTTCTAATGTTCGGCGCCTAACAGTTCTTGAATCTATATTCAAATTTTACTCATTTAAAATAGTTGTTGATGATTTAAATGGATATTTTTGCACAATTTGTAAAATGTGACGGTCTGGCCCTTAAATTGTTTTCCGTGGTGCTCCCCCCAAATGAAATGTTTTTTACAGATTTTGTTGTTTTAATATTTTTTTATAAGCCGAGATATTATAGATTTATTAATACTAGCAGATTCCAACGCTCGAAATTCGAGTGCAATTTCTAGACAGCTTTATTTTTCAACTTAGCCAATTATTATTATTGTGAATGAAGATAACAAACTCATTAACAAACACAAATTTAATTAAACATACATAGCATATGTATAATTTTATGTATATGTTAGTAGCAATTTTAAATGGAATTTACTTAAAATAAAGGAAAAAATTTAAAACCTGTAAATCTGCAAAATGGCTAAAGAGAAATACCTTTCAAATAATATACGTCTGGTCAAAATCGGGATAAAACGGTAGAACAAAACATCGGTCTCAAGAAATCGCCTAGCCTATTAATATTATAGATTATGCTTTTTAGCTGGTTATATTTGACTCTTTCCATTAAAAGAAATCCTTAATTATTTCATTTTTTAAGTTTTCGGAATATTTATCGCGCGCCATGACGATTTGATTTAAATATGATCAGTTTCACAACGCAACTAGCTGTCACTTAACTTAAATTAAATTAAATGAGAATGCAAAAATAAACCGTTAAACTTGAAAGTAGAGACAATGCAATTTGTTCTTGCTTAAAGATGCCTTTTTTGTTCAACTGAAATAGTGTCATTTTGATTTTTTTGCAAAAGAAATATAACCGTTCTTTTAGTTTAACATGCTTAAAAAACAATAAAGGTCAATAGTGATTTTGGTTGATTTAGTTCTGACCAACACTGTATATCAGTATGCGTTTTTCATTTGTTTGTTCATTTATTTATCCGTAAGTCCGTCCATTCGTCTGTCTGGTTTATCATAGGTGCTGCTGCGCGCATGCGCTCTTTAGGTTAAAGCTTAAGTTCATAGCAACACAGAATGTAGACAGTCACAGGCACAGCATCTGACAAAAGGCGCATACTTGGAGCTGCTTGTGCTCGTATATCGCATACACATCCATGTATATACATCATACAACTTTTGATTTTTCTTGCAACCGGTTTCAAGAACTACTTTTAGTTTTGTATTCGTTTATTTGCTCTCTCTCTCTCTCTCGCCACTTTTTTTTTTTTGTTACTTAACCTTAGGCATTTGCTTTAGTAGACTGACGAGAATGAGTTCAGTGATGCCTATCATTTTATGAGGAAGAAAAAAAAACGCCGGTTAGCTACAAGAATGTTAAGCCAGGATTGTAGGAAACAATCTACGATGAATTATAAAACTTTCAGTTCTTAATAACAACTTGAAGAATTTTCTAATCGTAATTAGTAGAAAATGAGATTGGTGGAAATTAGAAGTATAATTGCTTAATAATCTAAAAATAGGAGTATCATAATATTAATAGGCAAGGCGATTTCTTGTGACCGATGTAAATTTCACAGTTTTACCCCGATTTTCACAAAAAATGTATCATTTGAAAGGCATTTCTTTTTAGCTGTTTTTCAGATTTACAAATCTTCATCGTCCGGAACATTTTTTTTGGAGTTATGGTCGTTTAAAGTTGTTACTAACACGTACATAAAATTATACAATGCTATGTGTGTGTTTATTAAATTTGTTAATGTGTTTGTGTTAATGTGCTGAGTTTGTTTTCTTCATTTAAAATGTAAAGTATAACTTTATGGTCTTTAGTAAATGAAAAAATAAAATTTCCTAGAATTTGCACTCGAATTTCGAATGCTGGAATCTGCTAGTAAAATCTAATACTTTTTTTATTATTGAGTGTATAGACACAGGCTCAAAATACACGACCGCTCTTTGTTCCAATTTCATGTAAGACATAATTTATTCAATTGTACCATACTTTATTGAAATTTGCAAAAATTTAATATTCACCGTTGGCAGTACCATTCTACCCATCATCGTTATTGAAGACATATGGATCAATGACTTCGCCGCACAACACAATAATCGACAAAAGCTTGTCGATTATCTTCACTCCAAATGCAAAAATTTTGCTAATTTTCGTATCCCTTCAACCAAATATCGATGAACAAAATTTTGTATGAAAAATCAGTATCAATATCAAATTGTGCTTCAGCTCATTTGCCAAATTCGCGGTGAGTATGATAGTTATTTGGCTTTAATTATTGAACAGGTTGAATCTTAAAAGCTCGTAAACCAAGATCTTTGCGTAAAATCTTCCATAAATTGGATGGACATAGCCCCATTTTCTGAGAAGGGCACCAAATTGATCGATGTGGGTCTTCTTTAATGCTTGGCTGTACAGCGGCTTCAGCTTATTCGGAGCACACTGAATTTCGTCTTACGGGATGCACATTATTATTTAAAGTAAAATTAATGCGAAAACGATTAGCGGTTACTAGCAGATTCCAGCCCTCGAAATTCGAGCGCAAATTCTAGGAAATTTTATTTTTTCATTAAATAAAGACCCTAAAAGTATGCTAATCAATTATAGCCAATTCACAAATCAACAAAAAAAACTCATATTTATTACAAACACATTAACAAAATTAAAAAACACACACATAGCAGTATATAATTTTATGTGTTAGTAGCAACTTTAAATGCAAGTTACTCAAAATAAAGGAAAAAATTTTAAAATCTGTAAATCTGCAAAACGTCTAAAAAGAAATACCTTTCAAATAACATACGTTTGGTCAAATTCGGAATAAAACGGTAGAACGAAACATCAGTCACAAGAAATCGCCTAGCCTATTAATATTATAGATTTTAATTAGCCACTCTAATGGCCGATTATGACTACCAAAAATGGACGAAGTGCACGATAAGTTAGACGAACAGAACCACTATTTTGATTGAAAATTTTAACAATTTGCAAGAGTTGCTCTCGTTCAAGTCTATTCATGAACAAATTGTTTCTTTACAAATTTAATATTTACTTAAAGCAGTTACCTTTTAATTATTGTGAATAAAATTTGAAAAAAAAAAGAAAATTTTTGTGTTCTTAGAAATCAAACCTTATAAGATTTGAAATAACCCTTTTCTAACTAAGATTTTTCATTTTTTTTTTCGAATCTTTAACTTAAATTTTCTGAGAATTTATGCAGCAGCTAACACAAAATAATTGTATAACAAACTATTCCTTAATCTTATTTTAAAACAAAATTTGCAGACTCTAAAAACGTGACGTTCTAATGTAAGCAAACTCATACTGCTCGGGCGCCTAAAATACCAAATATTAAGATTCATGCCTACAAAGTTTCAGAACTACAAATTTCTATTAATTATCATAATTCGTTCATTTTAAATAAAATTGCTTTAAATATCTAAGACATCGTTGAACTATTTTCAATATAAAACTACTTAATTATAAAAAAAAATATATATATTTAATAAAAATAATACTTATGATGGGTTTCTCTATCTTGCATCCTTAAACCTACATAAATCTATATATATTATTTAAGGACTATGTTTAATGTATGATTACAATGTCTTGTATATAAAAGAATCTAATTAATTATATCATAAGAATTAATTTTATAATAAATAATAATGTAATCAGTGCTGAAAGGATAATTATTTTTAGGTTTTGATATAATGTTTATCTTAGTACAATATTTGTAAAATAGTTTAAATAGTTTTATTATAGCTATAATTTTGTTATTTATTGTAGACGATAACCAATTATTATTCTTAACTAAATACATGTTGGTTGATTACTTCTATTATTTATGGTATTAACAAAGTTGAAAAATTTTGAGTGGAGGAAACATTTGCAAGGGCTAGAAGAGCATTTAAAAAATGTTTCATTATCATGTGTATCGCGATGTTTTTCGAAAGCAGTAATTTTTCTTGAGAATAATCCTAGTGTTTAGAAGTTAGGTTTTCGCGGAATTAATAAATAAAAATTTATTTGGCGGAAATGAAAAATTTAAATGAGAAATAAAGTACTTTTTTCATAAATCAAAGTAAAATGGCGATGCTACCCAAGCAAAATATAAAAAACATGTTGAATGAAGCTTAGTAAAATCCAAACTTTTTCGTAATAATAATATAATTGATCTGCCTCTGGGCAACTACATTTACAACAGAGTAAAACAACCCTCTCACAAGAGTACAGAGAATGGCATCTATGTGCATCACTGGAGATACCCCATCTTCGGATGGATTTAATATTCTCTTACAGCTAATACCAATGCACATATTAGTGAGACCGTCAGCGGCCTTATCAGCCTTAGTGGCTAAGGAGCCCACTAGGATGGCGAGCCTGCAATTATGGCCATACGTCATTCTGAATGAGACCGGTCGGTCTAGACCGACTATACGATACCCTATGCCATGCGTTTAGAAACCCTATCTCTTAGGCCCAACTAACTGGACATAGAAAATAAGCAAAAACCAAATTTGAGTGGGATTTTTATTAATTTTTTTGGCTGCAGATATGAAAAAGTTCATATCGGATGCTATATCTATATGGGGACTAGGTCGAAAAATGGACCGATCCTGATCATGTTTGGTAAAGTCTCTTGTATTTTGCAAAAATATATACAAACAAAATTTGAGAAGAATCAGTGCAATATTTTTGTTTTTTAATAGATTTAAGTGAAAATCGGGAAGCAGCTCTATATGGGGCCACAGGAATAATTTTTGGACTACTCATTAATGGATGTAATGAACGCATATAAACCCAATTTGAGTAAGATCTATATGACAATTTGGATCTTATGACAATTTATGTCGATTTCATAGTGGTAATTTGTATGGGTGCTAGGTCTGAACATGGACCGATTCTCACAAATTTCAATAGCGTTCATCCCATGGCCGATAAAAGCTTATATACCAAATTTCATCAAAATATATTCATATTTGCGACCTGCAGTTTGATTAAAAAGTTTACATGGACACACAGACGGACGGACGGACGGACGGACATTGTTAAATCAACTCAGAAAGTGATTCTGATTCGATCGGTGTAATTAAAGATGGGTCTAGGCCAAATGTTTTTGGTTGTTACAAACAGCAGCACAAAGTCATTATACCCAAACCACATATGGTAATGTGTACTAAAAAACATTCATTCTTTTATTCGTGATTCCTTTCTATTAATGTATTATAACACAATAATAGAAAAGGAATCACGAATAAAAGAAAAAAAAAACAGGTTTTTAAATCTTTACATATTGAATTCGTGGAAAAATTAATTTGAAGTGAAAAAAATTGAATTTGAAAAAAATAAAATTTAATTTAAAAAAAAAAAAAATTGAATTTAAAATAAAAACAAGTAAGAAAATTATAGTCGGTCTAGACCGACTATACGATACCCTATACCATGCCCTATCTCTTAGGCCCAACTAACTGGACATAGAAAATAAGCAAAAACCCAATTTGGGTCTGATTTATATTAATTTTTTTGGCTGAAGATATGAAAAAGTTCATATCGGATGCTATATCTATATGGGGACTAGGTCCAAAAATGAACCGATCCTGATTATGTTTGCTAAAGTCTCCTGTATTTAGCAAAAAAATATACAAACAAACTCTGAGAAGAATCAGTTCAATATTTTTGTTTTTTAATAGATTTAAGTGAAAATCGGGAAGCACCTCTATATGGGGCCAAAGGTATCATTTTTGCACTACTCATTAATGGACGTAATGAACGCATACAAAACCCAATTTGAGTAAGATCTATATGACAATTTGGATCTTATGGCAATTTATGTCGATTTCATAGGGGTAATTTGTATGGGGGCTAGGTCTGAACATGGACCGATTCTCACCAATTTCAATAGCGTTCATCCAATGGTAGATAAAAGCTTATATACCAAATTTCATCAAAATATATTCATATTTGCGACCTGCAGTTTGATTACAAGCTTTACATGGACACACAGACGGACGGACGGACGGACGGACGGACGGACATTGTTAAATCAACTCAGAAAGTGATTCTGATCCGATCGGTATAATTAAAGATGGGTCTAGGTCAAATATTTTTGGTTGTTACAAACAGCAGCACAAAGTCATTATACCCAAACCACATAGTGGTATAGGGTATAAATAGCTCAAGTGACAAGGAAATCATATGCTAGGGATAAAAATAAGAAACTTTCCCAAAGAACCATACCTCTAAAATGAATTCTGATGTCCCGACTTTTGACCTGTCTGTCTGTCTGCCATGGGGCAGCCCCATTCCCCTTCATGCAATTGATCTGAAACTTGACCCATAGTCTTGTTGTGACTACAGATTAATTTTGGGGTAGACACGCAGAGTCAAGCATAGTCACGGAGTGATCTAAAAGTTATTTACCCACATCCGATCGATCTGAAACTTGGTCCATACATTTGCTGTGAAGAAAGATTAACTTTGCCATAGTCACGCATAGTTACGCACATTCACGGAGTGATCTAAAAATTATTTACCCTCATCCGATCGATCTGAAACTTGGTCCATACACTTGCTGTGAAAAAAGATTAACTTTGACATAGTCACGCACAGTCACGGAGAGATGAAAAACCAACTTCCCTGGAGAACATGTTTACTTGAGCGAGCGTGCTAAAACAGAACAAAAAAGTTCTCCTATATACCATTCACTATTCAAGTAAAAGATTAGTTCATTAGAATTTGGGAAAAACTTGGTATGGAAATAATGCCGAAAATTAGTGTATTTATAAAAATGAGTAGATTGCTTGACAAATATCAAGAACAAATCAAGAGCAAAAAGAAAAACCCAAAATTTTCAGAGTTAGTAAAATCTCTGGAAACAATTTTTTACATTAGAACATGTAAATGCGATTTGAAGGCAGCTCCATGTACATGGCAGCTCCATGAACGCCTCAAAGAGTTTATGCACGATCAACATAATCAGAGTAGACTAACAGTGGATGCATTTGTGATGGAAATTGAAGAGCAAGGAGCAATGATTCACCATACGCACCGCCATCGGTTCAAGAATATATGGATAGAAGCACAAGTTCACAATACACAGAAAGATACGTTTGTTTTAACTTTGCCTTGATATGTGACAGATACAGATTTGGTGTGCCTGATAGAGTAGCATCAGCATTGGGAACCAGTTTTTTCAAAGATTTTAAAATGAAAGTTAAGCACGGCAAACCTCTCATCACGGATAAATCGAAAGTTCGCAGAGAAAAAGAGAAATTCAGACAAGAAGTGCTTCGCAAACGGTTAGATGATACCAATTTTTTAGCGTTTTCATTCGATGGCAGAAAAAATGATACTTTAATGAGAGATAAAATTGATGAGAAGTATCATACTAGGATCATACTAGGATAGTAAAAGAGCCTCATCTTGTTATTTTGTGAGAACCGAATTTTGAATTGATTGGCTACGTAAGACTGGAATATGAAACCGCTGAATGCAAAACAACAAAATGAAATGATTTTAAATATATATCACGGGATGCATTAATTGGCATATGCACTGACGGTGAGCCAACAAACACTGGCCCACACGGTGGAATTATACGACGATTCTAATTGCTGTTAAAAAAATACCATTGCATTGGGTCGTTTGCCTTCTACACTTCTACATACTTCCGTTTCGGCATTTGTTTAAAGCTTTGGATAAATCAACCAGCACAAGATCAAGTTCGGCAAGCGGAAAACTGAGCCGTCAAATCGAAACTTGTATAACTCTTCCGGTAAGTTATTGCTATCACTCCTTTATTATAATTGTCAACCGTTTTTAATTATTTTATTATTATATATATTCAGGTGGTGCCCTGCTCCAGAAAAAATTGCATTTTCCACCGATTCGAAGTACTTATGCGGCATGGCCCATGCAATTTCTAGTGGCGTGGTTTCGGTGGATCTGGCTAACATCAAACCAGGGAAAATTGTACATTCTCGGTGGCCCACCAAGGCCTCTAGATTATTACGATTATATGTGACAACAGAAAACCTAGATGAGAATTTAAGAATTCTGGTTGAATTTATAATTAATTATTAGTACCAATGTACTTCAATACCAAGTATTACAGCTCTGCCGTGTACGGTAGTGCAATTTTTTTCAAGTCCATTAGTTGGTCACGATTTCTAGAATCTCGTTTACGCAGAATTGTCAATCAAGTAATTACAGATAATTCATATTATGCGCATTCGGAAAATATCTTGTTATCAATGTTGTTTGATGATAGCAAAGAAAAGCGCGACTGTGCTATAAAGAAAATTCTACGCTATCGAACCGATGTTGACGACCCAACGGAACTTAGAGTTTATAAAAAAAACAGATATAAACTTTAATTGCACAGCTTACATGGAGACGATCAATTTAAATGATATAAATAACGGTCTAGACCGACTATACGATACCCTATACCATGCGTTTAGAGACCCTATCTCTCAGGCCCAACTAAATGGATATAGAAAATAAGCATAAACCAAATTTGAGTGGGATTTTTATTAATTTTTTCGGCTGCAGATGTGACAAAGTTCATATCGGATGCTATATCTATATGGGGACTAGGCCCAAAAATGGACCGATCCTGACCATGTTTGGTAAAGTCTCTTGCATTTTGCAAAAATATATACAAACAAAATTTGAGAAGAATCAGTGCAATATTTTTGTTTTTTGATAGATTTAAGTGAAGATCGGGAAGCAGCTCTATATGGGGCCTATGACTAAGAGTTGTCCAATAGGGATCATTTTTTGACGACTTATTAATGGATGTAATATATACATACAAACCCAATTTGACTAAGATTTGTATGATAATTTGGATCTTACGGCAATATATGTTGATTTCATAGGGGTCATTTGTATGGGGGCTAGGTCTAAACATGGACCGCTTCTCACCAATTTCAACAGCGTTCATCCCATGGCCGATAAAAGATCAAATACCAAATTTCGTCAAAATATATTCATATTTGCGACCTGTAGTTTGATTACAAGCTTTACATGGACACACAGACGGACGGACGGACGGACGGACGGACATCATTAAATCGAATCAGATACTGATTCTGATTCGATCGGTATAATTAAAGATGGGTATAGGTCAAATATTTTTGGTTGTTACAAACAGCAGCACAAAGTCATTATACCCACACCACATAGTAGTATAAGAAAAAAAAAAAAACAAGTAAGAAAATTATAGTCGGTCTAGACCGACTATACGATACCCTATACCATGCCTTATCTCTTAGGCCCAACTAACTGGACATAGAAAATAAGCAAAAACCAAATTTGAGTCTGATTTTTATTAATTTTTTTGGCTGCAGACATGAGAAAGTTCATATCGGATGCTATATCTATATGGGGACTAGGTCCAAAAATGGACCGATCCTGATCATGTTTGGTAAAGTCTCTTGTATTTTGCAAAAATATATACAAACAAAATCTGAGAAGAATCAGTGCAATATTTTTGTTTTTTAATAGATTAAAGTGAAGATCGGGAAGCAGCTCTATATGGGGCCAAAGGGATCATTTTTGGACGACTCATTAACGAACGTAATTAACGCATAAAAAAGCCAATTTGAGTAAGATCTATATGACAATTTGGATCTTATGGCAATTTATGTCAATTTCATAGGGGTAATTTGTATGGGGGCTAGGTCTGAACATGGACCGAATTTCACCAATTTCAATAGCGTTTATCCCATGGCCGATAGAAGCTCATATACTAAATTTCATCAAAATATAATCATATTTGCGACCTGCAGTTTGATTACCAGCTTTACATGGACACACAGACGGACGGACGGACGGACGGACGGACGGACGGACATTATTAAATCAACTCAGAAAGTGATTCTGATTCGATCGGTATAATTAAAGATGTTTCTATGTCAAATATTTTTGGTTGTTACAAACAGCAGCACAAAGTCATTATACGCAAACCACATAGTGGTATAAGGTATAAAAACTTACCCATTTCTCTGATTTCTTCATGTAGAATGCCAAAAATGGTATTTTTTGATATATTTGTATAGGGACCCCCAGTGGGGCTCCAGGGGGTGTGCCACCGGCACGGGTGGGTCGACCCTCCAAAGTTAATGGCGGTAGATCATACATTTAGACTCGATTTGGGCACTCTAAATGGGTCAAAGTGAGACCAACAGACAGACAGGTCAAAAGTCGGGACATCAGAATTCGTTTTAGAGGTATGGTTGCTCGGGCAAAGTTTCTTATTTTGATCGCTAGAATACGATTTTCCTTGTCACTTGGGCGATATTCATATGTATACATACATATATATGTGCTCAATTTCTATAACCAGTTGTTACCTCAGGAAAGTTAGATTCATGGCCACCTCTCGAAATGCATGATATAAATATGTGGGGGAAGACAATATGTAAGGCGGTTGCTTTTTGGAGATATTTGTATAATTTTAAATAACATGTGCTTTAGCTCAAAATATTGCAATTATAGTAACTGTATTTGAGGATGAAGTATACTGATATTTGCTAGCAACATGTTGCTAACTTACACAATAAATATATTCAACATTTTAAAGCTTTGATCTACCGATTTTTTTCAACGCTATAACTAAAAAATAAACGCGATTCAAACTTAAGAGGCATTGCTAAATAAGTTTGTAGTTTATTTTAAGGTTTTGCCTTTATTTATATGTTATTCTGTTTTTAATATCTTGTAGGGTCTTTTCTGTACTTTTTTTCTTTTTTGTTGTATTTTGTTAAATTTTTTGCATTTGCCGGTTTCACATTTAAAGTCTTATTATTGAATTTGTGAAAGTAGATTTTGTTGATTTTCTGTTATAGTTATATTATTGTTGTACTTAAATATATTTTTTTCTGCTGTTTTTGTTGTTTTTTTTTTTTGTCATTATATTTTTTTTATATGTTAACGTTATTAAAACCTGGTTTTAGTCGAACTCCATGCAAATCGTGTTTTGTTAATTCGAACTGTTTTTTCTCGGCAGCCTATAGTGACATAGTTTTTTTTATTCTTGTTTTATTTTTTTTTTTAATATTTAATAATGAACACTTGAAATAATTTACTCAAAATTAACTTAAGACCAGCATGCAAAATTATTAACAAAATCGAATTTAAAAAGGTGCTTAAAAATTTTTTCGAATCAAATCAAATATTTGAACTTTAAAAAATATTTCCCCTCATCTCTCCAACATATTTATAAATTTTTTTTTTTAGTAAAAATTACCTCCTCTTAGAATAATGTTCATAGCCATAAATTATAATTATAGTTACAACATTATATGTCCAAATTTCGAAAAAGAAAATTGAAAAATATACGAGGGAGAGAAAAAATTTTGAAAAAAATAAAAAAAAAATCGAAATAGAAGCCCAAATAAAAACTAATTAAAAGTCACAACTACAAAAACACTGACAACAATAATCTGTATCTGGAAATGGAAAATTGATTTTTTGTGTTTTTATATTTTATCTATCTGTCTATTGCACTACACACACGTTCACTTAATCTCATGTAGACAACTAACTGTTCTGTACGCCCCCGCATTGCTTTGTTTTGCTAATACTAATAATAGATCGATTTACATTTGTTCACAATACATTGTGTATTTCTTATTAGAATGGTGTTGTTGTTGCTACTAAGAACTAACTTATAGCCGGTATACACCGGTACAGTTGAAATGGCCACTGCATAAAATTTTGTTTAATTTTAAAAGTATTGTTCGGTTTTATACAAAGTAGGAGATGTCTTTGCAACATGTTGCTAGCAACAATATATTTGTATATTAGACTACCTACGAAATATATGGATAATACAAATGTGTCTTTTTCTTCAATATCTATACGATAATATACGGTAATATTTCAGAATAAAAAGTAGTGTTATATAAAGAAAATTGTTGATATATTTATTATATACATTAATGACATGGAAAAAGTTTTAAATAAATGCGAAATTGTTCTATATGCAGATGACACTCTGATTTTTACAGAAGCAGCAACTGAAGAAATGTGTCATGAGAATTTAATAACGGATATGTTTAATATCAATAATTGGATAAAAATGAATAAGCTAAAATTAAACGAAAGGAAAACGAAATTAATGGAAATAAATATGAACACTAACGTAACATTTTAAAATAAATAATGTAATAAGAGAAAAAGTTAACAACATTAAATATCTCGGTTTTTGAATAGACAAAGACTAAATTTCAAAGAACATCTTAAACATATTTGGTGTTTTCTGAATTTCAGTTTGTGCTTAAAGAATAAAATTTATATTTTAAAAATTCAATTGATGTCTTCTAAATTTCAGGTTATTATTTCCGACGTTTTAATATGATTTTCTGTAATTCAATTGATATTTTCTAATTTATATTTGGAAATCTGAATTCCAATTTTTGGAATTGATATTTCCTTAAAATTGAGTGGAAAATTTAAAAGGTGTAGTTTTGTATTTATGTCAATAGTAATGCTTTAGTAACTATAAAATTTTTTTAAAAATTATATGTAATCGCAATCAGAATTTTGTAGGTAAAGCAGAATAATAATTTTATATATCTATGTAGAACTTTCTTGAAAGAAAAAAAAAACTCATTGATGAACTCGGTAACTCTATTTTGTAAACACAACAAAAAGTTTATATGCCAAACTTATGGTCATATTTGTAACAGGATAATGGAAAAACGTATGAAATAAAAGACCAACCCTGTGTATACTCTTAACATTGTTGTGTTTGATATCTAATTGAAAATGCTGACATTCATGTTAAAATAGAAATAACGATTGCAAAGCTAATTAGAACAAAAATTGCGGCGCCATCTACTGTGGCATAGCAACATTGAGCAAAATGAAGTGACACTCTGTTTGTTAATATAAAAGAAATGTATTTTCCTTAAAACAAAATACATATTGGAGAATTTTATATAAATAAAATAATATACCCATTTATTTCTAACATGCGGTTATTATGAATATACATGTATAGAATATATGTATATTATTTTGTTATTTAATATATGTATGTATATGTAAATAATACACACAAAAAATATAACATCAAAAGTTATTGTTGTGTTTTTCTTTAAATAAATTAATACATAATTTTTTTTTTTTTGGTAAATTTACATTGTTTTTTTATTAACAACTAGGTAGTTTAGCATTATTTGCCTTAGATGTTGGTGAACTTTTACTTCATTTATATTAATTCGTAGTGTCTGCTTTTCGAAAAAATTTTGCATTGATTTTTAACCCTTTTTCCGTACCCAATCGAGCTGAAACTTTGCAGGCAGGCTCGCGGCGATGACAAAAATGATCTAACAAATTTTTTTAGTGATTCCAAAACAATGGAAATTTTAAAATTTTTCTACCAGAGTTGATAAACCAAATATACAAAGGGTTAGCATTTATAGTGCTATTACCACAACTACCACAAAAACAACAAGTCCAGCTATGACAATAATACAACTTTTAGAATAACAACAAAAACAATATAGAAAATTCATATCTTTTTTTTAATTTTTCAGAGATTTTCCTGGACCTGTTCCACCGATTTTAGTAATTTTTGAAACAGAAATCTTCCCATGATCTTGGTGAATCATTCTCACTAAAAATGATCACCCTAGCTATCCTATTGAGGCCGTAATCGTGACAAGAACAACATAGAAAATCATATTTTTTCAAGACTTTTTTTAGTTCTTCATACAGATCTCGGGCCCTATTCAACCGATTTGGACGGTTTTAAATACCGAACTTTTAAGAAAGTCTGTGAATCGTTTTTATGCAAAAGAGCATCCTGGCTGCCCGATTGTAGTTGTCATCGTGATTTCCACAGACGGACAGACGGACAGACTGACATCGCTATATCAACTCCGCTTGTTATAAGGATCACAATTACATATATTTTATGGGGTCCAGAATTTTTTTTCTAATCATTAAAAACGGAATGACAAACTTATATATACCCTCTGCACACTGGGGTGGAGGGTATAAAAAGATACAAAATAAGGCGATACGTACAATTTTGAAATGTAATCGATGTATCTCTATAAATCTCATGTTAGACATTCTGAAATTGCTGAATATATAGAACAAAGATTAGAACTAAATGCAATAAATTTCATACAGAAAATGAAGAATGGAAATGCACCCGAATATTTGATCGAACAAATAAGGTACGTTGGTGATGATCAACCGTATAGCCTGAGGAATGTAATGGATTTCGGGCTTCAACGAGCAGATACTAATTATATGCAAAAATCACTATATTATAAAGACTTTACAATATGATGCCAAATAGTATTAAAAATGAATTAAATGCATATATTTTTAGAAGAAAACTTGTATTTTTTATAAGAAATATTAATATAAGCCCGAGCTTATAGTATATGTAATTTATTAAATGAAATGTCATGAAAAAGTATTCAAAATACTACTTAAAATTAAATAAATTATTCCAAATTATTCATGCAGTTTATGCTGCAACAAAGCTTGTCCCGTGGTTCGTACCAGGGATGAGTAATATCTAGCATATGCGGACCTATGCAGGGGTTGATTTATTTCTATTTCTAATATATATACAGCTGTTGACATTTAATAAGAAAAGTTTGTGTTTAATATAAAATGATTTTTATTTTTAGAAAACATTTTTTTTTTCATGTTAACACAGTTAACAAATAACCAAAAAAAAAATGCTGAAGAAATAATTCAATCTTAAAACTATTTTGAAATTAAATGTCTTGTGCGAATTTGACGGCGACACTTAATTAGCATGGATAGTACATTATCAGAAAAAAAATTATGATAATAAGTGAATATTCTTACTTTTTTCAAAATTTTGTTAAAAATCCCTTTTGCTTCATCACTGCCGCACATCGATTGCTCATTGATGTTATGAGACGCCGAATTCACTCCGCTGCTATAGACTCCAATGATACCTTTACTTTCTCAATAAGAGTTGCCATATTTTCAGTTGTGTGGTTTTGTTAACTTTGCCGTGTGCTTTGGATCGTTATCTGGTTGGAATGGCCATATAACACACAAATTCTTGGCAACTCCAATGAAGCTTTGCGAAGTCTACACGACATTTCCTTTCAATACTTGTCTGAAGCGGCTGCTCTTTCTTTCAAACCCCATCCAATGGTAGTCCGCTTGTACATTGCTAAAAAAAAAGGCAACTTCTATTTATGAAGACTCTACAGATTTTTTTTAAAATTAGTTCAGATGCTGCAACTTACTTAGTTCAGAACTTGTAAAAAACTTAGAGCTCTGGCTTAATTATGAAGGCTTCAAAATTGTTCCCATAAACAGTTGCACAGAATAGTTGGTCAACTAATGTTCTTAGAACATATTGGATCGGTCTTGAATGCAACAAATTTATTATTTAATAATAACAATCAAGGGAGAAGCACGTCACTGGGTTCAAGATAATTTTTGTGATATTTAAAAGTCAATGTATGTATGATGTACCAAATTTAAGTTTCCCGATGCTGATCTTCAAATAGGGTCGAATTGTCGAAAACGAGAGTACTTAAATAAAAGTACGCTACAAAACTCAAATCAATGAGCGTTTTTATTGACCAATAGCCAGAACATCAAAAAATATATATATATATATATTTTTTTTTCAACAAATTTCAAAGGTCATTCTCAAAAAGCGGATTACCTTCTCTAATCTTCTGCTGTATTTCATTCCTAAAAATTCAAATTTAATTTGTCATGAAATCCACTAATGAACACAAAAAAATAATATTGTTTGACCTTAGGCATTTCAATGTTCTTTACACGAGTATCTACATACACATACATATGTATCTATAAAAGCGAAAGTATGTATGTTTGTTTGTTTGTCACTCATAGGAGACTAAACTCTGCACCAATCTTCCTGAAAATTCTACGGACTCTAACTGTGTATCTGGCAGGAACTATAGGCTATATATATATATACTTTTTTTTTTTGATATTTCTAGTGGTTGTGGCACCTCCCACACAAAGTGAATTTTTAATATCATATATCTATTCTAGAATAACAGTGTATGTCATAAAATCAAAATGTTCAAGGGAGCCAAAAAAAACGTTTTATTTGAAATTATGGGCTCGATATAAAGTTTTTAGAGCTTTTTATTTAACAGTCCTGTAGATATGGGCAATAAATAGTTTGTATAAAATTTTGAGTCAAACATCTTCAGAGGAAATGATCCTAGAGAAGGGCGAAAAAACAATATGTAAATAACACATAAAGTGTGTACAGATAAAACAACTTATGTCGACAAACGTCGTGTTCGTTGAAAAAGAAAACTACCAATGCAACCACCCATGTAGACATAAGTTGCCTGAAAAATGGATTTTTTTTGTTCGTCAACAAAAAGTTAACGGGACTTAGGATGAGAATATAACAACGTATCAAGAATAATAGTGACAAAAAATAACAGAAATAAACACACAAGTTTTTTTAAGTGGTTATAAACTGAAAAATAATCCGAAATTATTTTGCATTTTTTTTTTTCATTAATAACAACGTATGTCGCTATGTGTCGTTTTCTGAGAAAATAATTTGTCAGCGATCAAGCGTTTAATAAACATTTAAGTTACGTCGTTATTTAAAGAAAAAACTCAGAAATGGTCAATATTTTTTTTTTTAATTGAACACATGTAAAGAGCGTTAAAAATTAATATATTTGGCATCGTTAACTCAAAACTGACAAAAATGGACATACACGGTTATTCCAGAAAACCACTGATATATTAAGTACTATGACAGGGAGAGCTTTGCAAATTTGTGTGAGGTCACCTATTATAAATGTTAGTGGCTATGCCGAAAATGAGCGGGATCGAATAATTGCGCGTAGCACCTTCCATACAAAGTAATGATTTAATGTCATATAACAAGAGTACTGTAATAGTGAGAGCTTTGGGACCTTGCGTGAACACATAAGTTATTCATCTGAGCATGATCTGAGCAATGGGCATGGTACCGCCAATACGATAGTCTATACCACGCGTTTCGGTAGGGGGCCTTGGATTCAACTTTGCTAAGGCAAATACCACTCAGAAAGTGATTCTGAGTCGATCGGTATAATAAAAGACGAGTCTATGTCAAATATTTTTGGTAGTTAAAAACATCAGCACAAAGTCATTGTACCCAAACCACATAGTGGTGTAGGGTGTAAAAAATTTTTACTTGTTTTAGAGATGCCCAGATACTTTTTAATTAATTATTATAAATTAATGGTACAAATAGAGTCTTTGAAGAATTGAAAACGAGAAATATATATAATTTTACTACTGAGCTTAAGCCAAAGAAAATTTATGAGAAATATTCTATGAATTAATTAAGGTACGGTGATGACTCAATATTTACACGGCAGCCGCCGTAAAACGAGTCAATACTGGATAATTTAATAGCAACAGAGTTCATAAAATGCCCACGAATCAGGTCATTAAGAACGTGAAACTAAACATATGTACTCGAACTTTTTCTCGACGAGAAATTGAGGTTGATCTCATTATTATCGTCCTGTGAAAAAACCATAGAGAAAAATCGTCTGGATTGTATGAATTTTTCTAAAGAACACATGAACTGGTCAAAGCGGAATTTGAATGCTGTTCTATTTTTAGATGGTTTCAAGTTTACTCCAAGAGGCCATGTTGGAAGAACGTTTGTAAGATGACCAACGAGAAAAAGACTAGACCCATTAAAACTGTTAAGTTAGGCGGCGGCAATGGTATGAGTTTGTTGTTCGGGCCAAGGAATGGGTGCAATTGATGCAATGAATCTAATTAAAATTCGATACAGGTAACTTCTAGATGACGTAATGTATCAATACGCGGTGTAAAATATGCAGCTGGTGTGAAAGTTCCAACATGACAATTATCTAAAACATACCTCCAAAGTTGTAACCAAATGGCTATATTCTAATGCAGTTATTGTTGTCGTTTGGCCAGCGCAATCCCATAGAAAATCTGTAGAAAATTGTAGATCGAAAAATACGGACGCGACATTTTGGCAAGCAGATCTCATAGAGGCAGTTAATTCAGAGTTGCAAAGAATTTCAATTAAATTTGACTCCATGCCTCGGTGTGGTGAAGCAGTCCTAAAAATTAATGGATACCCAACAAAATATTGAAACCTAAAATAGAGGGAAAGTTTTCAATTATTGTATAGTAAAGGTTTGCAATGTTTTGTCAATAACATAAAAATTAAAACTTTTAAGTTTTATTTTTTTCTGAAGTTAAATATTTCGTGTTAAAATTTTGTAAACTCTTTCTTTTAACTCATACTCTCAGTCTGTCTGTCTGTCCATTCGCATTCCCCCTTATCCAATTGATCTGAAACTTGATCCATAGTCTTATTGTAACTACAGATTAATTTTGGGGTAGTCACACACAGACATGCACGCACTGTCACGGAGTGATCTAAATCTTATTTCCCTCATCCGATCGATGTGAAACTTGGTCTATACTTTTACTGTAAAAAAAAAGATTAACTTTGACTTAATCACGCACAGTCACGCAGTCACGGATATATTTAAAACGGATTTCCCCTCATCCACTCAAACAGAAACTTAGTCGATAGACTTGCTGCGAAAAAAGATTAACTTCGACAAAGTCACGCACAGTCACGCACTGTCACGCACAGTGACGGAGTTATTTAAAACCCATTTACCCTGATCCGATCGATCTGCAACTTGGTCGATAGACTTGCTGTGAAAAACGATTAACTTCGACATAGTCACGCACAGTCACGTATAGTCACGCACAGTCACGGATTGCTTTAAATCCAATTTCCCCTCATCCGATCGATCTGAAGCGTTGTCCATATACTTGTTATGGCTAAAGATTAATTTTGAGATAGTCACGCAAAAGTCACGCACTGTCAAGGAGAGATTCAAAACTCGAAGAAAGAGAAGACTTTTAATAAAAACTTTGTTTTTATGGGTTGGATTATACTATTAAATAAAACACACAAATTTTTATATTAATAAAAAAAAGCAAGTGAGTCCGATCGCAGGGGACATGTGTAAACATCTAATAATTAAAGATTCTTTTATAGCACTTCCTTACAAAAAACAGAAAATGTATCACTTATAACAATCAGCTGCAGGGGCTCTGTTAATATAAAAATATTTATTATTATTTATTATTTTAACCGGTTAATTTTTAATTTTTCGTTTTTTATTTTTAATTTTTCATTTTTCCTTTTTCGTTATTATTTTTTTTTTAATTTTTCATTTTTTATTTTTCATTTGTAATTTTTAAATTTTTAATTTTTAATTTTTAATTTTTAATTTTTAATTTTTAATTTTTAATTTTTAATTTTTAATTTTTAATTTTTAATTTTTAATTTTTAATTTTTAATTTTTAATTTTTAATTTTTAATTTTTAATTTTTAATTTTTAATTTTTAATTTTTAATTTTTAATTTTTAATTTTTAATTTTTAATTTTTAATTTTTAATTTTTAATTTTTAATTTTTAATTTTTAATTTTTAATTTTTAATTTTTAATTTTTAATTTTTAATTTTTAATTTTTAATTTTTAATTTTTAATTTTTAATTTTTAATTTTTAATTTTTAATTTTTAATTTTTAATTTTTAATTTTTAATTTTTAATTTTTAATTTTTAATTTTTAATTTTTAATTTTTAATTTTTAATTTTTAATTTTTAATTTTTAATTTTTTAATATTTCATTTTTTATTATTCATTTTTAATTTTTAATTTTTTATATTAAATTTTTTATTTTTTTTAATTTTTCTTTTTTCATTTTCCAATTTTAATTTTTGTTTTTTCATTTTTTATTTTTCATTTTTTTTTTTCAATTTTCTTTTTTTATTTTTCATTTTTATTTTTCATTTTTTATATTTACTTTTTTATTTTTCATTTTTAATTTTTTATTTTTCATTATTCATTTTAAGTTTTAGTTTTTCATTTTTCATTTTTTATTTTTAATTTTTTAGTTTTAATTTTTTATTTTTCATTTTTCCTTTTTATTATTTTTTTTAATATTATTTTTTCATTTTTTATTTTTTATTTTTCAATTTTCATATTTCATTTTTTATTTTTTATTTTTCATTTTTTATTTTTCATTTTTATTCTTAATTTTTTATTTTTAATTTTTTTTTTAATTTTTCATTTTTCGTTTTTCATTCTTCATTTCTTATTTGGTATTTTTCATTTTTCGTTTTTCAATTTGCATTTTTTATTTTTAATTTTTCATTTTTCGTTTTTCATTTTTCGTTATTAATTTATTTTTCATTTTTCATTTTTTATTTTTCATTTTTCGTTATTCATTATTCATTTTTAATTTTTGTTTTTCATTTTTCTTTTTTTATATTTCATGTTTCATATTTCATTTTTTATTTTTCATTTTTTATTTTTCGTTTTTATTATTCATGTTTCATTTTTCAATTTTTATTTTCCATTTTGAATTTTCATTTTTTTTAATTTTTAATTTTTTATTTTTCATTTTCATTATTTATTTTTCGTTTTTTATTTTTCGTTTTTTATTTTTCATGTTTCATTTTTCATTTTTTATTTTTCATTTTTCATTTTTCGTTTTTAATTTTTCATTTTTTATTTTTCATTTCTCATTTTTTTTTTATTTTTCTTTTTTATTCTTAATATTTTATTTTTCATTTTTAATTTTTTTTTTCATTTTTCAATTTTCATTTTTTATTTTTCATTTTTCGATTTTCATTTTTCATTTTTCATTTTTCATTTTTCATTTTTAATTTATTTTTCATTTTTCATTTTTTATTTTTCATTTTTCAATTTATATTTTTCATTTTTTATTTCTCATTTTTTTATTTTTCATTTTTTTATTTTTCATTTCTTATTTTTCATTTTTCATTATACATTTTTAATTTTTCATTTTTCATTTTTCGTTTTTTATTTTTCATGTTTCATTTTTCATATTTTATTTTTCATTTTTAATTTTTTTTTCATTTTTAGTTTTGTATTTTTCATTTTCATTTTTTATTTTTCATTTATAATTTTACGTTTTGCATTTTTAATTTTTAATTTTTCATTTTTTTTTTTTTCATTTTTCATCTTTCATTTTTTATTTTTAATTTAATTTTTTAATTTTTTATTTTTCATTTTTAATTTTCCAACAGGTTATCCATAATATCATAATTTTTCACCAATACAATCACATTTTGTCTTCGATTCACATGGTACGCTCACATGTTACGCTCACATGTTATGCTTTCATGTTACGCTGTTTTTGAAATTTACCCCCCTGGCCGTATAGATGTTTACACTTCAAAAAGTTTTTAATATTATTATCCAATTTTTTGTTAAAAGTTTCCATTGTATTTACACACACTGTAAATATGATAATCTAGATCTTACGATAATTTTAGTCAATCTGATCTATTTTTGTGCTGGCTTGGTCTGAACATACATCGATTTTCAAAAGTTTATATACCGAATTTCATCAAAGTGTACTCATATTTGCGGACAGACATGGACAGACAGACAGACGGATGAAAATTTTTTACTTTTTTTGAAGCACAATATCATTACTAATATAGTAGTTACAAAATTTTCTATGCTAGAACGGTATTTATTTGGCAAGAAGTTAAAATCAATATTTTTAAAATTTTGTATTCAAATAAGTGAATTGAAAAAACAAACAGAACATACGCATTTTATAAATCTTTAAATATGAAATAATATACATATGTACATATGTACATGTATTCCATTTTGCAGAAACAAAGAGAGTAAGAAGATCAATAGAGCGAGATATATATAAGTGAATAAGAATTTTCTAAAAATAATTTCCCTCATTTTCTAGGCTTTCTTATAAGATGATTGAAAAATTTGTGAATTACATTTTTTTATAAAAATCAAATAAGCATTATGAAATTGTGACATATGTGCATATGGCTGTGCCACATAGCTATTATAATTTAAAATATACATACATCGATACTTTAGCAACCGTACCATCAAAGCCTATCAATTTCGCTAAAACTTCGAAAAGTATTCTCTTAAGACATACATATGTGTGTACTTATGTATATGGTAATCAGAAATGTGTCAGATATTTTCTACAAAGTTTATTTTTTCATTCGATGAATGGTTTGTTAAGATCTTGTAATATTTTTAGATCCTTTGCCATATACATATGTTTTTAAGCAAAAACTTGTATAAAACACTGTTGAGCAATACAAACTGGTTTCTTTCTGAGTGAGGAGTCTTTGCAAAAAAAAAAAAAATGGTGAAATAAAACCTTTACCTGTATATATAATCTTCTGTGCCATTGTCTTAAGTCATTTAAGCCTCATTATGTCAAAATCTTTTAATAAAAAAAAAAAACAATGTTCCTTATAAACACTTAAACTTAGTGCAGAAACAGAAAAAATATGTAAATTTACATACAATTTTGTAATAAAAATCCAGTACTGTCACCAAATAAATTTGAGTTTATTTTAAGAGAGGATTTTCTTATGCTCACAGTTTTTCTCGCACACACTCTCTCTCTCTCTCTCTCTCTCAACAGAATTAGCAAATTTTGAGATTTTTTGTAAACAATAATCATATGTTGTCACTTTTCTTATAAGAAAAAATTTTAATATAAAAAATAGAGAACATTTTTTAAACAATTTCTCACCCAGCAGAAACTGTTACTCTATTCTACATATACATCTACACTCAATGTGTATACAATTAAGTGTTCTAATCTAAGATATTGCAGGGCACTAATCTTTTATTCAAGCTATAAATAATTGTCAAATTCTCCATACATAATTGCCACATTGGTGGTTGCCGCAAACGAATTATGAATGCAGACTCTGCATTGCAGAGAATCTTTGCTCAGTGAAAAGAAATTTTGTAGTGATAATCGAATTTGATGTCGCTCAAATTTTTTAGTTGGAACAGCTGTAACTTTCGATAATCACAACAAAAACTAATTGGAAGAACGTAAAGTCTGATATGAGAACTGAAATTAAGCTAGTATTACCAAAAAGTGAGGGCATATTAGTATTCTCTTCTCTCATAATTTAATGAATTTAAGTATGTAGCTCACTGGCTCTCTATTTCGAAGTCTTATGTAAACTATATGGCAATGTATTTTGTTTATTTATGTAGGTGTCAACGGAGGTGTCCTAAGCGTTTACCACTGTAACTCGCTCAGTTCTTACGAGTTTGGTTAAGGTGCTATTACATGACGTGTTTTTTTTACATATGCATGTACTGTCACTTTTTTTGATCCATATATAATTCCGTATATCTGTCAAAATTGTCCTTTTACACACGATTCAGAATATTTGCTATTACTGTTGGATACGTATAATCGTATGACATAACCTCTAAATAGATATAATGGATTTTTTTATTTGTAAATTTACATAAGTAATTGTTAAAAATAAAGTGATATATTTTATATATTTTTTAATCTATAGTATTAATAGGCTCGGCGATTTATTGCTAACGATGTTTTGTTCTACCGTTTCATCCGGATTTTGACCACATGTACATCTTATGAAAGGTATTTCTTTTTTGCTGTTCACCAGATTTACAGATTTTTAACTTTTGTCGTTTATTTTGAGTAAATTGCATTCAAAGTTGCTATTAACACATACATAAAATTATACAATGCTATGTGTACGTTTATTAAATTTGTTGATGTGTTTGTTAATGAGTTTGATATCTTCATTCAAAATAATAATAAACCAAAAAAGTGCTGGTTGGCTAAGATGAGAATAAAGTTGCCTTGAAATTGCACTCGAATTTCGAGCGCTGAAATCTGCTAGTAATAATAATTATCCTATACTAAAAAAACTCTTAAAAAGTAACTTTTAATAAGAAGTACCTGTTAATAAATAGCACATTTTAATAAGAATTATTCTTCAAGAAAAAGTAACTTCTCAGAAAAAGTATATTTAAATAAAAAGCTGCCCTTAATAACTTTTTTTTTGTAATAAAAAGTTTCTTTAAAAAACGTACTTTTTAATAAAAAGTACCTTTTGATAAAAAAAAAACAACTTTTAATAAAGAACTACCTTTTAATAAAAAGTACTTTTATAAAAAGTATTTAATAACCACTAATTAGATACTTTTTATTCCATTTGAGGTCATGTATATTTCTATAATATTAACATGTAAGGCGTATCTTTTAGATCCGTTTTAAACTTTTAATTATCAACCGATATTGACAAAAATATACCATTTGAAAAGTATATCTTTGCAGATATGCACCATATTAACAAACTTGTAGCATTTGGTACATTTTTTTGAGTAAAGTTCATTTTGCTACTAACACATACATAAAATAATAATTGAACAGATTTCTCCGGGATGGATGATTTTTAATTGAGGATGCAATAAATTGATCGGTTGAGAAACCTGTGTGACAACAATTATATTTTCTCGTTAATAGTAGAGAATATATACGTTGTGAAATAAAAATAGAGGGAGATTTATTTATTTATTACAATTTTATTTCTTAAGGATATAAGATATTTTTGGTGCTATTCTAGCTCACAGTTTTAATTGATAGTTGTACAGCAAGTGACCCTATCCAATATTTTTGATATAACATTGCCTTCTGACAAGGAATAATTTTGATTTTACGATGCTTTTTTAGATAAAAATAGATAATTCACAGTAGGTTTAAGTATTCGTTACAACTTAGGATACTCATTATAGTTACAATAAGGTACCATTAATATTTACAAAATTCAATTTTATATTCTATATTTTATATATTATTTTTGTCTAAATTTCTGAATTTAGACAATACTATACAATGCTAAGTGTGTTTTTATTAATTCGTTTTGATTTTTGAATTGGCTAAATTTGATTAGTATACTGTCTATTAACAAACCCAGTTATACATCTTCTGTGTGTTCAACAAATATATATAATGAAAGTTAATGAATTTAAAATTTTTTTAGAATTTTCACTTGAATTTCATGGGCTGGACTCTGCTAATTTTCTTATAATAGATGCAGTAGCCACTTCCGAAGAACACGACTTATTAATCGTCAGCATCCTTCTGTCTATTACTTCAGTTCATGCTTAATCAACTATTTAACTAAAAAAATTTCAAAGAAAAGAACTTCAGGAATGTTTTTTCTTTATACAAGAGTTAGTATGAACAAGCTGAGTTGTTTTCCAATATTTGCTTTCTCTACATTACTAGCTATATCAACAACAACTCTGGTAATGTGAAAATCTTTCTTATAGTTGACAAATTCCTGTAGGTAGAACTGTAATGGCATTGTGATATCTTCCTATCAGATCACTCAAATTTGCATTGTACTTTTAGTAGTGTATGTTAGCGTTATGTACTGTTAATCTTTTATTTCAATAAAAAGTTTTCTTTTTATTAAGCTGTACCTTTTAATAAAAAAATATCTTTTAGTAAAAAGTACATTTTAAAAGTACCTTTTAGTAAAAAGTACCTTTTAATAAAAATTATATTTGAATAAAAAGACCTTTCAATACAAAGTACTCTTAAACAATAAACACTTTTAATAAAAATTCCTTTTAATAAAAGCATATTTAACAAAAAGTACTTTTTAATAAAAAATACCTTAAAATAAAAAAACTTACATATTAATAAAAACTAGCAGATTCCAGCACTCGAAATTCGAGTGCAAATTCTAGGAAATTTTATTTTTTCATTCAATAAAGATCCTAAAGGTATGCTTCACAATTCAACTCATTTTAAATGAAGAAAATAACTCAACACATGAACACAAACACATTAACAAATTTAATAAACACACTCATAGCATTGTATAATTTTATGTATGTTTTTTTTTGTCAAAATCGGAGCGAAACTGTGAAACTTACATCGGTAACAAAAAATCGACTAGCCTATTAATATTATAGATTAATTACATTTGAATAAAAAGTACATATTTCAAAAAATGATGTTTGAATAAAAAGTATCTATCATTAAGAAATAGCATTTTATAAAAAGTAACTTTTACATCTTAAAAAATAATACCTTTTCGTAAACAGCGGTTTTTAATAAAAAGCACCTTATAGTAAAAATTATCCTCTTATAAAAAGTACATTTTGATAAAAAAAAGTTAAATTTAATAAAAAATTAAAAATAAAAATGAAATAGTACCTTTTTACAAAAAGCAGTTCTTAATAAAAAAATTTTTTTTTTGTTAAAAGCATTTTTTATTAAATTGTATCTATATATTAATACGTGAAGGTAAATTTTAAGTTCCCTTTTTAAGCAATATGCGGGCACGGAGGAGTGTGAAAATTGGCTTAGTTATAGTTCATGTGAAGGAGAAGCCGAGAATTACAAAATTTATGTTTATCTGTCTTAAAAATATATTAAATTAAATAAAATAAAATATTTATAATAATTCGTTACACCCTGTTAATGAGAATGATTTAAATTGTATATGACACGCCCTGTGTTGAATTTTGAATTTAGGTTCGTTTAAATATTCATAAATTTTTTTTTATTTGATTAAAAAAACATTGGAAGACAAAAATTGAATGAAAAAATAATATTTCTTAGAATTTGCGCTCGAATTTCGAGTGCTGGGTTACACTAGTTGTTAATTAATATTAAACAATTTATATATCTTTTAATATTAATAATTTTAAATTGTTTGTTGTTGTTGATTGACTGTTTGTATGTAATATTTGAATTTTACTTACGGCTAATCAGTCTCTTTTGTGTGTTATACCAAATAAAACAAAGTTTTAGTTTCCATAATTCTCCCAACGTTTCGCTGGTTTATTTCCAACATCATCAGGGCATATATTTTTTATTTAATTTATTAACCAAGTGGGGACATCTTAATTCTATTTAGTATTTTATATCAATCAATTTGAATTACATTAAATATGCTTTAAACATTTTTTTAACTCAGAATTACGTATTATTGCACTAATTAATTAATTTTTATTTAAAACAGTGGCATAGCTTGCACTGATGTTGTCGGTGTCACCTGATGATGCTGGAAATAAACCAGCGAAACGTTGGGAGAATTATGGAAACTAAAACTTTGTTTTATTTCGCATAACACACAAAAGAGACTGATTAGCCGAAAGTAAAATACAAATATTAATATTTTAAATTAACTCTGTTTTTCTTTCGCCACAAGAAGTGTTGTATATTCTTATGTATGTTTGATCATGTCAAAATAGAACCTGTTCGAATTGAAAACTTTCTTGCAATTTGGGATTGGCTGTATATAAATATATTTTTGTCTCCGGCTATGTGTTTTATCGCGCTAATCTCTTCAGGGGTGTATTCCGGAAGCAGGAAGAATTTTCCTCTGGAACCACCAATAATAATCCACTAATAATCCACTATAATTATCACAAAGAATGTACTGGGTGGGGAAAAATTCAAATGGATATTAAGAAATTAAAAACTTTTTCATCTCTATATTTTTTTAATTTTTCTTTTTTATATAAAATAAAATATACAAAATGGAAATTTTAAGCTGATGGCATGTTGTTTTCTGGCAAAAATGTTACACGCTTTTCCTATTTCGCACTTTTTTTTCTCTTTTTGTGTTCTTTTCAAAAAAAAAATGTCAACCTTGTGCAAGGGTAACGTGTTCTAGAATGTAAAAAAGGTGAATTTTTCGCACTCTAAAAAATCAGAGGGGGAGAATCGCGCGATAAAACAGCTGACGTTTGTGTTGTTTATAAATGTGTATTTGTGTGAAAAAAAAAAACACAAAAAAAAATTATTAAAATAAATTATTAATTCGGTATTTATTTTTTCCTTTTCGGTGTCCCAGAATGAAAACATTAACAAAATCAGCTCTTCATAAAAAAAATTTTTTCCAAAGTTTTTATGTTTTTTTCTAGCCATTAAAAATGCAACATATTAAATGGGTGAGGCGAATGTTATAAAGTGTAAATTTTTTTTTTCAAAAAAGAAAACACCAAAGGTATGGAACAATGTCACTAAAATACGCCGTAGTGACTTACGGGATATTTCTAGCAGAACAGATCGTCTTATGGTAAATTTTTCTGGTTTTTCGTCAACACTTTGCTCTACACGTTCCATATTTTAAGTAGTACGAATTAAACATGGTCTGCCGGTTCGAGGTAGATGCCTTACGGTGCCATATTGATGACCAACTTTGGTTCAGAGGAGGCAATGCTGACGGTAAAATGTCGACGATGTGCTGATTTCAATAATAAAATTCTATTATTCTGGTTAATTTGTTCAGTTGCCGACCTCTCTATTATTTATTCACCAGGTGTTAGTTATACAGTAAAAAAAAATATATATAAACGAAAAACTTATTAAATTTGTAAATCCCATGGTGACTTTTGTACCCCCCCACCGGCATCACTTCAGCCATTCACATTAGATCCGTTTGCTTCCATTCAATATGTCCCTTAGAATGTCCTCATTAATCAAATTTTTTTTCGATGAATGTCGCTAATTGACTTAAATTTTTACTTATTACTGTCAACGACATAACATTTCACTTAAACTAGCAGATTCCAGCCCTCGAAATTCGAGTGCAAATTCTAGGAAATTTTATTTTTTCATTAAATCAAGACCCGAAAGGTATGCTAATCAATTATAGCCAATTCACAAATCAACACAAGAACAAACTTTACAAATTTCAAATTTAATAAACACATACATAGCATTGTATAATTTTATTTATGTGTTAGTAGCAACTTTAAATGCAATTTACTCAAAATAAAGGAAAAAAAATTAAAAATTTGTAAATTTGCAAAACGGCTAAAACGAAATACCTTTCAAGTAATATACGTTTGGTCAAAATCGGGATAAAACGGTAGGACAAAACATCGGTCACAACAAATCGGCTATCCTATTAATATTATAGATTCCTATAAACCTTAACTCTTCCCATAAATCCCAAAGTCTTAGCATTTATCTTTAAGTTTTCTCGAAATTTTGTGAATAAATACTTAATTCAAGTACCTCAAAGACAACTTTTTATTGAAAACAGACCCTTAGATACACAACTTAATATAGAAATGAGGATTCATAAAGCAAGTAAGTCAAGAATTTATTCAATACTAATGAATTTGAAAACAATTTCAAATTCAATATAAATTTAACTTTTAAAAAAAGTATGCTTAAGAATTGGAAAAAAAAATAAATTCATTCGATTCTAAAACAAGACATAGTGGAGAATTATGTTTTAGAAGAATATACATTTATATTCGCTGAATTACGACAGATTTAAACGATTAGAGAGATAGTGACTAGAAATTTAATCAAAACTAATTTTTTGTTAATTAATTATTGAAATAGTAACATCCAAACGAAATTTGACTAACAATCGGGGCTAGTTTTTTAACAATTTTAATAGTGCTCTTCAATTTTTGTCATACAGAAATTCTCGGTTAATTACCTCGTCAATATTTAGAAGATTTTTGGGTATTTATGCGGAGAAAGCATTTAAACGAACATGCTTAATTACCTCAGAAGAGGCAATTAGACGAATACGTTTAAATACATCAAAAAGGCAATTATCCGAACACACAGGGTTATTAAAATAACATTTTGTTATATACTAGATGTAACCCGGTGTGCTTCGCTGTGAAAATTCCCGGAAGATCAGATGAGCAGCTACGTAGATTACCTCCTACAAACTCAGAGAGGTACTCTTATGCTAGTATAGATTATTAGAAGAAATTTTTTTATTTCGATACTTGCTGGTATACAATGTTTTTTGTTTTTTCATTCGGTACAACAATTATCAGATTTGAGGCGTTTCTACCCTGGAGCAAGGTACGTGTAGCTGCCCATGAGAAGAACATGGATTTTCCAAATTAGATCTGGCAGCACTTAACTATTTTCATTCGGTACAACAATTATCAGATTTGAGGCGTTCCTACCCTGGAGAAAGGTACATGTAGCTGCCCATGAGAAGAACATGGATTTTCCAAATTAGATCTGGCAGCACTTAACTATTGGCCTTGAACTTTAAATATCATTTGGCAATTTTTCTTTTTAGCGATTTTTGATTTTGACCATTTTTGATTTTGAAGATTTTTGTTTTTTGGGCGATTTTTATTTTTCGCGATTTTTTGGTTTGGCGATTTTTGATTTTGGCGATATATTTTCCACGACAAATCACATTGATAACTTATGTACCTGCCAAAAGACTGCCGCTTTCGTAGTACTTCATATTTTTTATATAGGAGGTGCCACGCCCACTAATTCCATCCCGCCCATTTTTATTGGACTATTCACATTAATATCTGATCGAGTCGTGCAAAATGTTGAGTCTTTCCCTTTTCTAGTACACCAGTTATATGATATTAGATATCTGCTTCGCATGGGCGGTGCTACGCTGCTTCGATCACGCCCATTTTTTTGTTCGATAATCATACAAAGAACCTATGGGCTCACGCAAAGCCACAAATCTCTCTCTTTTAGACTAGTCCAGATATATGAAATTAAATAGTTACTTTGCATGAGGAGTGCCACGCCCATTGGTGTGAACGCGCCAAATTTTTGTCCGACTACTCATCCTAAGATCTGAAAGAGTCGTGTAAAGTGTCAAAGCTTCCCTTTTTTAGTACACAGGTTATATGATATCATATATTAACTTTGTACGGGCGGTGCCATGCCCGCTGCTCCGATCGCGCCCATTTTTTGTCTAACTAAATACATGAATAACTTATGGGCTCACACAAAGTCGCAAGACTCTAACTAGTACAGTATTCCAGATATATGACATTTTATATTTGCTTTGTATGGCAGGTGCCACCCCTATTGGTCCGATATTGCCCATTTTTTGTCCGACTACTCACATTAATTACAGGTGACATCAGACAAATTTGAAAAGCTTTCTCTATCGCAGTACTCGAGATATATAATATTGAATTACTACCTGTGTGGAATTACTACCTGTGTAGCTACGCCCATTTCCGGCGTAGCTACTAATATTAACAATAGCTCACCTCACACAAATTTGTAAAGCTCTCCCTATCATAGTACTTAATATATATGATATTAAAAATTTACTTTGTGTGGGAGGTGCCACGCCCAGTAAAAATATTTAAAAAGTTATAGCCTATAGCACTTTCCATGTCTGCAGTAAGACTCTGTGAAAATTTCAGGAAGATCAGATGAGTAGTTACGGAGATTAGCTCCTACAAACAAACAAACAAACAAACATTACCTCTACCTCAGATACGAGCACTCGAAATTCGACTGCGTATTCCAGGAAAATTTATTTCTTCATTTAAAAAAGACGCCAAAGGTATGCTTCACAATTCATCTCATTTTAAATGAAGAAACAAACAATAACACATTAACAAATTTAATAAACATATAATTTTATATAATTTTATGTATGTGTTAGTAGGAACTTTAAACGATCATAACTCCAAAAAAATATTCCAGACGATGAAAATCTGTAAATCTGGGTAACGGCTAAAAAGAAATACCTTTCAAATGATAAATTTTTTGTCAAAATCGGGGTAAAACTATGAAACTTACATCGGTCACAAGAAATCGCCTTGCCTATTAATATTATAGATTATAGTAGTATAGAAAAATAGTTCATATGTATCACATAAAGAAGTCAATTGCAAACACTTTTTGGTATGTTCCCCAGAGTTACACAAACATAATAATGTTAGACCTTGTTTTTGAGATTTATTGCTTTTGACTGAGTCTCCCTTTCGAGCTAATGTTCCACTTGGCACAACTTTATAAAAAAGGCCACTCTCATCAGCATTAAGTATATTTTCAGGAGTATAATTTTGAAGAATTGAGGAAAAGATATCGGTTACATTCACGATCATTTTAATTACTTTCTCCATGTATCTTTGTGAATTTTATATTTTCTCTCCTCTGCCACCTCCACAACCAACCACCGGTACGGTTCTATATCTGAATTAATTTTTACAGCAAACTCCTTTGTTTTATTCAGTATCAATTTTCTAGAAATGACAGCATTATTCAGGCACATCTGGTTAAACCATATCGTGAGCCAATAAGTACTTTGGGTAATTAAACCAAGGAAATTTAATGGAAATTTTATTTTCTGGAAAAAAAATATTTGAAGTAATTACCCGAATTGGGTAATTAATCGAAAGCTAATTAACCGTGGGGCTTTGTTAGAAAAAGTGAGCAAAAAAACGGGGATTTAGAATTCGAAGTATTTTTTTTTATGTATGTATGTATGTATTCTTTACTTAATTAATTAATCATATTAAGTAACATAAATAAAGATAGGTAATTAATAACAATGACATAAAGTCGTCTGTTATATATATATATATATATATTTTAACAAATTGTGTAAATTTTGAGGTTAATTCATAAAAATTCTTCTAATATAATTTTTTTGTAATTTAAAGCAGTGTGTACGTAGTTATATAATTTTCGCCATCCGTTTGGTCCTTCACCGTTTAAAATATTTATTAATTCATTTTCGCTAAGATAGTTTTTTCCTAAATACCTTCTTCTGAATATGGGAGTATGGGACATTTTGCCATAAAGTGGATCAAAGTTTCAACTTCTCTCGTGTTGCAAAGGCTGCATGTCCTATTTTCCGAACTATCAAATTTATTTCCGTTTAGAGGTAGGATATCACACCTGGTTTTAAAAATTGTTGAGATTTGTGTTAAACTGTTTTCACTATTTATGTAATTGACACCTTTACTAAGGTTTAAATATTTGTAGAATCGTGATCTGCTGTTTAAAGCTTTTTCGTGCATTTGTAAGTTACTGTTCGTTTTCAGTTGTTGTAGCAATGAGGTACCTCGGCTAAGCCATAATTCTGCCGAAACGTTATTTTCGAATCTTATGTCGAAATCGGTTCCAAGATCATTCATCCGTTCTGCCCAAAAAATGTTATGTCTTAGCGTGATTAAAGATAATTTGTGTGGCAGTCTGTTTTGGTTATATCGATAAATAGTTTTAAATATGTAATTCATATGTAGGTTTAGAGTGTAGAAATAACTAACTTCAGCATTTGTTTCCAGTATTAGGGCATAATTTGGTGTAAAATCAGGTAGTTTCAAGATTCTTTTTAAAAAATACCTCTGCAGGGCATCTACTTCATCAAAAAACCAGCAACCCCAAAACTGGACCGCATACGATTGTATAGATCGACAAACTGATTGAAAAAGTTTCTATTTTGTTTCTAGCGTAATATCTTTTTTACTGAGAAAAGTAAATTAGCGTGAAAGGTAATTAAGCGTGGGGTAATTAAACGGGTTATACTGTATTTAAATTCAGAGCATATGGCATTACATTATATCATATCTCTTGTAGTTATACTGTATTTTTTGATGCCATTTAAAGTCTGACAAAGGTAATTAAGGTGATCTGAAAACGAAACATCCGAGTTACTTACAGAATCTCTGTCAAGACACAGTTTTAATCTCATTGAGATTGGTACCAATAGACTTATGACTGTTTATAATAAGACCCGGTTCATTAAAGCCCTTCATTATAATTAACCCTTAGAAGTCTGATTTTTCAAATTATTTCTAAAAATATATCAATGTGGTCATTGCATTTGCTAGTCAAAGGGAAAAATAATAAAAAAAATAATAATAACACATTTTTAAGTATTTATTTCAAAAAACAAAATCGGTATCAATTTTGGTACTTTAGGCATTTAAGGTATAAATATATCGTATTACATTTTACTGTGGTTAGGCGTGAAATTGTCGCATAAAGAAACCTTACATTTTTTTGCAAATCCAAGAGGTAAGCTTCCTACAATTATTAAATTTAAATTTAGAATCCATAAGTTCTTTTTCATGACCAACATGATTTAACGTACATCAGTTAAGGGTAGGACTTGTACTCCTGAACGTGTTCTTTTGGATGGCTGTGGCTCCTCATCTCGTCCGCTGTTAATACTTTGCCTTCCTCCTTTATTTCCTGTCCGATATTGATACCGGCATAAAGTGTCAGCAAGCTCGGTTCTGAAGTCAGCTAACTTCGAGATGTCCTTTTGGGATTTGCCTTTTATTGTGCTAACTTTCTTGTACAGTAACCAAGCGTTTATCACAGTCATGTTAAGTGATTGGTAGAACAGCCTCGTTATCCACTTTCATGATTTTGTGTGGATTCGATATCGACCGATGAAGCTGTCCATTAGATCTACTCCTCCCATGTGGGCATTGTATTCTTTTATTACTCGAGGAAATAATACTTGGACGTTCGTTTTGAGCTTTTTATTGTAGTGGGATATAGTCTCCGCTGGTTGAGCGCCACCATAGGTAGAAAGCAATCAAACTTGCTTGTTGTACTTCCAGCTTCTTGCCAAGAATTCGATACCTTCAAAAGTGGCAACATTTTCATGTTATGTTGCTCTGCGTACGTTAGACTTTAATATTTCCTTTTTCTCTGGCTATTTGCTAGACTTTTCAAGTCGATTTCTCTGCACAGTACCAAGACAAAAATGCCTTCTTTGGTCAAGTAATGTAGCTGAGGAATTTTGGTGTAGAAATTATCAAAATAAATTATATGATTTACATGCTTTGGGACTGGTCGCAACAATCGAACAACTGCTTTTGATAGTACGCCTAGGTCTGGTTCGCCAGGGAAACGTTCAATACTTTTTAATTCCAGAGTACACCTCAAAATTATATGTACACCCAGAAAGAGAGCATAAAACATATAATTTAAATCCCCACTTATGTGGTTTATTGGGCAAATATTGTTTCATGAGGTGCTCATCCAGTGACAACCTATGTTCAAATGGTACAGAAGCAAATCTTTTGTTCAAGTGATCTATCACTGGTCCTCTTTTGTGTAGTCTATCGTGCTGGGGATGATCAGGTGGCAAATGTTTTGTAACGTCATTTATATGAAATATTTGTCTGATTTTTATCAAATCTGTTCCGATTCATAGTTTGTGCTATTGGGTCAAATTTTACATTATTTGACCAGTTCGATCTGACAGAAGGTAAACACTAGTAAAAATAAGCATCCCAAGAAATTTACGTAGTTCTGAGATAGTAACTAGCTCTGTAAAGCAGAGCTGTGAAAAACTGCAATCAATTGGCATTGAAATCAAAGTGATTTCAACCAAACTGATTTCATTCTTTGATTTCAAAATGATTTCAGATTTCAAAATGAAATCTTGTCAAAATTGCAATATTTTGTGATTGCAATCATTTTGAAATCATTTTTTTAGAAATCATTGATTGCAATTAATTTAATTGCAATCAATTAATTTAATTGCAATCAATTAATTTAATTCAATTAATTTAATTGCAATCAATTCGATTGCAATCAAATTTTTGTTGAAATCATGCGATTTCAATGAATTGCGCTGAAATCACAACTAAAGGGAAAGTTCTACGAAATAATATACACTTGGAATCTAGAATGTAGCGGTTTCCACTAGAATATGGTGGAAACCTCAAATTTTTGGTGCAAACCACCAGATTTTAGTGAAAACCACTAAGTTTTACTTAAAACACCAGATTCTAGTAAAAACCTCCACTTATATTTAACTCATTACTTTGAGCATTTTTTACATTAGTTAGCTCTCTATTGGCTTTTAATAGAAGTAACTTTTCAAAGTTACCATCTGAAAGCGATCCACAACGCGGATTATTTAGCAAAGTTGCAAAAGAAAATAACCTTTCTACTGCAGCTGATGACGGTAAAGGTGCGTTGAATTTCATAAATGTGGATTTCAGAATCGGATAACGATCAAGCATTTCAAACGATGTGTCCATATCTGCTAGATAGGAACAAACTTTGCGTGACCTCATACGAGTAAGACGTCAAAAAAAAAACAGAAAAGGGATGGGGGCTGGGATGGCGTAACCTTGTATACATAAACCTTGATATGAACAATTAATTTATTAGCAATTTGACACAAAACTGATTGCAATTAAAAATTATGTTTACCAATTTTACAAAACTTTAAACTTCAAACAAAAATTTACATTGTTGGTAATTCAAAATTATCAGAGTGATCTTTGTTTCTAGAAGAAGGAGTTTTATTTGAAGAGCACGAAGATTTTGATTTTGACTCTGATTTAATTTTGATTGCAATTACTGGATTTGATTGCAATTAAAGTAATTGCAATCAAATCGATTGCAATCAAATTTGATTGCAATCAATTAATATATGAATTAATTTCAAAAAATTGATTCAATCATTTTTGTCGTATTGATTTCATAATTTCAAATTGAAATCAAATTGAAATCATGAAATCAATTTAGGATTTGGAATGCAATCAAAAAATTAGCAATCATTAACAAGAAATCATGTGATTGCAATTAAATCGATTGCAATCGTATACAGCTCTGCTGTAAAGTTAGGGTTCTTTTGAAAAGAGTATTGGTTTGACTTATCTACAAGGAATTTTAGCATTTCTCCATCCAAGAAGTAAGAAAAGAATTGAAAAGGCGTTTCCAACTTAAGAATTTCAAGTGGTTATTCAGTGTTTCCTACAAACCTGAAAGCACTTTGCACAATGTCCATATTTTTTACTTTCCATACCATATTTCGGGGTTGCAAATGTTATACATATGTGTCCAAAGGATCTGAGTTTTCTAAATTGTGATTCTCTGAAATATTTTGTGCTGAAGGCGAATCTGCATCCAAATCAAGATGATCAGCGAGATCATCTTCACCTTCGAGCTCAATCTGATGCTCTCTTTGGCTCGGAAAATAGTTGATGTCATCTTTATGTTCATTGGTATCATCCTCCGAAATTTCACCATTTTCTAACTGTTGCAAAAATGCTTTGATTTCGTAACAATTCATTTTTAAATTATGTAAAGCAAATATAGCATTTTCTATCACGAAATTAATTCCAACGTAAGCCAAGCAGAAAAACAACAAAAATGCAAAGAAAACAAAAGCAAAAAAATATTTTCAGCCGAAGTAGATTTTCACAGCCTGAAATGCCTGAAATTGATACTCACAAAAATAACGGATTTTCTTCAAACGAAACAGGCACTTGCTAAAACCAATTACATTATTGTGAAAACAAGAAACCGGCCTAACTCGGAAATATTTTTATCTTTTAAGAAAATGAAATGCGACAAAGACTTATTCCGGTAAAATTTTTCTAAGAGCACTTTACTCGTTCAGCACGGGGGAAGAACTAAATTTCTTGTAATTTGAGCAATGCTGACAACTGACCTTTATTTGAAAGCTTTTTTCATAAGAATATTATGCAGTGGTTTCATACGTACAGTCAAACATTAAAAACGAACTAACTGCAAGTGTTACAATTCGATTTGAAAGTCTGGTATCAAATTTGATTACTTTAGGCATTTAAGGGTTAAAATGCCTTCTATTTTAAATAATTTACTTTTCGGCCCTGTTCCTAAGGGCCTCTTTGTCCAATAATTTCATTTCATTTCAGCCGAATATTCCATAGTTTTCGAGCCTAGCTGACTCATCTCTGACCAATACCAGCTAAAGGTTACCCACGACTTTTGTAACAAAAAAGAAGTTTAGAAAACTAGTTATAACATTTAATTCCTTGTAGCCTAGTGTAACTTGTCTCAAATATTGTATATTGACTGCAGAAGAGAGCGAGAGAGCTACTACTTGTTTGTTAACATAGAGATACAAATGCAGAAATAAAACACATGGTCGGAAGTATAAATAGTAAAACAGCCAAATAGAAAATAATCATGGATATTCTAGTTGTATTTTAATATTAATTTCAACCTATAAAATAATTTTTTTTTTATAAAACTTTCGTAAGACAATAAAAATATAAATATTCTATAAGTGTTGAGTTTTTTTTTTTTTTTTTTGTTACTAATTATTTGGCAAAACTAATGGAAAAACTTTATGCGCTTGCCTGAGGCTGCTTAAAGAAATACAAATTTCTACTATAAACTACTATAATATGTAATAACGAGCATTGGTTTTAAACATACTTATTTAACATAACCAAAAAATATCCTATTGGATTTCTCTTTTTTCATATCGTTGTCGGTTTATTTGTTGGTCGGTTTCTAACTAAAGGTGGAGGGGGGCTAATTTTCTCTTAAAGAATAAAAAACTCTCTTTTTGTTCTTCTCTTTACTTAGCTCTTTATATGAAATGAGTAAAAGCCATTATTATTGTTAATGAAATTTTTGTGGTGGAGAAAGAAAAACACACATTGTTGAAAGAAGAAAAAAAAAACAGCAAAACCAAAACAAAAAAAACAAAAGCAAAGCACAAAAATATTGTCTGCACAATCGTATGGGGATTTTGTGTTTAGTGTCGTTTTAATACGATTTTCTTTCTTTTCAGATTGTTTGTTGTTGCTGTAGCTGTTGTTTTTGTTTTGTGTCTTGAGGGGGCATACAACAAAACTGGTTGTAGTATGTTTTTTGTGTGCTCTAAAAAATACATACATACATATATATGTATAAATTTCTGCTGCTAAAGCTGTTGTTGTTGTTGTAAGCATTTTATATGTGTAGAGATAGTGTTAAATGTGAGTGTTATTTGTGTTGTTTTTTTTTTTTTGCTTTTCGTAGTATAGTGTGTTTGTGTGTTTCTTTACAGATGACGTTATCTTAACACAAGAAATGTTTTTGGTAATTGAGAGTTTCAGAGTAAACGTATGAATTCAGTCTGTGAACAGGCGCTGAGCACTGCACAGCCTTTTTACTTTTTTCAACTAAAAACGCTAAAGGAACGTTAAAATATAAATTGAGTTTTTTTTGTAACATAAATAATAATAAAAAAAAAAATATTAATAAAAAAAATTCCCAAAAAAAAAAAAACAAATTGATTATAAAATTTATAATTCCCATTTTTGTTCTGTGTACGGAAAAAATTGATTTGTTTAAATAATTTTTTTTATATGTGTATATCGATGTGTTATTGTGTGTGCAAGTGTAAGTGTGATTTGTTTATTTTTCTTTTAATACGAAAATTTTTAAATTATTACTGAAGCTAAAATTATGCGGAATTTTGAAATAAATAAATTAAAAGTAGTATCTACTTGTAACAATAAAATAAATAAGAAAAAAGCTAATAATTTAGAACAGAATAAGAAATATTAATATATATATTTTTTAATTAATACAATTAAGAATAATATTTTAGAAAGAACAAACAAATCAACAAAACCGCAAAATTATTAAATGAATATTTATATATATTTTTAAAGAAATACCAATATTTTAATATCAAAACATAGAAAACAAATAAAAATTAATAAAACCATAAAATGAAAGAAAAAAAAAAACTCTAAATGCAAATAATTAATTAATGTATTAAATATTATGACGAAAAAGTTAAAAAACGAATTTTAAATTTGTTAAAAAATCAAATCATCAAAGATTTCTATTGACGTATTGTTTAAACATAATAAAATTAAATTCGAATATTTGTTTTATTAATAAAACCATAAAATTAATAAAACCATAAAATTAAAGAAAAAAAACTCTAAATGCAAATAATTAATTAATGTATTAAATATTGTGACGAAAAAGTTAAAAAACGAATTTTAAATTTGTTAAAAAATCAAATCATCAAAGATTTCTATTGACGTATTGTTTAAACATAATAAAATTAAATTCGAATATTTGTTTTATTAATAAAACCATAAAATTAATAAAACCATAAAATTAAAGAAAAAAAACTCTAAATGCAAATAATTAATTAATGTATTAAATATTGTGACGAAAAAGTTAAAAAACGAATTTTAAATTTGTTAAAAAATCAAATCATCAAAGATTTCTATTGACGTATTGTTTAAACATAATAAAACTAAATTCGAATATTTGTTTTATGTTTTCAAAAAAAAAAAAATTACTACGGTATTGTGAATAATTTAAATTAACAACAAAAAAGTCAGTTAACAGATAATACAAATAAAACTATTTATTAAAAAATTAAGAAAAAAAATATCAACGTACAATAAAAACCAAACTATAAAAAAACAATATTTGTGCTTAATAATTTATGAATAATATATTAAAAACAAATGTTTAATCTAAAAAACAACTAAAATCTAAAACATACAATTTTTATAAAAATATTAATTCTTCTAAGGGCCACTTAAAATTTATAAAAACCATACGAAATTAATATATATGAACAATAAAAATTATAAAATATTTTCAATATAAAAGATAAAAAATATGTCGTAATTATTCGACTTTTTTGTATAACATTACTGGAAAGATCGACAGTATTCTTTGAATTAACAATAAGAAACAACAATATACAGTGACTCATAATGAAAATGGCCATTCTAAAAAAAAAATTACATTTTTACTAATTAGTAAAATGTAAACTTATGTACTTAAAAAACGGTAAATAATACCACAGCTGTATAATTCGACATGCAGAATATAGATCAATTTTTAAAAAAAATGTTTCAATGTTTTTTGATTTTTATAAAGTAAAAACTTTCGGAATGGAGCCTAATTTAATTTCTAACGTAATCGATAAATATTATGTTTAAGGAAAATAATTTGAAGTTTTGTTAGTTAAAAAATATAAAAAAATTAGCCAAAAATTAACTCAAATTAGATGAACATTGGATACTTCAAAAATCTACGAATAAATACAACTTAACAACGAGGCATTATTGAAGAACATCTAGACATTAGTTGCAAGCCAGTAAGAATGCTGGGTTAATTAACTGGCCAAAACCACCTCAATAATACAGCGCACTTAGAGACTTGTGTACGCCTACACATGGGTTGAAGCATTTGTTTTTTTTTTTTGTTTGTTTGTTTGTTTTGGATAATGTTATTTTAGTGATGTTGGATCAATGAATGTGTGAACAAAGTCACATGAAAAGTTAATTCCAAGGATATTCGCCCATAATTAGCCTCGATGTTGGCCAGGCAGTGGTATAGGAGAACTCCATTATTTGGAACGAAGCGTGAATAATATTCAAACCTAAAACGAAAAACTGAATATATTTATTTTAGGGACAATTTCCACGTTTAATAGGACATCGATCCTAAACATACGCTGGAATAGTAGGGGAATGCTTATTAAATAATTGGCCGAATATAGTTTAATAACCAATACAATCGGAAGCTCTAAGAAAAAAATTAAAATTTGTGTCATAAACTAAAATTACAATACAGAAAGCATCATATTTTAAAATGAAAGTTCCCAAAAAAAGCTCTACCAGGTCTAATTCAAAAATTCAGGCTCTCCATATTGACAGATTTTTTTGGTTTGGGTTTTCACTTTAAAATAGAAATATAGAACAGTTACATGAGAACCATAAAAAATAAATATAGAGAAACATTAGCAATAAAATTGGGCAATAAAATAAAATATTTTTAGACAAAAAAAAAAAATAAATAAAAAAACTAGATTAAAAACTTATATATAATTAAATCGAATGAAAGTCCCAAAAAATAATAAAAAAAAAAAATATTTCGTAATATAAAAAAATATATATGAAGTAAATACTGAAAGAAACAAAGATAAAAACAAATAAAAATTTATGAAAACTATAAATGCAATCTGTGTTAAAGAATATTCACAAGTCAAATAAAAAAAATAAATATAAAAAATCTATTTATTAATTAAATAAAATAAATAACTGTAATAGAATTCTTCTAAAAGCCTTTTATAAGAAATAAATAATAACAATATATAAAAATAATACTTAAATATACACGTATATGGGCATTTCCATAGCTATGCACGTGAGCAATAACTAAGAAAAAATTAACTTTTTGTGCTTGATTTATAGCACTTAAGTGGTACAGATATTAGCTAAGAAAAAGGGCTACGTGACGTGACACAAAATATATCGCCAACTTAAATGCAAAACAACGTAACATAAAAGAGAAAATCAAAATCGAGTTGTTGATTGATTATGATGCATTTGGTCTTCATATGTGTTTCCACAAAATTTTAGAAGTCAATGAACATAAATGTCGATTTTATTAACAAAATTCAAAACAACGTAACATCAAGTGCAATAATTTCATAAAGCCAAACAACGTATCATCACTTTTGTATGAGAAATAAAAGCACAATATTTAAAAATTTTTAAATAAAAATTTTGATTTTTATCTAAGGATATTGTTTGAAAAAATTTAACAAACGTGACAAAAGTGTGAACGTTATTAAAAAGGATATATAACTAATAAAAAAAAAAAAAAAACAAACTAAGAGCATTAAATTTGATTGTGCCGAATCTTTGATACCCTCCATATGAGTCTTACGTTTACATTAATATCTGAAGTTAATTCACTATCTATAATATTAATAGGCTAGGCGATTTCTTGCTACCGATGTTTTGTTCTACCGTTTTATCCCGATTTTGAAAGCTATTTCTTTTTAGCTGTTCACCAGATTTACAGATTTTTAAATATTTTCCTTTATTTTGAGTAAATTGTATTTAAAGTTGCTACTAACACATACATAAAATTATACAATACTGTGTGTGTTTATTAAATTTTTTAATGAGTTTCTTATCTTCATTCACAATAGTAATAAACCAAAAAAGTGTTGGTTTGTGAATTGGCTGAGAAATAAAGTTTCCTAGAAACTGCACTCGAATTTCGAGCGCTGACATCCGCTAGTTTATAATAAATGTATTTGAAAAAGTAAACAATTTGATAAATTTAATACTAAATTATTTTATCAACTGAATTTATAGGATTATTTAGAGGTTTCTCCATATTAAGGTCATATCTTATTATAACGATGACCGATTTGTCCCATTGAAAATACCAATCTGTTCGAAATAATACCAAACATTATTGTTCTAAGTTTATCCAGGAAAATGGTTTATTTTGGGAATCGGCGTAATTTCAACAGACAGACGGACAGACGGACATCGCTATATCGATTCGAGTTGTTTAAAGGATCAAGATTATATACTTTATAGGGTCGCAAATGTATTTGGCGATGCGTTACAAAGGGAATGACATGCTGATATATCTCTAGAATAACCGCGTATGTCATAAAATCAAAATGTTCAGGAGAGCCAAAAAACGTTATATTTGAAATTATGGGCTCGATATAAAGTTTTAAGGACTTTTTATTTAACAGTCCTGTAGATATTGGCACTAAATACTTTATAAAAAATTTTGATTCAAAAATCTTAAGAGGAATAGATCCTAGAGAAGGTCGAAAAAAAAAATTACACTCAAAGTGTGTGCAGAAAAACTACTTATGTCGACAAATGTCGTCTTCTTTGAAAAAGAAAACCACCAATGCAACCCATGTAGACATAAGTTGTTGTTGCTTGAAAAATTGATTTTTTTTTCGTCAACAGAAAGTTAACGGTACTTAGGATGAGAATATAACAACGTATCAAGAATAATAGTGACAAAAAATAACAGAAATAAACACACAAGTTTTTATAAGTGGTTAAACACTGAAAACTAATCCAAAATTATTTTGCATTTTTTTTCATTAATAACAACGTATGTCGCTATGTGTCGTTTTCTGAGAAAATAATTTGTCAGCGATCAAACGTAGGTTGACATACGTCGTTAGTGCTGCAAATTAATTTAATAAACATTTAAGTTACGTCGTTATTTAAAGAAAAAACTCAGAAATGGTCAACATTTAAAAACAAAATTGAACACATGTAACGAGCGTTAAAAATTAATATATTTGACATCATTAACTCAAAACTGACAAAAATGGACATACGTGGTTATTCCAGAAAACCACAGATATATCCTCGGCCACTGTGGTATAGAGGGTACAAAAAAGTCATAAACGACAAAAATTAGTGAAAAAAAATGAAAATGGTTCTAAAAAAAAAAAATCGTGTGAATGACATACAATATCAGGGTTTTTGAGAAAGTGCAAAGAGATTGAAGGATGGATGCTCTTCAAAGTATTATGACAAAAGTTCAACTCGTCATATCTCCCATGTTTCCCAAGACGTACACAAGGAAATATTTAATCGTTTCTACTCTGGGTATAACGGACACAATGATAAGATATTGGATTAATAGCAGTGAATAACATGGTACATAAAACCAAAGTGCTTTTGAGAACAGTATTAAAAAGGATAACAAGTCAGGGAAAACAATACGAAGAATGATTAGAATTAAAAAAAAAAATGGTTGGAAGATGTACCAAGTCCCATTACTGAGATCAATACACAAAAAAAAACATATTTTTAACCTGATTTTAAAACTTTGACTAACGTGTATGTAGTTTATTCCCAGGAATGTGAGGCACAAGAAGAAAACGGAATTGCTCCCATATCATTTCCCAATTATATGGTTGTTTTTAAACCAAGAAATGATATGCCTGACACTTGCAAATCATATGAGGCAAAAAAAGTTTCACAAAGTTTTGTTTAAGTAAAAAAAGATGAAGATCCAACTGTTAATACGAGCTTTGGCATATGATTAATTTATTTAAAACCAAAATTGAAATTGATTATGAGCTCATTCCACAAAGAGCTGTGAAAAAAATTTAAGATACTGTACCAAAACAATTACACTCAAATAGACTAAAAACAAATGGCAACATTTGAATCAACTAAAATTTGCTTCCCACATACCGTCATTATTTCTATGATAATATTTCAGTTGAAAATTAGAAGTATTAATCCATGTAAATACAAATTTTATTTTTACTACCTTAATATTAACTCGTAGTATCTGCTTGTCGGCGTGCCGACAAAACTTTGGTCCGATTTTTAGCCCTTTCCCGTGATCCCATCGAGCTGAAACTTTGCAGGCAGACTCGCGGAAACGATAAAAATGATCCGACACGTTTTTGTTTTTCTAAAAAATTTTATTTTTGGAAGATATTTTTCTAGGCATGTTTCATTTTCAATCAATCAATTATTTATATTAGTAGATTTCAGCGCTCGAAATTCGAGTGCAATTTCTAGGCATCTTTATTTTTTAACTTAGCCATTTCGCAAACCATCTCTATTTTGGTTTATTATTATTGTGAATGAAAATAGCAAACTCATTAACAAACCTACTAACAAAGTTAATAAACACACACATATCATATGTATAATTTTATATATTTGTTAGTAGCAACTTTAAATGCAATTTACTCAAAATAAAGACAAAAAGTTAAAAGTCTGTAAATCTGGTGAACAGCTAAAAAGAAATACCTTTCAAATAATATATACTTGTTCAAAATTGGGATAAAACGATGGAACAAAACATCGGTAACAAGAAACCGGCTAGCCTGTTAATATTATAGATACATGATGGTAAATTAATTTACAAATAAAGGGAGTATAATAAAAACTTGGTTTTTATGGGTTGGTTTTTTTTTTTCTTTATTATTGAATTTTTTTTGTTCATGAATTAACTATTTTGGCTATAATAAATATCGACAAATCATATCACAAATACATTCTAAAAAATCTTTGTTGCTTATTAAAGCCCTAAAATAGTTTTATTTCAAAACCATTTTATAGTTATTATGTTTTTTTTTCAACATATGATAAAATATTCTATTCAGAAAATACAAACTCAAACATGCGTACCTTGAAAAATTCTTAACAAAAACAATTTTGTTTTCAGAAATTTATTTCTTAGTATCAATTTTCTTGTTATACCAAAAATGGTTTACAAATCTTAAATTCTTTTAATTTATATTCTTCTGTAAAATACCAAAAAGTGATGATGTTACGTTGTTTTGCATTTTAGGTGACTATATATAGTTTTTGTCTGTATATATATAAACGACACAATCTGCGAAAAATGTCCGGGTTTTTTAAAGCAACTTATTTCAAAATGATATAAAATAATGTCACTTTATGTATATAAATACATAATTAATTCTTTTCTAATAAAAGCCATAATAAGATAGGTGACGTTATATATAACTATAACGTGATATGCTATAAAAAGTTCCAAGTGCGAGAGCGAGAGACATAAATCTGACTTTACAGCCAGTTTTCTCATCATGGCAACTGAGTTAATCTGTGAATTCTTTAAAATAATAAAATTTGAATTATATTTTTAGATAATAACAGATAAAAACTTTTTTTTAACATTTAATTTTTGGTCACGGTAGACTTTCTGTGGAATTGCCCATAAATTCAAATTTGTATTTGTTTCTTATGAGTTATATAAAAAAAAAATGTTTATTATATATATAAAAAAAAAAAACAAAAAATTTTAAATAAAATAAATTAAAAACAAAATAAATTTTCAAACAACATTCTTACTAGAAATAAAAATGAGATAAATCTATAATATAAATAGGCTAGGCGATTTCATGTGACAGATGTTTTGTTCTACCGTTTCATCCCGATTTTGACCAAACGTATATAATTTGAAAGGTATATCTTTTTAGCCATTCTTCAGAATTACAGATTTTTAAATTTTTTCCTTTATTTTAAATAAATTGCATTTAAAGTTGCTACTAACACATACAGAAAACTATACATATGCTATGTGTGTTCTATTAAATTTGTTAATATGTTTGTTAATGAATTTGTTATCTTCATTCACAATAATAATAAACCATAAAAGTGTTGGTTTGTGAATTGGCTAAGTTGAAAAATAAAGCTGCCTCGAAATTTATTTCGAATTTCGAGCGCTTGTGACTGATGTAAAGATTGTAGTTAATAACCGATTTTAACCAAACATACCTCATTTGAAAGGTATTTCTTTATAGCTGTCTACCAGATTTACAGATTTGCACCGTCTGGAACATATTTTTGGAGTAACGCTCATTTAATGTTGCTACTAACACATACATAAAACTGTGTGTGTGTTTATTATAAATATCAAAATCCGTCTGTTTAATTGTGAATTAGCTGAAATTGATTATCAATACCTTTCGGCTCCTTTAAAGGTATTTATTAAGAAACCCATTTATATATCTTCTGTGTGTTGAACAAATATTTATAGCGAATTTTAATGAATTTTATTTAAAAAGTGTTAAATTGTGAATTGTCTAAAATTGAATAGCATACCTTTAGGCTCATAACATTACTTAGTCAATTAAAATATAAAATTTCCGAGACTTTCCTGGGCTTTGCTGGTATTAATAAATATATAAACTGGAAACCTATGCAACTATTGACTTGATGAATGAAAATAGAAAGATATATTTTTATACTCTCCACACCACAGATGGTATATATCGGTTTGTCATCGGTTTCGCATCGAAATATGAATTTGCGATCCTATAAAGTATATATATCCTTGATGCTTATATTAATTCCAGTCGATATCGCGATGTCCGTCCGTGTGTCTGTTGAAATCACGCTCATTTACAAAATAAACCAATAACCTGGGCAAGCTTAGAATAATATTGTTGGTAATTATTTCAAGCAGGTTGGCATTTAAACTGGAATAAATCGGGCATCATTGTGGCAAGGTATGACTTAAAATAAGGTGACACCTCCTAAAAATGTAAAAAAAGTGTGTTTCTTGTAATAAATTTGTGGTAAGTTTATCAATTTGTTTACTTTTTCAAATTTTTTACAACCCAGGTAAATCTAGAACCCAGGTGTAACTTTTTTTCAAACATACATGTCACAAAGTTCTATTTCTCCCCCCAAAGTGGAATTGCTTATTTATTTTTTATCTTAACAAAACGGAAAATCTAATATTGTATTTTTGTACTCCACCATCACGGTAACTTCAACGCAGAATGAAAAGATATTGGTATCATTCTTGACAAAGCTCTTAAGTCCTCATGCCTGTATAAAACAACATTAAAAATTGAAATTATTTTAGATACTGAGGGATTATATCTCAAATAAGGGAATTGTATTTTGATCATCCTCCTCACTATCTTCACTTTATGATGTGTAGAAATCACAGAAACCAAATTTACGCCATGTTAGATTGAAGTATTGATTTCTGACAAGCAAAAAAAACAACTTATTCGCTAAGAATAAATTATTTATTCAAAAATATTGATAAAATTGGCCCAAAAAAGGATTTTTCAGTTCAAAATTATAATTTTTAAAAATTATAACAAATTATAACTATATCAGAAAGGTACTTGGATTTTAAAAGCTTGTGTCAATACAATAAATATTGCAAAAATAAATATTGCAAAATTTTCATAGACAACAGATCAAATTTGTTAATAATGCTCGAAAAATTTTCATTAAATTGTGTTTATTATCTAAATATTACGAAATGTTACAATTTGCAACCGAAACTTTCGCAAAATACTGATAAGAAAAATCTGTGGAAATTATATCTCTACAAAGCTTCCAGTTCTTGTACCTAAAAAAATCAATAAATAGTCATTTTCTTAAATATTAAATATCATCCGTAGACATATTTCTGTGGTTTTCTAGAATAACCGCGTATTTCATAAAATCAAAATGTTCAGGAGAGCCAAAAAACGTTATATTTGAAATTATGGGCTCGAGATAATGTTTTTAGGACTTTTTATTTAACAGTCCTGTAGATATTGGCAATAAATACTTTATAAAAAAATTTGAGTCTAAAATCTTAAGAGGAATAGATCCTAGAGAAGAACGAAAAAAACAATATGTAAATTACACTCAAAGTGTGTGCAGAAAAACAACTTATGTCGACAAATGTCGTTTTCTTTGAAAAAGAAAACTACCAGTGAAACCAAACATTTAGACATAAGTTGTTGTTGCTTGAAAAATTGATTTTTTTTTCGTCAACAGAAAGTTAACGGTACTTAGGATGAGAATATAACAACGCATCAAGAATAATAGTGACTAAAAATAACAGAAATAAACACGCAAGTTTTTATAAATCGTTATAAACTGAAAACTAATCCAAAATTATTTTAATTTTTTTTTTTCATTAATAACAATGTATGTCGATATGTGTCGTTTTCTGAGAAAATAATTTGTCAGCGATCAAACGTAGGTTGACATACCTCGTTAGTGCTGCAAATTAATTTAATAAACATTTAAGTTACGTCGTTATTAAAAAAAAAAAAAAAACTCAGAAATGGTCAATATTTAAAAAAAAAAAAATTAATCAATGTAAAGATCGTTAAAAAATATTATATTTGACATCGTTAACTCAAAACTGACAAAAATGGACATACGTGGTTATTCCAGAAAACCACAAATTTATTATGCAAAAAACATGTTTATAAAAACTTAAATAAATTAATTTCAATCAAGTTATTATTTATAACTACTTTATGAAAGTTTTTTTCAGAGCAGGCACATTTTGACGTGCTTATTGACTTTTTGGGAAATTTTGTATTTTTAAGAAAAGGTACTTTTTAAGGAAAATGCATCATTCAAAGAAAATTCACTTCTTAAATAAATAGTATTTTTATAACATAATTTACTTTTTTTTAATAAGAGACACAATTTTAAACATACAAGCAAATTCCAGCCCTCGACATTCCAGTGCAAATTCTAGGAAATTTTATTTTGCCATTAAATTAAGAAACTAGAGGTTTTGCTAATCAATTACAGCCAATTCACAAATCAGCACAAAAAAAAAACAAACTCATTTTTATTACAAACACATTAACAAATTTAATAAACACACGCACAACATTGTATAATTTTATGTATGTGTTAGTAGCAACTTTAAATTTAGTTTACTCAAAATAAAGGAAAAAATTTAAAAATCTGTAAATCTGCAAATCTGACCAAAATCGGGATAAAATGGTAGAGCAAAACATCGGTCACAAGAAAACGCATAGCCTATTAATATTATAGATTCACTTATTAAGGCAGACACTTTTTAAAGTCGCAATTACTTTTTAAGAGAAGGAACTTTTTCAAGGAAGCAGCTTTAAGCAATGGTACTTTTTTAGAATAGGTACTTATTTAACAAAAGATACTTTTTAGGAAAATTTACTTTTTCTGGGAAAATTTACTTTTTCTGGGAAAACTTACTTTTTTACGAAAAAAACATTTGCTTCAGAAAATTATCTTTTTAAGAAGTGATACATTTTTGATTCGAAGTACTTTATTAAGAAAAGTCACAAGTTTATGAAAATTTACTTTTTTTTTTTTTTTCAAGAAATCGTACTTTTTAAGAAAAGGTACTTATTAACTTAAATGCTAAGAAATATTACGAAATGATATTTTTTGATGAAAAATCGATTTATAAAGGAATGACACTATTTTTAAGAAAGCGCATATTTTTAATACCAAATATTGTTTTTAAGAAAACGTTATTTTTCAGTAAAAGTACATTTTTAAAAAAAATTTTAAAACTTTTCATTTTATTTAAACGATAATGCTCTTATTTGGCAAAAGTTAGTATATAAAGAAAGTGGATTTTTTTCTTGGCAAAAATTACTTTTTTAAGTAAACGAACTTTATAAGAAACTTTACTTTTTTAAGAAACGGTTATTTTTTAGAATATTTAATTTTTTAAGAAAATGTACTGTTTTTAGGGAAATAAACATTTTTAAGAGAAGGAACTTTTCAAAAAAAGGCACTTTTGGCAGACAAGAATTATTATTTTTCTAACAAATTTCACTTCCTAAAGAAACGGCGACTTTTTGGCAAAAGGTACTTTTTTAAGAAAATAAAGTTTTTTATAGAAGGTAATTTTTTAAGAAAATGTACTTTTTAAGAAGATGTACTTATTTTAAAAAATTAAATTTTTTTAAAGAAAAATCAATAATTTTTGATAATTTTAATAAACTAAATATTAAGCATACAGCGTTACATATGTATCAGTGACTCAGTGATGGGCGTTATATATAAAGATTAAAACTTTTCTAATATTCAATAAAATCTACGTACATTAAAAAATATGACAAATTCCATCCTTAACAAATTCATAATTGAGTTTGTATGAAAATGAAACCACGAGATATCTCATATCTATAATATTAATAGGTATGGCGATTTCTTGTGACCGATGATTTGTTTCGCAGTTTTCTCCCGATTTTGACCAAACATATCTTATTTGAAAGGTATTTCTTTTTAGCTGTCTATCAGACTTACAGATTTTTAAATTTTTAATTTTTTTTTTGGGTTATGCTCAATTAAAGTTGCTACTAACACATACCTAAAATTATACAATGCTATCTGTGTGTTTATTAAATTTTTTTATTTTTTTTGCAAAAAAAAGCAGTTGGTTGGTAATAATTGTGTTGAAATCAAAAATATTTTGGACATAACCGAAAAAAATTTTGAATTGTGAATTGGCTAAAACTGGTTCAATAATTTATTAAATGAAAAAATAAAATTTTCTAGAATTTGCACTCGAATTTTATGGGCTGGGATCTGCTAGTATTTATTATTATATAAGAAAATATTAAAATAATATATTAAAATAATATATTCCTACATGTTTCTGTAACAAGTTTTATTTAAAGACTAAATAAAGTATCCTATAATGAAAATTGCTTAAAAATATTGCTAAACAACAACACGTTTTTATACCCTCCACACCACTGTGCTGAGGGTATCAGTTTGTCGATCCGTTCGATCCTTATCGTTTGATCCTTATAAAAGCAGAAGTCTAGCTGGCGTTGTCTTAAAATTTTGCCTTTTTTATCTTTAAATGTTGACAACCTGGTTTTTAGAACATGGTTGTAGGGTATCAAAGATTCGGCACAGTCGAATATAACACTCTTACTTGTTATATCTCAAAATGTTGGTAGCAAAAAAAGCTATAAAAGCTAAGTTAAGGTTAATTTAAAATTTTTGCTCTTAATCCGACTTAGATGTTATTAAATCAAAACGCAATTTTATCACTAGTGCCAAAAAGTTTATATGGTAAAAAATATATCCTATTAAGGGGCAATATTATGTAAAAAAATCAAAATTTATTCGAGATTAATTGAGAAGAACCAATTTCGTATTCTTCAATTTATACGATATGTTCATATGTCATTTAAGGCAAAATGTTGATACAAAACTTTAGAAGTCTTGTTCTTATGTTTATGCGAATTTTTTTTTTTTTTAATAAACTTGTTAGTTATTCTTCAAACTCTGTCTGCATATATAATGTGAAATAAAAAATTTAATATTGAATTTTGCCAAAAAAAAAAAATAAATAAAATAAACGATAAATTTTGTTCTAAAAAACAAACAATTTCTATAAAAATAATTTAATACCAAAATTCCCTTTTTTGCAGTTCAAACAAAACAACAGTGTTGAATTAATAATAAAAGTAATTACATAAAGTTTACAAAAATAAACTGAGAAAAACAAAAAAATTCTTAAAGTTCATAAGAAAATAAAACCTTCAACAAAAAAAAAAAAAAAAAATAAAAAAAATAATAATAAAAAATAAAAGTGAGTGTATAATATAGATAAGAACAAGAACAACTAAACAATACAAATAACAATAACAGCACTTTTTTTTAACATTTTGTCAACAAATGAATGTCAATAAATAAAAACCGGCATTTATGACGTCATTTCAAACACCACAACAACGAACACTCTCATCTTTAGAGAGCACTGAATTAAACGTGAAATTGTTAAAGTTAAAATAATAATCATAAATACAATAATCTATAAGAAAATTATTAATTAAACAAAAACAACAACAAGTGAACCATAAATTACAAGATAATTTCAAACTGAAAAACACTCGCATCTGAAATCTTCAAAGGTATTTTTTCAAGTTTTTATTAAAAAAAAAAGTATTTATATATATATTTATATATATATATATATATATATATATATGTATGTGTGTATGTATGTATTTATGTATGTATATAACTTAAAACTAGCACCCCACCTCTCTTATTATTGAGTTCGTTTTTTATTTAAAGCATCCATTGGGGTTTTGTTTAAGTTTCTGTTATACAGTTGGCGGGCAATGGAATGAGAACGTTTGAATGAAGTTTATGCTAAACAAATTGTGTTTGTCTTAAGTAGATAATAAAATTTAAAAAAATATATATTTAAATGATGATAGACAAGGAAGCCGAAAATATAAAAATTTGTAAAGGACATAATTTTTGGAAAACTACTTCCATGGCTTTATTATTGTATGCACCCATAATTTGAATTATATACTTCTTTTAGGAGCTTTGATTAGTGTCAAGATAATTAGATTATGGTAATAAGTAAACACACCGTGTGGCTAATATGGGTTCCAGTACACAGTGGGATCAAAGTAAACGAGCTGGCTGACGAGTGTGCGCGGAAGAGCTTAGAATCTTTGATGGGCACTGATATTAGAATCCCTCTATCCGAGCTGTCTAATCTAATTTAAGAGGCAGCTGATCTTGAATTAAGGACAAGGTGGACACAACTGAATATACCTCACCTAATTCCAAGGAGAACGAAATCACTCCTTGGTTTTGGTAAAGGGACAATCAGCCTACTTATAGGAGTACTCACTGGACACCTTATAATACAACGGATGGCCGAATGCATAGGTGTCCCGAGAGCTGAATTCTGTAGGAGCTGTACGGATGTAGACGAGGAGGAGTCAGTGCAACATCTGCTGTGTGAATGTCCAGGACTGAAGGTGTGGCGCCTCAGATATCTAAGGCGACCACTAGGCGACCTTGCGGACTTCTTGAGGGAATTCAAGAGGGACGCATAGCGAACGAAAGAGCTCTTGTTCACCTTTCTTTCCTTTTCCATACTGCCTACATTTTCTATCGCTTTTCCTATCTCTAACTCTCCAAAACTTTGCAAAAGGTATCACAGTAGGCCATATGGCCTCCGAGTGTACTCGACTTTGGGCGGGCGACCCATTTAACCTAACCGAACCTAACGGCAAACTCTATTTGAACTTTGAAAAATTTAATTTTATATTTTGGTCTTATAATTATTTCCCCCCGTATAGCATAAATTTCAATTTGAATTCATTTTCGTCCTTTTTTCTTTTTACATCACATGTTTTTTTTTTATAATACAGGGTGTCCGCCGGGAAGGTATACTATTTTGTTTGTTTATAATTTTTGATTAAATGAAAGAGTATGGATCTTATGCCGTTTTATTTTCTGCAAAAAATGTCGCCCTTTTTTGCCCTTTTTTGGAAAACTGTATTTTTTTAAATATTCTCAATTAAGAGCAACCTTATATTATATATCAATTGAAAGGTCTCAAGGTGCTGTTTTCATAAATGCAAAAAAATTTTGATTATTATACGCTTGGAAGTCATAGGGTGACAATATTCAAAAAAGGGGAACAATGGGGAAATATTCTAAAACTATGACCTGAAGGCAATGGCTGGAATTTTTTGTGATTTAGGAGGGCTCGACTTTGATACCTTTCGATTGATGTAAAAGATAAAGTTACTCTTAATTCAGAATATATTAAAAATACACTTTTCGAAAAAAGGGCAAAAAAAGGGCGACATTTTTTGTCAGAAAAGAAAACGGCATTATATTGATAAATGTTTTATTTAATGTCATCAATTATGTATGGAATACAATATCAGATAAATGTCCGCCTCTGTTAGCCTCACACATTTTTCATTACATTCTCACAAATATCACGCGGTATTTCATTAATTTCATCACGAATATTTTGTTTGAGTTGCTCAAGCGTTTCTGCTTTGTTTGCATAAACCTTGCTTTTCAGATATCCCCACAAAAAGAAGTCCGGAGCAGTCAAATCAGGAAAGCGTGGAGGCCAATCAACATCACCATTTCTTGGAATAACTTGTTGTGGAAAGAGGTCTCGCAGTAATTCCATTGTAATCCTGGCTGTATGCGATGTGGCACCGTCTTGTTGATACCACATGTTAATCAAGCCCAAAGCATGCAGTTGTGGCGTTAAAAAGTTTTCAATCATATCACGATATCGCTCCCCATTCACAGTTACCGTTACGTCGTTTTCATTTTCAAAGAAGTAAGGTTCAATGATTCCTTCTGACCAAATTGCATACCAGACTGTCACTTTTAATGGATGCAAAGGCGACTGATGAATAATTTTAGGGTTTTCCATTGCCCAGTACCGACTATTCTGTTTATTCACATATCCATTCAAATGAAAATTTGGCTCGTCACTCATTATGATTTTTTCATGAAAATCGGGGTTGTCATGGGCGAGCTGTAACATCCTACTGGCATATGTACGGCGGCGTAAGTGGTCTTGTGGAAGGAGCTCTTGTGTCAACTGAATCTTAAATGGAAACAAATGCAAATCCTTGACCAAAATTGTGGCCAAAGTTGTTCTTTGAAGACCAAACTCCTGAGCACGGCGTCGAATTGAGGTTGATGGATTGTTTTGAACACTTTCTTGAGCAGCAGTAATGTTTTCAGCCGATCTTGCAGTACGTTGTGGTCCATGCTTGGGCCTATCACCTACAGACCCTCTTTCTTCGAAATCATTCACTGCACGATAAATAGTGCGTTTTGTTGACACTTTGTTTCTCCCAAAAATTTCACGTAACTTTCTCATCGTCACAGTGATCGATGATTGATTTTGATAAAATGTTTTAACGATTAAAACACGTTGGTTTATCGAATATTTTTCCATAATAAATTTGCCACGTGTCTACTTCACGACTGCCAAATATAAACTGTCAAGAATAATGTTTACCAAAATGGCGGCAAAAGAAAGTACCTTCTCGGCGGACACCCTGTCTGTATAAGGTAATTTTTCAAAAATCAAAAATTATTTTTTCGTTCTACGTTTCGTTGGTGTTTTCCGGCTTCTTCAGTGATCTTAATTTAATATATGATTTAGCTTTCACAATAATAAAAAATGCGACAAAATAAATTGATAAACTAAGGTATCACAGTATAAATTCTTTACTCTATTTAACAAATACTTTCTGTTATCTTAGTTTTTATGGGTTCTTTTAATATAATAGATTTTTAATTAAAATACAAATGAAGCTTGTATGGGGTACATAAGGGTCCAAAATATTAGAATATATATATAATATATATATTTTGCAATTTAAATAACTTCCATATTCAGTGCTATCATATTGCACGCAAGCATTTTTTTTTTTTTTTATTTTTACGTATATTTATTACTTCCATAGTTTTAGCTGCATATAATGTCTCGAGTCTCCAATTATTATACTTATTATATGGCTTTGTCCCTAATAATATGGCCAGCTTCTGTTAATGTATTAAAGTCTCCGGTTTGTTGAGGTGCTGCTGCTCTTTTAGTATAATTTATTTATTTATTTTTTTTTTTGGTTTAAATATCATCGTTTTATGTTTGTTGCGTCTAAGTATTATACATATATGTATGTATGTATGTTTGATTGTCTGTTCCAGTAACTCTTACGAAACTCTTTGTGGTTTTTAAAAGTTTTTGATATTTTTGTACAATATCTTTTTTGTTTTTGTAGGCTTTTATTTGTGTTTGTTATTTATTGAGAGTTTAGTTTTTGACTCTTATTTCGTTGGTTGTGTTTTTGCTGTTGTTGTTGTTTTGTAAGATCAATCATCTCTATATTTGGTTTTTTATTTGCCTTCTCTTAACCTTTATAAGTTGTGTGTATCTTTCTTTTGTGTTTTCTTGTTATTACTATTTTTAGAAGAAAAAAAAAATTTGTATCTGGTTATTGAAGATCTTTGACATTTCTTTATTATATGAATTTTTTATTATATCTTTATTTTTTGGAACTAATATGAAGTCATGTTTTAAGCTTAGTATGAAGGTTGATTTCTGTTTTTTTTTTTTTATCTTATTAACATTAATGCTGAAATTATTCATCAAAATCAAAGTTTTTGGTGGTAATCAATCTTTTATATGAATCAAAAAAAGAAATTAAGAAAAATATTATAATTTAACAAGGGAAAAATTGACATAAAAAATTACAAAATGTGTATATGAATAATTATGTCACAATGTGAGATTACGTTCACTATGTTCAGGTTAAAGAAATATATGTATATTGAACCCAGTTAAACTGTGGTCTTATTACAAATGTTGTTTGATCTCAAGCTCCATCGAAACACAAAATTTTAGAAAAATCTATACGAGGACTATGTCAAAAAAGGTTATATATAGATTCAAATTCGATCATAAATTGATGGATGTGATAAACACACATAAATAAAATTTGACCGTAATCAAAATTGTGATCTGGGGCCAAATCACCGCATTCGTTATCGCAATTTTTCGATCGAAATCATTTTTTTATTTCCCAAAGTAAAATGTTAAGAATTATTTTTCTTTCTCACAGTTGAAAAATTATGGCCTCTGGTTAAGAAGAAAAGCGAATCGTGGTCGAGCGTTTGTCCGTCTTCCTCAAAATTAAACCAAAATATGGAATTTCGATTGATTTTACTCGATATCGAATGCGGTAATTTGGTCCCTGGATTTCATGACAATTTAAGTCAATCTGATAGGTTTATGGTAACTAGGTCTGAACATGCACCAATTTTTAACAATTTCGTTACCGATTCCCAACCGGATTTCACAAAAATAAACTTGTAAATGCTAACTGTAATTTTGTTACAAACTTTACATCGACACAAGTCAAATACAAAGGTACCACCAAAAAAGATGATGAAAAAGAGCCCTCGAAATTCGAGTGCAATTCTAGAAAATTTTACTTCATCATACAATTTATTTCTTTCAATGTTTTTTAAGCTATTTAATTTATTAAGTTTATTTTATTATAAATATTTGTTGTACACACATAAATAAAGGCCACCTTGTATGCCACCGAAAGGTATTCAAATTTTTGGCAATTCACAATTCAACAATTCACAATTCAATGAAATCTGTACATTAACTTTCGTGTTGCATAATGTAAAGTTGATTGTGCACGCATAACTTTTCTCAAACTTAACCAATTTAAACAGTTAATAGCTCAAAATAAACTGCTTAATCCGCTAAGTGTTCTAAGGGTGAAACGATCAAGATCCATTCATTAGAAGAGGAGCTATGAGAATTCGAATGGCTTGAGTGAATGTGTCCCATTAGAAATGTGCAGGGAAGAATCGCGTTTGAGTATAACTGGACTAAGGTGGGAGTTGACTAAATTTCAATATTGATAACATGCCTGTGTCCAAATACCTTTGCTTAAAAAAAAATTTAGAAAATCGGCTGGATAGAACGGCCAGACGGACTGACTTTAGTTTTTATAATTTTTTTAAATACTTAAGAATTGCAAAAAATTCTCAACTATAAAACAAAAAAAAGTAAGAAAATTATAGTCGGTCTAGACCGACTATACGCTACCCTATACCATGCGTTTAGGTCCAACTAATTAGATTTAGATAATAAGCATAAACCAAATTTGAATGGCATTGTTATTAATTTTTTTGGTTGCAGATATGAAAAAGTTCATATCGGGTGTCATATATATATGGGGGCTATGTCGATAAATGGACCGACCCTGACCATATTTGGCAAAGTCACTTATATTTTGAAAAAATATATACAAACCAAATTTGGAAAAAATCTGTGTAAAATTTTTGTTTTTTAATAGATTTTAGTGAAGATCGGGAAGCATCTCTATATGGGGCCTATGAATAAGAATTGTTATTAATGGATATAATAAACACATACAAACCCAATTTGACTGATATCTATATGATAATTTGGATCTTATGGCAATTTAAATCGATTTTATAGTGGTCGTTATATGGGGACTAGGCCTGAATATGGACCGAATTTCACCAATTTCAATACCGTTCATCCTGTCACACATAAAAGCTCGTGTACCAAATTTCATCAAATATATATTTGCGACCTGTAGTTTGATTACAAGGTTTACATATACACACAGACGGACGGACATCGCTAAATCGACTCAGAAAGTAATTCTGAGTCGATCGGTATAATGAAAGATGAGTCTAGGTCAAATATTTTTGGTAGTTACAAACAGCAGCACAAAGTCATTATACCCAAACCACATAGTGGTATAGGGTATAATAATAAAATTAAAATATTTATACCCTATAACACTATGTGGTTTGGGTATAAAGACTTTGTGCTGCTGTTTGTAACTACCAAAAATATTTGACCAACACCCATCTTTTAATATACGGATCGAATCAGAATCACTTTCTGATTCGATTTAATGATGTCCGTCCGTCCGTCCGTCTGTGTGTCCATGTAAAGCCTGTAATCAAACTGCAGGTTGCAAATATGATTATATTTCGATCAAATTTGGTATATAAGCTTTTATCGTCCATACGATGAACTCTGTGCGAATCGATCCATGTTCAGACCTAGCCCCCATACAAATGACCCATATGAAATCAACATAAATTGCCATAAAATCCAAATTATCATATAAATCTTAGTCAAATTGGGTTTGTATGTATTTATTACATCCATTAATCGGTAGTCCAAAAATTATCCCTATGGGACAACTCTTAGTCATAGGCCCCATATAGAGCTGCTTCCCGATCTTCACTTAAATCTATCAAAAAACAAAAATATTGCAGGGATTCTTTTCAAATTTTGATTGTATATATTTTTGCAAAATACAAGAGACTTTACCAAACATGGTCAGGATCGGTCCATTTTTGGGCCTAGTCCCCATATAGATATAGCATCCGATATGAACTTTTTCATATCTGCAGCCAAAAATATTAATAAAAATCCCACTCAAATTTGGTTTATGCTTATTTTCTATATCCAGTTAGTTGGGCCTGAGAGATAGGGTCTCTAAACGCATGGTATAGGGTATCGTATAGTCGATCTAGACCGACTAGAATTTGCTTACTTGTTTTATAATCTGGTAGTTTGCCCTGTCGTTCTTCGCAACGACTTACCGAGACATATTGAGATTTATGTTTCCATAATCAGCTTTTCCTATGAAGTTTGTATTGTGCAATTAAAGAATTTTAAACATTAAAGAATTTTAAACTTACTGATATACAATATTTTTTGTTTTTTCATTCGGTGAAAAAAATTATAAAATTTTTCGACATTCCTACTCTGGAGCAAGCTACGTATAGCTGCCTATGAGAAAAGCATGGATTTTCAAATTAAATCTGGCCACACTCAACGATTGGCCTTCAATTTAGAATATCATTTGACAATTTTTTATTTTGCCGATTTTGAGCAATTTCATTGTATCTGTAACTAGCTCCATTTTGAATAAATTTTTTCCAAATTAGTTTTTTTTTTAAGTGCTGACACTAGACAATATACTTAGCAAAGAGAATTACTAAAAGCTAAACTAGAAATTTTTTTGTACAATGTGTGATTTGACAAAAACCATTTGAAAATTTTATGTACTAAACTTCCCAATAAAAACATTTTCAAATATTTAAATGTTTATTTGAATCTGCCTTTTAAATATTTAGGGGCAGTTTCGAAAAAAATTTATATAAATTCTTTAAATTAATATGAATAATACTAAAATCTTAAATTATATTTTATTGTTAAGGTTTGGCTGAAAGTGTAAGGCAATGTACTAAGACTATTGAGATCTTTGAATCGAATCCTATTTTCATTTTCTTTTTAAATAGCAGATAATTGAATTAAGACACAATTGCATCCAAGTTAGAAAGACAATAACATAAATAAATATTAATTTTTTCTTAGCATTTCTTTTACTATAATGGAAATGGGCAAAAGTAATTCCCTTGCCGAAATATAATAAAGAATACAGGCCAATTTCCGTACTTCCTTTTCTTTCGAAAGTTTTCGAAAAAATTATGAGCAAACAAATGAATGAACATATATCCAATAATAATCTTTTATCATCTAAGCAATCAGGTTTTCGCAGGAAAAGAGGGTGTATCACTACTTTAATTGATGTATCGGAAGATCTTCGTTATATCGTTGACAGTGGTAATATTGTTTTTTTGACTTTATTGGACCACTCTAGAGCTTTTGACTCAGTGGACCATGATATCCTTGTTAAAAAGCTTAAACATATTTTTGGTTATGTTGAAACCTCCTCTAAATTGATTAGCTCTTGCCTTCGGAATAGAGAGCAAGTAGTTGTCTCTAAAGACAAGTCGTCTACCTTTGCGTCTTTAAGTAGGGGTGTTCCGCAGGGGTCTATACTTGGCCCTCTTTTGTTTTCTATTTACATAAATGATCTACCACGCGTAATTAATTCATGCCAAATGCACATGTACGCTGACGACGTTCGGTTATACACATCATGTAACGTACGAGATGTGGAAAATTGTGTACAGAACCTGAATACTGAACTGAACCACGTATTTGAATGGTCTAGGTTGAATTATCTTACCTTAAATCCGAAAAAATCTCAGTGCCTTGTTATTTTTAAAAAGATATATGATAACACTTGTCTTCCGAAAGTTAGTATTAATGGAGTGGATATCGCCTACGTTGCGAATGCTAAAAACCTTGGAATGATTTTTAATAATACCCTAACGTGGAATGATCAATTTAACAAAGCTTCTGGAAAAGTTTATAGTATTCTCCGTAGTCTTTGGTCTTCTCAGTACTTCACACCGCAGAAAATTAGATTTGTTCTTGCAAAATCGTTTATCTTACCTACGCTTTTATATGGTTGTGAATTGTTGTCAGGTTGTGACAGTGCAGACATGGGTAAACTTACACGCGTCTTTAAAAGTGTAGTTAGATATGTTTATGGTTTACGCAAATATGATAGTATCTCGCTTTTTTAAATAAAATTTATGGCATTTCATTTGAAGACTATCTTAAATTTAGAACTTTACTTATGGTTCATAAAATTATTTTCACTAAAGGACCCGTTTACCTTTTCGAGCGATTACTATTTACAAGATCTAACCGTAATAACTGTCTTGTACCAATATTGTACAATAGACTAATATCCGAAAGATACTTTTTTGTAAATGGCATACGTATTACAGTTACATACTTTAAAAAATCAACTTTACAAAATATCAAATACAACATCATTTTAGAAAAAACTATTTAAACTTTTTCTCAATTGATTTTTAATACTTCATTTTAATTTCTTTAGTTAATTTAATTTTAATTTCTATATAATTTTTACCTGCTGTGCAGGATGTTTTTCACTTTATTTTTACATTTTTATTTTATTTTTTATATATTTTATATTATATTTTATTTTACATTATTCTTCTAATTTTAATTATAAATTAAACTTACATACATTCTTCTTATTGAAAATTAATTTGTTATGACTAATGTTGTTTTATAAGATTTTAAATCTTGTTACATTAGGATTTTCATTAATAAAAATTAATAATAATAATAATAATAATAATGTACAAGTCGACATTTAGACGATTTTAATAGTTACCAAGGTACACAACGTGGAGGCAACTTACTTTATATCTCTTTTTTCTATTTTTTTGTGTTTTTTTAGTTTTTTGGTGTTTTTTTGTTTTTTTATTTTTTTGTTTTTTTTAATTTTTTTTGTTTTTTTTATATTCTTATAATTTTTATGTTTAGATTTTAAGATATGTTACTATTTCTGTAAATATTATTTAGAGTTTGCAAACTTAAGTTTGTAAATTTAAACATGCTGTGATGAGAATGCAACGACAGCTTTCTTTAAGTGACTTATAAAAGATGGTTCATCTAGCAAATTTATTTTAAACCTATCCCAATATTTATTGAACTCGCTAAGAACTGACTCTCCAGCCTGCTTGGACCATAAACCTAAGCCATCATTATTCAAGAATATGAATGCTTCCTCCAAATGCTCCAGAATAATATGAATTTTGAGAGTTTGAGAAATTTCAGTACTTTTTTGTTAAAGTCAATAAGATCAGCTTGTTTTTTTTTGGCAGCAAAGCACTTTTCAACAATTTTATTCATAGCTTTAAATGCAGCAATATAAGGCTCTAAACGAAATGGTGCTGCAAGCTCGTAAATTTCAGGATCCCCTGCAATTTATCGGCCTCTTTAAATAATTTCCGATATTGGTTGCCTGCAAAAATATCTCCTTGATAACTCTTATGAGATAAACCTAATTTATTCGGCCACAATAACGCTCTATCTTTTCCAAAATCCTCAATTTTAACTGCACCGTCCCAGAAAAGATGGTTGACAAACCCTTGTAATAGGTGTAGTTCAGGAGGAATACACTTCTGAAGTACGTACAAGTTATCATCTGCAGTAGTGCCGTCTTCAATGAATAAAGGGTGATTAACTGTACTGCGACATTCTTTAGCCTTTTTTTTTTGTCATTACCCAAGCTCTTGAATTTAAAGCAGTCATCTTTTAAATGCCTGCAGGTCTTTAAATCAAGACTTTTTTCGTCACTACTTATAGAATTTTCTCAATCATTTTATCATAACTTTTTAATTCATTTAATGTAACAAGCAATAATGGCAAGGGTAGAAAGCCGTTGCAGTTTGCTGCCCATTGACCAATAGAACGAGCTTCAAATCTCCAACAAATTTAAAGGGTATCTCATTGAGTTTCGTAAATTCAACCAAAATTTTAAAATTATCATAGGTCTTTTTAATCCGAGGCACTATGTCTAATAAAAGCAATTTAAATACACTAGTCAACTTACGTTTATTTGCCATAATTCCACCAGATGAGCAAGTTGAAACATTTGATATTGAAAGAAAAATTTTGAAGAAATCTTGTCCTCCATCTGCCATTACTTTTATTTTTGATTGTTCAATATGTTCAAAGTCTACAAGTTCTGATGCAGTAGCATACACAACTGGCCTTTGTTTAATACCATCTTTGGATGTTTCGAATTCGTAGAAACCTTCTTTATAAATGTGTTCCAGCATATTAGATTTTTCATACAAATATTGATTGTAATTCTTGGAACTGTCATTTGTCATTTGTAGACGATCCAGTATTAGCTTGGAAATTGTCTAATCTTTCGGCAGATAATCTTAATTCTTTTTATTTATTTTTATTTATAGTTACCCGAACCTTCGATCCCAGAGTATTTAATACGAGCTCATCTTCATTTTTGTTATCGTTGTTGGATATTTTTTTTTTTTTTAAATTTTAGTTATTATCTGGTTCTGCTGTTTCTCGGGTAAATTTTGTACTATATTCAAAACATTCTCACGAGCATTAGAAAGAGAAGGACTTGTGCAAGAATGTGATATGCCTTTACCTATTTGTTGAAAACAACTGCTACATAACTCAGTAGAAGTTCTCAGTTTAGTTGCCTTTGCCTCATTTTTAGAAAGTAAATCTTTTTGTTTACGTAAATATTTGTAGAGAAATCGCTAATTTGACCTCAACTTTTTTTTTTGTTTTTAATGACTCGTAACTTGTGCTATTAGACAGATGTAACAATTACAATCCATCGTTCTTGTTTCTTTTGATAATTTAAGATCCTCGTAATTGGGAATAATTGGACAAGGTCCTTTGAAAATATCATTTCCATATTCATTTAAAGTTAGTCGGCAAGAGCTATCTAAACTTTTTGGGAATTTACTATTATAGATATTAAATTAATCATTGATATGCTTTTTTATAACTTCAATATGTTTTTTAGATAGCAAGAAATGATAGGAAGGTTTATTTTGGAAAATATTTTTTTTCGGATGCTGACTATTCACCCGACTATTCAGCTGACTATTCATTTACTTACTCTTACTCTTAAAAACTTTTAAATATCTGTTTAGAAAAGAACTTTTGGTATTTATTCCAAATTGTCCCGATCTGAAATATAAAAATATGAATAACTTTTGAAAAGGAGCAGGTAGGATTTCAATTCCAACGGATTTTGCACCTTTAATCATCAACAAATACAACGAGAAATAGGAATATATTATAGCTAACGATCTAAGCTTTCAAAATATTGAATTCTAAGTCATTCTGTCTTATATATCACAGGTTGGCTTACATAGGGCGTCAATGTTGAACGCTTTGAAAATAAAAGGACTTCAAGGCCTAAAAAGCTCGACGAGTATGAACCGACTTAATTAATTTTTATAATTTTTGAGATGAGTGTAAAACAAAAGTTCCATTTTAGTTTCTGCCTCTTTTCAACCTTTAAATACTCTACGTTCCAATCAAAGCAATAAGTTAAGAGGTGAATATATATTATTTCCCATCCTTGCAATGGTAGAAAATTACATATATTGTACACTCTTTGGCTGATAAAGTTATCTAGAAATAGAAGTATTGGCATTTTCAAATTTTTTTAATACTGTACGTACAAGTACATATACACACTTATCAAAGAGCAACTAGTTGCCTGTTGTTTATTTGCTTGACGATAATTGTTTATATCAAGTTAATGTTATATTTCACAGAAACATGTATATGTTTATACCCTACAGTATATACTAAGATATTTTTTCTATGGTAACTCATTGCACATCACATTATTTTAAGCTAAAAAAATTTTCTCAATGTGAATTTTATTAAGCGAGTTAATTTTTAAAATTAATTACTAACTATAAATTAATTATTAAATTTTTTTATTATTTACTTAGTCATTTTCAGGGCATTCATTTATTCAAGTCAAACTTTACTTATGAATTATGTATTACTTAAACTGCAAACACCTTCCAAATATTTTTCATAAAACGTCCAATTTGTTTAACTTTTCTTTGGTTCAAAAGTGAAAAATCTTAAAAAAAAGCGAAAAGGCCGTTTTTGATACCATTATTTTGGTTCCAAAATATTAGTAAACTAAGAAAAGGTACTTTTTTTAGAGAATCCACCTTTTTAAGAAAATATACTTTTAAAGGAAAGGTACTTTTTAAGTAACTTTTTTAGTAAAAGGTAAATTTTAAGAAAATGTTCCTCTCAAGAAAGGGTACTTTTTTAAGAAAATGGTACTTTGCTAAGGAAGGTTATTTTTTTAAGCATAGGTAGTTTATTAAAAGGTATTTTTCTAAGAAAAGTTTATTTTTTATATAAGGTACTTTATAAAAAAGTACATACTTTCTTTTAGAAAAGGTACTTTTATAAGAATAGATACTTTTTTAAAGAAAATAGTACTTTTTTTAAGAAAAGAAATTTTTGAAGTAAGGTACTTTTTAGTAAAATTTTCTTTTTTAGAAGATACTTTTTTAAGAAAGGAAGATTTTTAAGAAAAGGCACATTTTTACCTTTGCTTACATTTTTACCTTTGCTTACTTTGTTAGGAAAAGGCACTTTTTTAAAAGATGTTGCTTTTTTCAGAAGTACTTTTTTAAGAGACTGTACTTTTTTAAAGAAAATATGCTTTTATAAGAAAATTTACTTTTTTAACAAAACCCGCTTTTCTAAGAAAATTTACTTTTTTAAGAAAATGTACTTTTATATATAGACACTTTTTAAAAGAGGTACTTTTAAAGAAAAGGTACTTTTTTAAGGAAATGTACTTTATTAAGAAAAGGTACTATTTTAAGAAAATGTGCTTTTTTAGAAGGTGCTTTTTTAAGAAAAGGTACTTTTTAAGAAAAGGTACTTTTTAAGAAAAAGTACTTTTTTAAGAAAAGGTATTTTTAAGAAAATTTACTTTTTTAAGAAAAGGTACTTTTTTAAGAAAAGGTACTTTTTTAAGAAATGGTACTTTTTTAAAAAATGTACTTTTTTAGGAAAAGGTACTTTTTTAAGTAAATGTACTTTTTAACAAAAGTTACTTTAAGAAAATTTTCTTTTTAAGAAAAGGTACTTTTTAAGAAAAAGGTACTTTTCAAGAAAAGGTATATTTTAAGGTACTTTTTTAAGAAAAGGTACTTTTTTTAGAAAAGGTACTTTTTTAAGAAAAGGTACTTTTTTAAGAAAATTTATTTTTAAGAAAATTTACTTTTTTAAGAAAAGGTACTTTTTAAAGAAAATTCACTTTTAAGAAAAGCAAACTTTTATAGAAAACGTACATTTTTAAGAAATTGTAAATTATGATTAAAATTTAAATTTTTAAGAAAATGTACTTTTTTAAGGAAATGTACTTTTTTTTAAGAAAATATAGATATTTTAACGAACGGTACTTTTGAAGAAAAGGTATTCTTTAAGAAAACTAGAATTTGTAAGAAAATGCACTTTCTAAGAAAATTAAATTTTTCTAAGAAAATGTACATTTTAAAGAAATAATACTATTTTAAGAAAGGGTACTTTTGAAAGAATTTTTAAGAAAATGTAAATCTTTTAGAAAATTTACTTATTTAAGAAGAGGTATTTTTCTAGAAATAGCACTTTGTTAAGAAGAGGTACCTTTTAAGACAAGGCACTTTTTTTGCAGAAAATTTACATTTATAAGGAAATGGAAATTTGTAGGAATATGTGCTTTTTAAATAAGCGATACTTTAAAAAAAAAACTTTTTAGGAGGATGTACTTTTTTAAGAGAACGTAATATTTTTAAGGACAGGCGTTTCTTTTAGGAAAAGGACTTTTTTAAGAAAAAAATACTTTTTACGAAAAAGGTACTTTTTAAGAAAGTTGAACTTTTCAAGAAAAGAGTTGTTGTTAAGAAACAGTTATTTTTTAAGCTTTTTCTAAAAAAGTTTATTTTTAAGAAAAAATACTTTTTAAGATAAGTTACTTTTTTAAGAAAACGTGCTTTTTTAGGAAACGATACTTTTTGAGAAAATTTACTTTTTTAAGAAAATTTACCTATTAAAGAAAAGGTACTTTTTTATGAAAAGTTACGCTTTTTCGAAAAGCTACTTTCAGGAAAATTTACTTTTTTATTTAAAGGTACTTTTTTCAGAGAAGGTACTTTTTAGCAAAAGGTATTTTTTAAGAATATATAATTTTTAAACCGAAGTTATTTTTTAACAGAGGGTACATATAAAAAAAAAATATTTTTTTTTTGGAAAAGGTGCTTTGTAAGAAAGTTGAATTTTTTAAAAAATTCCGTTTTTTAAGAAAAGATACTAGTCAGAAAATTTACTTTCATAAGAAATGTTACTTTTTTCAGAAAAGGTATGTTTTTATATAAGAGGCACTTTTATAAGAAATGATATTTTTTATATAAAAGGTAATTTTTTAAGAAAAGTTACCTTTTTAAGAAAAGTTACTTTTTTAAGAAAACGTACCATTTTGAAAATAGGTACTTTTGCAATAATATATATTTTTTTTTAAATAAAATTTGCTTATTTAAAAAGGTACTTTTCAAGTAAATTTATTTTTATAAGATGATGCATTTTGTGACGAAAAATTACTTTTTTATGAAAAGGCGTCTTTTTAAGAAAATTTCCTTTTTCTAGAAAAAAATTCTTTTTAAGAAAAAATTGCTTTTTACGAAAAAATTTCATATAAAAAAAATATATGTTTTTGGAAAAAGGTACTAATCAGAAAATGTACTTTCTTAGGAAAGGTTACTTTTTTCAGAAAAGGTATGTTTTTATATAAAAAACAATTTTCTAAGAAACGATATTTTTTATATAAAAGATAATTTTTTAAGAAAAGTTACTTTTTTAAGAAAAGTTACTTTTTTAGGAAAAGGTACCTTTTTAAGAAAAAGTACTTTTTCAATAATATAAATTTTTTAAAGAAAATTTGCTTATTTAATAAAGGTACTTTTTAAGTAAATTTACTTTTTTAAGAAGATGAATTTTTTGATGAAAAATTACTTTTTTATGAAAAGGTGTATTTTTAAGAAAATTTCCTTTTTCAATAAAAAATTTCTTTTTAAGAAAATTCACATTTTTAAGAAAAGGTGCTTCTTAAGAAAATTTACTTTTTCAAGGAAAAATTGATTTTTAAGAAAAGTTATTTTTTTTAGGAGAGAGCAGTTTTTAAGAAAAGATATAGTAGAGAGTAGATCTGCCCCGCCTAAAATTAACATGGCAAGCCTGAAAATAATAAGCACAATCGGATGTTTTATTTTAAAGAGGACAGAAATTTCAATCCTATAAGCTATTTTATAACGCTTTTTGATGTGGAACCCTAAAATTAGTTTGTCCACAATGTGGATGGGGCTCTTCAAAGAGGGGCAAATTTTAGCCGTACAGAGCTTTGTTTTTGATTTTATGTTTCCCTGCAAATTTTATACGTAGATAATTGTATGAATAGATATTAATCATAAAGCGTTTTAAACAGATCAGAATACCAGTAAGTCAGTGATGGTAAAAATCACATTAGAAAAAAAATTGAAAAAATTTTTTTTATAGGATATCATAAAGTCGTCTTTAAATATCTGACCATTTTTCAGCTTATGCCATTATGTTAATACAATTGTTGTTGTTGTTTTCATTTTATTTTCATCCATATAATATTGTTATCTAATCATACCGATTGATTATATTTATTTCTATAGATATTAATTTCTATTGTTGTATGGAGTATGAATGAAAAACATAGTTGTGCGTTTCTTTGTGGTTGTTTTGTAAAAAAATAAAATAAAAAAAAACTTTCGTCGAACAGAGTGATTCCGTAATGTTTGTTTTTAATAATTTTTTATATATGGTTTTTGTTTATATTTGAACCCAACCCTGTTTGAAGGGTGACAAAACTTTAGACGGCAATGATGAATAATATTTTTCGTAAACCTTTATGTATTTAAACTTTGCGTTTGTTTCCTTTGTAAATTTTGAATGAAATAAAGTTTTTTGTTTTGTTGTTTTTCTTGTATTTTACTTCAAAGATAAGACCTACATTCACCAAAAAAAAAGTGCTGTATTAGCTGACTAACAAACGAAATAAACATATTATTTTATATTTAGGGGAGAATGGAGATATTTGACGTTTAAGAAAACTTAAGTTTATATGAGAAATGAGATTTTGGTTTTTAACGAATCGAAATATGAAATTTGTTTTAAAATTTGAAAACAGAAAATCTTACTTAAAGTATTGAAAACAAATGTTGTCGAATAAAAAGTGAGCAAGCGGTTCGATCAACAGAACAAATAATTTTATGCACTTTTATTACATTGCTACATTTTTTGTTGCCACTATATTCTTTCATCTCAAAAAAAATGTGATGAGGGATATTGAGTAATAATTTCAGACGTAGTAACGTCTGCTATTGTATATGGTTATTCAGAAATTTCTTCACCTTATTGTTTTTTCAACACAAAACTTTTTTCACCACCAAATTTATTTTCAAATAAAAAATCAGTTTTTGAGGTAAAAAATTTTGTTCGCCTTTATTTCATGGCAATAGAAATGACGCCAAGCAAAGGAAGTTTATTCGCCCGAAAATTTAATTCGCCTTAATAGTTTTTCAACACAAGTTTTTTGCATGTATTTAACGCTGTATAACTAACATTTAATTTCATAAAATTAGCACTCATACACCACTACATGTAATGGTATTAAATTCGGATATATTATAAAGTTTGTGATCAAAAAATCTCAGAATTGGTTGTCTTATTGGTCAGTAAAACCAAAATTATATAAGGAGATATATATTAAAAAATATTTCGATATGCCAAGAAAAATTTAAATTGTAGCACCAACCAGATTAAATATTTGGAAGATGAGATCTACAGGATCAATCTCATGATGACAATGAGATCTACAGGATCGATCTCATCTTTCTAATAATCGAATTAAGGTGTCGGTGCAACTGCAGGATCGATCTTATCCCCTAAATAACAAAATTTGCGCGTAGTTGAAATTTTCGACAATAATATTAAAGAATCGGACAAACAAAATTTGATTGAGTTCACAAATTCTGTTATTTACAAGCTAGAATCTAAGTTGCTAACTAATTTTACAATATTAAAAAAGATCTTCACTCAACATTTAAAAAAAAAAAAATCGGAATATATTGTAAATAATATAAAAGAATTTGGAAAACATAAAAAAAAAGAATTCAACCAAGTTCTTACATCAAAAACTCAGTCAGTGAATTCCCGTTTTTTAAATGATCAGGTTTCGTTGAAGATAAATTGACTTTTCCAAACTCAAACGCTGAAGTTGACTGTGTTCAGTGTTCAGTGCAATGGATTTTAAAAAAGTAAAATAAGGAACAGAATATCTTTAAGCACTGTAAATTCTTTAATACGTATTGAATTTGAACTAATGATTAAAAATTCCTGTTTCCATTCAAATTAATTTTTTTGAAACAAAATAAAAACCATATATAAAATATTAATAGGCTAGACGATTTTTTGTGACCGATGTTTTGTTCTACCGTTTTATCCCGATTTTGATCAAACGTACATTATTTGAAAGGTATTTATTTTAAGCCGTTTTGGAGATTTACAGATTTTAAATTTTTTCCTTTATTTTGCGTAAATTGCATTTAAAGTTGCTACTAACACATACAATACAATTATACAATGCTATGTGTGTGTTTATTAAATTTGTTAATGTGTTTGTAATAAAAATGGATTAGTTTTTTTTGTATTGATTTGCGAATTGGCTATAATTCATTAGCATACCTTTAGGGTCTTTATTTAATGAAAAAATAAAATTTCCTAGAATTTGCACCCGAATTTCGAGGGCTGGAATCTGCTAGTATGATATTAAATCATTACTAAGTTCTGAATATGAGGAAGAAAATTACACGATTTTATTTGAGGTATATGAAATGTTTTTAACCTATTTAATTTTTTTTTATTGCTATACACACTAAACGATCTCAAATGTACAAATAATATACACGTTTGTTGAAAATTAATAAGAATAATTTAATTTTTTTTTTCAAAACATACGTATTAGTGGCAGGCAACGTAAATGGAGAAAAGGTGTTAACACGTATTTATGGAGATGCAATCCAACTCATTAAACTCAACTACGAAAGTTGGATACAAAAAAGTAAATGGTGTCTATCGGAAACAGGATGTCCATTCATGTAAAGATTTAAATAATGAAAAAATAAAAATCAATTTTATATCACAATAAAAACATCTATATATTAATTCGTGAAGGTACATTTTTAGTTCCCTTTTTAAGCAATATGCGGGCACGGAGGAGTGTGAAAATTGGCATAGTTATAGTTCGTATGGAGGAGAAGCTGAGAATGATAAAATTTGTATTTAATCTGTCTTAGAAATATATTAAATTAAATAAAATAAAATATTTATAATAATTCGTTAGACCCTGTTAATGCGAACGATTTAAATTATATATCAGACGCTCTGTGTTGAATTGTGAATTGCTAAAATTGATTAACATACATTTAGGCACATCTAAATATTCATAAATTTTTTATATATGTATATAGATTAAAGTAACATTGCAGGACAAAAATTTACTGAAAAAATATTTCCTAGAATTTGCACTCCAATTACGATTGCTGGGCTATACTAATTACGATAATTCCAAAAAAGCGAAAATTCAGCGAAAACTTAATCCAAATCAAGAAAACATAAATTCGAATCAATTAAACCTAGTCAAGCTATGTGAAGTTAGAAAAATGTCCACGCCTACGAAAAAATTTAACCACAAAACTTTTGAAAGTAAACACAACTGGTATAATCATAAATGCAACTCTGCAAGGAAAAAAGTTTCAAATTTTTAAACAAATACAGAAAATCTAAAAGTGCATAAATGCAGAACCCGTAAAGAAGAATATAACAAGCAACTTTTAGCTTAAACAATAGTGGAAAGTAGCAAAAGCGATAAGAAACCACAAGTACCTAATAGGTTCTGATGTCTCGGCCGCAAATTTCAAAGCCCAGAAGGGATGCAGTATGCATCCCATTTCAATGCAAATCGTTTACTAGATGGTCCTATTACTATTATTGAACTGAAGAACGTGTTAAAGAAGGTGAAATTAAACAAAGATGCAGGTGAAGATCGGGTGCCTTATGAATTTTTTTTAATGCTACGGATGAATTCTATATGCAACTGCTGCAGATGTATAATAACATCTTCAATAATAGTAAAATAGATAAACTTTTCCCATATATGGTTTTTCCCATATACAAAAAGGGATATATAAATTGCGGTGCAGGTTGCAGGTTGTATAATTTCGTAGAAACAAATAATTTTATGACAGAATATCAGGCTGGATTTCGAAAACAATATTCAACAGTTGATAACATTTAGAACTTGTCAGCCCTGGTAAGGATTAAGTTAGAAGAAAAAAAGAAGGTCTATGCATTTTTTATAGATTTTAAAGCTGCTTTCGACAATGTACCAAGGCACGTGCTAATGTGTCATATATGTATGTTTGTTAAAATTATTTAAAATATCTACAGTAACACAGAAACAGCCATATGGACAGGTGAAGAAATTTCCGATTACTTTACAATAAAATTAGGTGTTAAACGGGGTTGTTTGTTGTCTCCTCTTTTATTCGCGTTGTATACTTATAAACGATTTGCATGAAAGTCTTGAAGGCGGCCTGAATATAAATGGTGTCAACATAAGACTTTTGCTATATGCCTCCGACATAGTGCTATTGGCAGAGGATGCGCTTGTTTTGCATAAAATTATAAAAAAAACATCGAGATATATTGTAGTGTATGGGGCAAATCGGAAATACTTGTTTTTAGATATGGTGTTCCCTTGGCCAGTCATGAAAAATGGGTTTTCAACAATACAAAAATCAAAATATCATCAGAATTTAATTTATTTTTATACCTAAATTAAAGTTCATCAAACATATTGAAAAACAAAATACGCAGGCTAAAGGCGCCATTAATACAACCTTGCAAAGCTTTATCGATAAAACGGAAAGAGATCTGCAAATTAAGTGGAAGATGCAGGTCAATTCAATCTTATGCTGCTCAGGTATGGGGATTTGGATATTTTGAGGAAACTGATAAATTGCAACGCTACTTTCTCAAAAAAAATTCTTAAGCTGCCAAACGATTCATGCTGGAAACAGCCGCCAAAGTCAACAATTTCTACACAATAAGTCTGCATCTACAATATATTAGTAAAACTTTATTCCAGTATAATAATAACATGCATATCATGGAAAATACTGCTTAGTCGTGAGCAATTCTGGGTTGAAAAGTTAAAAGAGTTCGCTACAAGCATGAATGTACAATTTTGCCTAGTCCTAATGTTACTGAAATTAAATGGAACCTGTTAAGCTATAATTTATTAACCAATATGCAAACAAGTAAGAAAATTATAGTCGCTCTAGGCCGACTATATGATACCCTATACCATGCGCTTAGAGACCCTATCTCATAGGCCCAACTAACTGGACATAGAAAATAAGCATAAACCAAATTTGAGTGGGATTTTTATTAATTTTTTTGGCCGCAGATATGAAAAAGTTCATATCGGATGCTATATCTATATGGGGACTAGGCCCAAAAATTTACCGATCCTGACTATGTTTGGTAAAGTCTCTTGTATTTTGCAAAAATATATACAAACAAAATTTGAGAAGAATCAGTGCAATATTTTTGTTTTTTGATAGATTTAAGTGAAGATCGGGAGGCAGCTCTATATGGGGCCTACGACTAAGAGTTGTCCCCTAGGGACCATTTTTGCACTACTCATTAATGGATGTAATAAACGCATACAAACCCAATTTGAGTAAGATCTATATGACAATTTGGATCTTATGGCAATTTAAGTCGATTTCATAGGGGTCCTTTGTATGGGGGCTAGGTCTGAACATGGACCGATTCTCACCAATTTCAATAGCTTTCATCCTATGGCCGATGAAAGCTTATATACCAAATTTCATCAAAATATATTCATATTAGCGACCTGCAGTGTGATTACAAGCTTTACATGGACACACAGACGGACGGACGGACGGAAGGACGGACATCGTTAAATCGAATCAGATAGTGATTCTGATTCGATCGGTATAATTAAAGATGGGTCTAGGTCAAATATTTTTGGTAGTTACAAACAGCAGCATAAAGTCATTATACCCAAACCACATAGTGGTATAGGGTATAAAAAGAGTGAGAAATGTGAAACACTAGCCTCAACTATGAGAGTTGGATACAAAAAGCTAAATGCTGTCTATCGAAAGCAGGATGTAAAGATTTAAATAATGAAATAAAATTATTTTTTTTAATATCACAATAATAACATACTAGCAGATTCCAGCGCTCGAAATTCGAGTGCAATTTCTAGGAAACTTTATTTTTCAACTTAGCCCATTCACAAACCAATATTATTTTGGTTTATTATTATTGTGAATAAAGAAAACAAACTCATTAACAAACACATTGACAAATTTAATAAACACACACATAGCATATGTATAATTTTATCAACTTTTACTTAAAATAAAAAAAAAAATAAAAAAAAAAATCTGGTGAACAGCTAAAATGAAATACCTTTCAAATAATATACGTTTGATCAAAATCGGGATAAAACGTTAGAACAAAACATCGGTAACAAGAAATCGCCTAGCCTATTAATATTATAGGTAATATTAATGGTCTCGAAAATAAGTATTTATATCCTTCATTTTTTAATTTTATAAGAGAAGCAGCGATTAGAATCCACACAAAAATACTACTTTTACAATAATACCTACTATATATTTTCGACCGACGGATAATTACTCAAATCCAAATTTAATTGACGATATCAATGCAAGTATCGGTGATCTTGTACAAGAAATGAAAGATATTTATAAGTGTTTAAAGCTGGGATGGAAGGAGGAAATTCAATCGACAAAGTTGTTAATGCTAAAGTGGACGTCAAAGTTTGGTCAAACCATTATCCAATAAAGCTTAACATAAGGGTAGCAATAAAAAAAGGAACCAATTTAAAACTATCCTTACTTCATAAATAAAAATAAATATCAATATATTAATGCGTGATGGTAAATTTTTAGTTCCCTTTTTAAGCAAGATGCGAGCACGGAGGAGTGTGAAAATTGTCATAGTTATAGTTCATATGTAGGAGAAGCTGAGAATAATAAAATTTAAAAATATATTAAATTAAATAGAATAAAATATTTACAATAATTCGTTACACCCTGTTAATGCGAATGATTTAAATTATATATCAGACGCTTTGTGTTAAATTTAGGCTCATTTAAATATTCATAAATTTGTTGTATACATATATAGATTAACAAAACATTGGAAGACAAAAATTGAATGAAAATATAATATATTCTAGAATTTGCACCTCAATTTCGAGTGCTGGGCTTTACAATTCAAAAAAAAGGGAAATTATTTTTCACCTATTAAAATTTGCCCACACTCTATTATTTGGGAGGAGACATACAGAAAATTTAAACAAAATGGTTATTTTTTTATATTGTTATTAACAAACCCTTAGGGGATGACTCCTACAAATGCAATGTATGCTGTTAATTTCAGGATGATAGGTTATGAGAATAGGAAAAGAGGGAGTGGTGTTTTTGGATATTTGCCTTAAATTTTTGTTAGACTGCAACTGCCTGCAGCTATTTCGACTGATAAAAGAATTTTCTCTGTAATACGATATGCGGTCAGCTGTACAATAGACTACAAAATGATTTGATCTACAAGAGAAGCGGGTAGAGTGAACTGAAACTCGGGCATCTAGAACAATGAATTTCGGCTGGACATTTCCCTTGGTAGTAGCTATAGACATTGTTACACAACCCACATTACGGTGTTGTGCCAAAAAGTTAAAAAAGTTGAATATATATTATATTATGTCCTGTGGTTCCTATAAGGAACAAAGAGCCACAACGAACTCCTTCCATTCGGTCCTATTTGATGCTAGGTGTTTGATTTCCCTCCAGCTTAGCCCACTTTGGATTACTTCAGCTTCGAGTTGGCGCCTCCAGGAGTGCGACGGGCGTCCAACTCTACGTGTATTTCCATGGGGATTCCAGGCAATAGCAGCTTTAGTAGGGTCGCCTTGTGGTCTACGGAGTGCGTGACCAATCCAGCACCATTTTCGCTTAAGGATCTCGATGTTGATTGGACTTTGATTTGTTTGTGACCATAGTTGAGTGTTTGATATGGTGTTTGGCCAGAATATATTGAGGATCCTTCGTAGACAGCGGTTAACAAACACCTGTATGGCGTTTATTTCACGAGATGTTGTGTTCCATGACTCACAACCGTAAAGGAGCACCGATTTGACGCACGAATTGAAAATGCTGATCTTAGTGTGCTTTGAAATAGCAGTAGATTTCCATATAGGGCGGAGCATACCGTATGCCTGGTTGGCCTTTGACATTCTATAGGCGACGTCATTGCTGCTGCCGCCGTTGAATACACGTTTAAAATTAATACTCATCAGCGCCATCCTTTCTATACGGTCTAGAAAAGACTTTGGAGCTCTTGGCCAAATATTGGAGTTGTATTCCCTATTCGGTCAGATGTGAGTGGTAAAGATTTTAAGGAGATCAGAAGGAGGGAAATAATTTTTTTAACCTTTTTAGAAAAAAACAAGGCACTTGGATGCCTTTTTCGACACTTGAAACACATGTTTGTCTCAACGGACATCACATTGAATTCTCATGCCAAGAACATCAAGAGTATCCGACTCCTCCGTACCTATGCCACCCATATATAGGTGGCATTGTTGAATTGAGTCCTCTGTAAAATTAGCACTATACGCTTTCCGCCCATTTGGGGATCATCGATTGAGTGTGTCATTCATTGCCCCGTAAAATTGAATAACTGTCAAATGTTGCTGTCATCTGCGAAATCGAATATAGGATTGAAGGTTGGACTAAGAAAGCCATGCAGAAAGATATGGAAAAGAAAGCGCGAAAGAACAAAACCTTGAGGTGCTCCTGAATTAAGCTGAAACTCAATGGCTCGATATAAATCGAGAGAAGTCAATGCCGCCCTCAAATAAGATAACTTTTGATATTAATACACCGTGCCACACTCGATCCTACGCCCTGGAAATTTCTAGAGCAACTACTTTATTTTCACTAAAATTGTGAATGTCTCGACTTCAGTGCTCGGAAAGAAGAGCGAACAGGTCGCCCGTAGAACGATTTCTACGAAAGCTACAATTTTGATGGTTAAGAGATGAGTTGGCCTTTAGATAGTTAACGAGATGATAATTGATCGTGCTCTGTAATTTTCAGGGTTATTAGTCTCACCCCTTTTTAGGAATGGGTAGGACATTGGCAACCTTCCAGCAAGAAGGAAAGACTCTCGCAGGGTACGTTTCCACACCAGTGCTGTCGTAGCATTCAGCCCCGTACACTTGTATACGCTGAGATCCGAAAGAACCTTTCGAACTATACGAGCATAGTACACGATACCCTATCAAGTTCGGGTAGTGATTCATTGCTATCCAGCAAAACCGCATTTTTTGCAAAAAGTTCAGCTAGAAGCCTAGCCTTATCTATCGGTTCAGTATTTGGTTATTAATTATAAGAGTTGAAATAGCAGAACTAGCATTACTCTGTACTCCCCTAACAAATGACCGAAACTCTTGCTGCCCGTAGAATCAGAAAGAACTTTAGCATAATGCTGAGCTTACTGCAATAAACTGTTTGATGTTGATGTTTGCTTAATAATTCCTGGGATTGATTACGCCCATTTTCCCTTCTCTATACGCTGCATAAAATATTGAAACAAAAACAGAAATTTTCAAAAATTTTTGTTTAATAAATAAATATCTATATGTAGAAATTATGGGCCAGTTTTTTTTTTTTTTTTTTTGGTTAGTATGGGTTTCGTTAATTGAGTAAAACTTTAGTGAATTTTGGTCGACAAATGTGCATACATACATATATCTTGCACAAACAAAACTAGTACGAGTACAAATCAAAATAGCATACACATAAACAACTAGCGGCTAGATGAGTTTGTGAGTAAAATACCAAAAAAAAAAAAAAATATATACATACACATATACATATACATATGTATATATTCTTATACATATATACATATATTAACATATTTACACCCTATACCACTATGTGGTTTGGGTATAATGACGTTGTGCTGTTGTTTGTAACTACCAAAAAAATTTGAACTAGACTCATCTTTTATTATACCGCTCGACTCACTTTCTAAGTTGATTTAGCGATGTCCATCCTTCCGTCTGTGTGTCCATGTAAATTTTGTAATCAAACTACAGGTCGCAAATATGAATATATTTTGATGAAATTTGGTGCTTAAACTTCTACCGGCCATAGGATGAATGCTGTTGAAATTGGTGAAATTCAGTACATGTTCACACCTAGTTTTCATACAAATGACCCCTAAGAAATCGACTTAAATTGCCATAAGATCCAAATTATCATACAGATCTCAGTCAAATATATCCATTAATCAGTAGTCCAAAAATAATCCCCATAGGGCAATTCTTAGTCATAGGCCCCATATAGAGCTGGTGCCAAATCACCGCATTCGTTATCGAAATTTGCGATCGAAACTATTTTTTTATTTCCCAAAATAAAATGTTAAGAATAATTTTTCTTTCTCACAGTTGAAGAATTATTGCCTCTGGTTAAGAAGAAAAGCGAATCGTGGTCAAGCGTTTTTCCGTCTTCTTCAAATATTAAACCCAAATATGGAATTTCGATTGATTTTACTCGATATCGAATTCGGTTATTTGGCCCCAGCCTCCCGATCTTCACTTAAATCTTTCAAAAAACAAAAATATTGCACAGATTTTTCTCAAATTTGGTTTGAATACATTTTCTCAAAATATAAGTGACCTTACCAGATATGGTCAAGATCGGTCCATATATCGACCTAGTCCCTATATAAATATAGCATCCGATATGAATTTTTTCATATCTTCAGCCAAAAAAATTAATAACAAAGCCACTCAAATTTGATTTATGCTTACTTTCTCTATCGAATTAGTTGGACCGAAGAGATAGGGTCTCTAAACCATGGTATAGGGTATCGTATAATCGGTCTAGGCTGACTATAATTTCTTACTGTTGTGTTTTAATAATATGATAACTAAATGGAATACAGACATATTCATGACGTCTTTTTTATAATGTTAAATAAGACGAAGTATACAAAATAGAAACTAATTAATTTAAAATATTAAATATTTAATGGAAACAAATTTTAAGTTAAAATAAAATAAAAATTGTTTATAAAATTATGTAATTAAAAATGACCTTAAGTCCTATACATTCATATATTATAACAATTTTTTATTTTTTATTTATACACACTTCATGTGTATAAATTTTAATATGGGAAAATTTTAATATTTAAGATTTGGTTTTAGTTAAGCTTTTTAGTTGTTTCGCTTTATTTATTTTTTATTTATTTTTTTTTTGTAAAATTGATTCCCAAAACCAAAAAAAAAAAACCTTGTAAACCAGTTTAATAATATACAATATTAATGTTTATATATTGTTTTGTATTTAGCCCATTAACACCACAAAAACAAAATTTAATTATATAATTTTTGTAATTTATTTTTTATTATCATTAAATCTGTTTCTTGTTTCTGTATTATTCTTCTTTCAATGTTTTGAAATTTATGAATATTTTTGATATTTTCTAAACATGTGCATGCTAAAAATAATTAAAAGAAAGAAATTCAAATATAAAAAAAAAAACAAATGCTAAATATATAGATGATGGCGAAGAAGATGATGATGATGATGATGTTGTTATTTGTACTACTAAATATAGAAGAATACAAAATTCATATACAATTCATGATTTTAAGTGTAGAGAAAAGTTTTTATTTTTATAAAGAAAAACTAAAACAATTTGGTTTTCGTTATGGTTTTTTTTTAAATTTATAGAATTTCAAATTAATATTTTTGTTTCAATAATAAAGTAAATTTTTAAAAAATAAAAAAGAAATGATTTCAATATTAAAATTTGGTTCAGAGATAATATACATTTTTAGGGAAAAAATATATTCTGAATCTGAATTTTCACTCGAATTTCGAGGGCTGGAATCTGCTAGTCAGTATTAAACAGTTTTCTTAAATATTAATAGGCTAGGCGATTTCTTGTGACCAATGTTTTGTTCTACCGTTTTCTCCCTATTTTGACCAAACGTATATTATTTGAAAGGTATTTATTTCTTTTTAGCCGTTTTGCAGATTTAAAATTTTTTTAATTGTTTCCTTTGTTTTGATTAAATTACATTTAAAATTGCTACTAAAACATACATAAAATTATACAATGCTATGTGTGTGTTTAATAAATATGTTAATGTGTTTGTAATAAAAACGAGTTTGGTTTCTTTGTTGAATTGGCTATAATTGATTAGCATACTTTTAGGGTTTTTTTTCATGAAAAGATAAATTTCCTAGAATTGCACTCGAATGTCGAGGGCTGGAATCTGCTAGTTAGTATTAAACTGTTTTCTTAAAATACTATAAAAGAAGGAATTTTGACTCAGAGGAACCGCAAGTTATTGAATTTATTGAACAACTTAACCAGCTGTTTCATTAACAATTTGCTTAACACCTAAATGTTATTATTTAATTAATATGTTAATTTTTCTTTTTTTTTCATTAATCTATATATTCAGCCCAATTCTAAACAAAAATTCCGCATGAAATATCTCACTTCTCCCTTTTCCCCTATAATGAATAAAAATTCCTTCAGCAAAAAAATGGGGAAAAAGAAGTTATTCTCAATGCACTTGACTTTGGTTTTTTCTCTCAAAAAATTTCCCTTGCAAAACAGACGGGAAGTTTACATGAAAATGTAAGAAGTTTTTTGATAAAACAAAATTTAAACAAAAAAAATAATGTTTTATTGTTCTTGTAGGTTGGATACCACAAATAAAGCCCAACTTCAACTTTTGTTAACATTAATGAAAGCCAATTCACGAATTGATTGCGTTTTTTCATAGATTCAGCCCGCAATTGACTTCTAGCTATCCTTTATCTATTTCCTTGTTGTTATTCTACAATACCAATTTCCCACCACAAGTGCTCGCGTTATAGCTATGCTATTCATTTTTATACTCTCCACACCTCAGTGGCAGAGCGTATATATAGGTTTGTCATTCCGTTTGTAACGCATCGAAAAACTAATTACCGACCCCATAAAGTATATATATTCTTGATCTTTATCACAGCTCGAGTCGATATAGCGATGTCCGTCTGTCTGTTGTAATCACGCTCTTTCACAAAAAAAAAAAAAAAAACTTAACTGGGCAAGGCTGCAATAATATCATTTGCCATAGTTCCCAGCAGGTTAGTAATAAAAATGGGCTAAATCGGGCATCATTATGCTTAGATACGAGCAAAAATATGTAGATACCTCTAAAAAAAAACAGAAAACCCAGTGTGTTTGTTGTAGTATTTTAGAGGTTGAACATAATAGTTGTACAACAACATTCACAGTTCAAAAAAGCCACAAAAAAGATGATCATATCAACAAACACAACTGCCATGAGCTACATATGTTAGTAGCATTGGCAAATATTTTTTTATCGTTAACACGAAAAAATGAAAACGAAAAATGGAAAATAAAACTTAAAAATGAAAAATGGGAAAAAGAAAATGAAAAATGAGAATGGAAAATAAAGAATGAAAATGAAAAATGGAAAAAGAATCATGAAAAACGGAAAATGGAAAATAGAAAAAAAAAACATGATAAACGGAAAATGAAAACAGAAATATAAAAAAAGGAAAATGAAAACTGAAAATTGAAAAATTAAAAATGAAAATGAAAGATGGAAAATGAAATATTAAAAATGAAAAATGGAAAATCAAAAATGAAAAATGGTAGATGGGAAATAAAAAATGGAAAACTAAAATTGAAAAAAGGGAGAATGGAAAATGAAAAAAGGAAAACGGAAAATTAAAAAAGAAAAATTAAAAATGGAAAATAGAAAATGGAGAATGGAAAATGAAAAATGGAAAATGGAAAATAAAAAATTGAAAATGAAAATGAAAATGAAAACTGAAAATTGAAAAATGGAGAATGAAAATGAAAAATGGAAAAAGAAACATGAAAAATGGAAAATAGAAAATGAAAAATGCAGAATGGAAAAGGAAAAGGAAAAACGGAAAATGAAAACAGGAAAATAAAAAAAGGAAAATGAAAACTGAAAAATTAAAAATGAAAATGAAAGATGGAAAATGAACAACGGAAAATGAAATATTAAAAATGAAAAATGGAAAATCAAAAATGAAAAATGGTTAATGGGAAATAAAAAATTTAAAACTAAAATTGAAAAAAGGGAGAATGGAAAATGAAAAAAGGAAAACGGAAAATGAAAAATTAAAAATGGAAAATGAAAAATGGAAAATAGAAAATCAAATATTGAGAATGGAAAATGAAAACTGCAAATTGAAAAATAGAAAATAAGAAATTGAAAATGAAAATGAAAACTGAAAATTGAAAAATGAAGAATGAAAATGAAAAATGGAAAAATAAACATGAAAAATGGAAAATAAAAAATGAAAATTGAAAAATGAAAAATGCAGAATGGAAAAGGAAAAAACAAAAAATGAAAACTGGAAAAAAAGGAAAATGAAAAATGAAAACTGAAAATTGAAAAATTGAAAATGAAAAATTAAATATTAAAAATGAAAAATGGAAAATCAAAAATGAAAAATGGTAACTGGGAAATAAAAAATGGAAAATTAAAACTGAAAAAAGGGAGAATGGAAAATGAAAAAGGGAAAACGGAAAATTAAAAAAGCAAAATTAAAAATGGAAAATGCAAAATGGAAAATGAAAAATGGAAAATAGAAAAGAAAAAGGGAGAATGGAAAGAGAAAAATGGAAAAAGAAAAATGGAAAATGAAAAACGGAAAATGAAAAATGAGAAATGGAAAATGAGAAATGAAAAATGGAGAATGGAATAGGAAAAATGGAAAATGAAAAACGGAAAATGAAAAATGGAAAATGATAAATGGAAAATGACAAATGGTAAATGATAAATTATATATTAAAAATTAGATATTAATAATTAAAAATTAAAATTTAATAATTAAAAATTAATAATTAAAAATTAAAATTTAAAATTTAGAATTGAAAAATGAAATTAAAAATTAAAAACTAAAAATGAAATTTTAAAATTGAAAAATTAAAAATTTTAAATTTAAAATTGCCTGTCATCAGATAAAAATATTTTAAAATTTGCTAATTTTAAATATCAATAATTTTTAGGAAAGAATCATTTGTATTTTTTTTAATGATCGTATAACTTCTAAGGACTCAAAACATTCTAAGAGGGATCAAACTTTTGGTGTTATAAAGCCGGCTGTGTTAAATAATGAATTGCGCTAGTGTTCTATGAAGGACTCATGGAACTTATAGGATTTCTGCTCTAGTAATCAAATAGTAATTAATTCTTTCTATAGAAACATGATCATTATTTTTTATAAAAAGAAGAAAAAAAAACAATTAACTTTAATTAGTATTCGGGATTAATGTTTCAGTATCGGCAATAGTTTTAAAGTCGTATGCGTAAACATTTGGTGTAATATTGAGTTTTAGATGCAGGTGGAGGGTATCAAAAAATTCGGCACAGCCGAATTTAACACTCTTACCTGTTTTATTTAATTTTTCTTTAAAATAAATTTATTTTCGTTTGCACACAAAAAAAAAACAGAAAATTAATTGTCAATAAGCAAAACAACTGGCTTCGAAATTCAATGATGCCACTCATTAATTTTTTTGTACACGCGGAATTTATAATTGGAGGATTTTTTGCTCGAGAAAAGTATTTTCCGTGTGAAAGAAATTCCTTGAGAATATTCTTAATTGGGCTGATTATTATATTTTGATTAATATGTACATAAATTTTAAACATAAAACTTTCCTCCACCATTTTACTGATTTTTCAATTACTGCTGTGAACTCACTTTTCCTGACTGGTCCAATTATTTTCTTTTTAAAACATCAAATAAATTTTTATCAAGCACATTTGAGCGTTGCGGTTTGGATGAATTTCTTTAATGATATCTATGGCTTCGTTAAATGATAATAAAGCACACTTCAGGGACCGTACTGCAAAAATGATTAAAATATTGGTAAAACAAAAAAATGGCATTAAAGTTAGCCACATAAACGCGCAGAGTCTTTCGTGAAAAATTGACGAGTTTCGGCATATCTTTGAAAATTCTGGTATGGACGTTATATTTGTATTTGAAACTTGGTTTGACGAATCAATTGCAGATACTCTCGTATCAGTGGACGGTTATAGACTTTACAGAGCTGACAGAACTGATGGATACGGAGGTGTTTGATAGGGTGGAACATATATTCTTAGAAATACGTTATGTGCGAGGTAAAATTCTTGTTGGTAGTGGCTACAGACCAAATCGCAATATATACCTTGGTTACTTTTATGAAATGTCGACCACTGATTTTATACCCTATTATAACATTATAATTTCTGGAGATTTTAATTCAAACCTTTTACTAAACTGTGGTATGGTCGAAAATATGAAATCCTTCACTGTCACTCCCGTGAATATGCATATTCCAATACACTTCACAGCCACCAACAGCACATGATTGGATTTATTTTTTGTTTCTAATGAAGAAAACGCTGTGATATATGACCAACTCTCTGGTCCACGTTTTTCTAAGCACGATCTTATATTTATGACTTGCGACATACTGCTAAAAACTCCCAGTAAAACCTTAGAATTTAGAGACTTCAAAAATATTAATAACCCATACTTGGAGGAAGCATGTTGCGAAATAGATTGGAACCTCATTTACTTTATGTTGTCAGCTATTCTTCTTGAAAAATCATATCTCAGCTTTATATAATACTATAGTCCCAATCAAAGTCAGGCCAACATGTAAGCCACAAACACCCTGGTTCAGAACAGAGATTAGAAAACTTATTGATTATAGTGATGAAGTTTTTTTCGATGGAAGCGTTTCAAATCAGATGACCTACACGAATTATATCGCACAGCAAGGAGAACAGTTAATAAATGCATTAGAAAGGCTAAGACATACAATGCTGAAAAGTTTTCCGCATCAATTGATACCAAGAAAAAATGGAAAACCATTAGAAAAATTGGAATTGGCAGGACTAAAAGATCAGCGGATATTTCAGCATCAAATCCCAATTAAATTAACGCGAATTTTATTATTATCCCTAAGCCTCAAGCTGATCACACATGCTCCAATATCTATACCGATAACTATCCCCCTGAAACCTTTTTCTCATTTGAATGCCTTCGTCAGTTGGACGGACTTAAGAGTCAGTCAGTCGATAAAGTCAAATGCAACTGCTATTGATATTATCCATCCTACATTTTTAACAAAATAATCACAACGAGCACTTCCAAACGATGGAAACAAGCTTAAATTCTGCCGGTACAAAAGTCAGCCACTGAATATCGTCCTATAGCTATTTTACCTTATCTGTTAAAGGCATTTTTAAACAATAATAATTTAAACAATAATAACAATGTCATGAGCGGGATACCAAATTTAATAAATAAAATAAATAAAGAAGAATAAGAAAATATATGTTCAAAGTTGGGTTTTTAGAGATGTACTAAGTTTAGTACAATGGACGCTTAGGAGTGGTAGTTTGCAAAACATCCTCTTTCCAAACATAGCGTTTTCAGGCACTTATCACGATTTTAGCACATAAGACATCTAAGTTGGTTTAGTATTTTTTGGGGGTTGTGACCATAATTTTTCTGTCTTCTCCATCAATTCCAGAAGACGTTTGCCTAGCTTCTTTGTGATTCTTGTCGCTCAGATATGTGCGTGCTATATGCCTGCGAAACCGTTACTGATTAATACGATCGTCAGGGTTTATAATGCATTTGAAATAGTCATGTCCACTACCTAAGGAAACAACACCTACCACCACTTTTTTCCTTTCATTGCAATTCGGTATCTTCCTATAGACTGATCCATTTGATCTACCCCACCCATGCCTTTATTATAACTTTGGTGAACTTGAGGTACCTCTACATAAACTTTTTATAGCGAAATTTGTTCCAATCTTCAAACATTGTTATCATTTTATCTAACCATAAGAATTTCGTTTATCTTATCAAAGCTATGGTCGTATTCAGCCTTGGGCTTTTTACGCATATCCTTCGATGAAATCAGTAGCTCTGTATCCCAGGTTCTTCATTAAAGTATGTGTTTCTCTAAAGTATGTGTTCCTCTAATGTTAGCAAATTACAATAACCATCGAAGTTGGTCAATGCCCAGTTACGAAATTCGCCCATCGATAAATTTTAATGTAACATTCCGAATACAACTTCTCAAAGCGGGCGCATTTGAAACATCTTATCAGTAGATGTCATGGTCAAAGCGTTGTCTGCAAAATGCAGACAATATATTTCTTGACATGCAGTCTGAAACTAATGTCGTCATCCAAGCTCCAATATGACCTTTCAATAGGTAATTTATGATAACCGGTGAGTATAAGTATGCCAAAGAATTCACGGAGTTCCCCTCTGGTAAAAACGCTATCGTACCTATTGTTTTGTCCTACATTATTGTTCTTCGCTTTGCGATACGCTTTAGCACTTTATCGTCAAAAAGATGCTCAAAGACTTTCACTGGGGTCATATCATGTAAGATTTGCGAAACATTAGCACGTCGTACTTCAATATATTTTGATCTGTAGTAACGGGTGATTTTTTAAGAGCTTGATAACTTTTTTTTAAAAAAAAACGCATAAAATTTGCAAAATCTCATCGGTTCTTTATTTGAAACGTTAGATTGGTCCATGACATTTACTTTTTGAAGATAATTTCATTTAAATGTTGACCGCGGCTGCGTCTTAGGTGGTCCATTCGGAAAGTCCAATTTTGGGCAACTTTTTCGAGCATTTCGGCCGGAATAGCCCGAATTTCTTCGGAAATGTTGTCTTCCAAAGCTGGAATAGTTGCTGGCTTATTTCTGTAGACTTTAGACTTGACGTAGCCCCACAAAAAATAGTCTAAAGGCGTCAAATCGCATGATCTTGGTGGCCAACTTACCGGTCCATTTCTTGAGATGAATTGTTCTCCGAAGTTTTCCCTCAAAATGGCCATAGAATCGCGAGCTGTGTGGCATGTAGCGCCATCTTGTTGAAACCACATGTCAACCAAGTTCAGTTCTTCCATTTTTGGCAACAAAAAGTTTGTTAGCATCGAACGATAGCGATCGCCATTCACCGTAACGTTGCGTCCAACAGCATCTTTGAAAAAATACGGTCCAATGATTCCACCAGCGTACAAACCACACCAAACAGTGCATTTTTCGGGATGCATGGGCAGTTCTTGAACGGCTTCTGGTTGCTCTTCACTCCAAATACGGCAATTTTGCTTATTTACGAAGCCATTCAACCAGAAATGAGCCTCATCGCTGAACAAAATTTGTCGATAAAAAAGCGGATTTTCTGCCAACTTTTCTAGGGCCCATTCACTGAAAATTAGACGTTGTGGCAGATCGTTCGGCTTCAGTTCTTGCACGAGCTGTACTTTATACGGTTTTACACCAAGATCTTTGCGTAAAATCTTCCATGTGGTCGAATAACACAAACCCAATTGCTGCGAACGGCGACGAATCGACATTTCACGGTCTTCAGTAACACTCTCAGAAACAGACGCAATATTCTCTTCTGTACGCACTGTACGCATTCGTGTGGTTGGTTTAATGTCCAATAAAGTAAACTGAGTGCGAAACTTGGTCACAATCGCATTAATTGTTTGCTCACTTGGTCGATTATGTAGACCATAAATCGGACGTAAAGCGCGAAACACATTTCGAACCGAACACTGATTTTGGTAGTAAAATTCAATGATTTGCAAGCGTTGCTCGTTAGTAAGTCTATTCATGATGAAATGTCAAAGCATACTGAGCATCTTTCTCTTTGACACCATGTCTGAAATCCCACGTGATCTGTCAAATACTAATGCATGAAAATCCTAACCTCAAAAAAATCACCCGTTATATGGAAAAATTAAATAATATGGTAAAAATTTTCTCCAAATTGGTGTTGCAGCACTACTGTCAATTCTTTTTATACCCTATACCACCATGTGGTTTGGGTATAATGACTTTGTGCTGCTGTTTGTAACTACCAAAAATGTTTGACCTAGACACATCTTTTATTATACCGATCGGCTCAGAATCACTTTCTGAGTCGATTTATCGATGTCCGTCCGTCCGTCTGTGTGTCCATCAAAATCGGGATAAAATGATAGAACAAAACATCGGTCACAAAAAATCGCCTAGCCTATTAATATTAAAGATTTGTTGAACACATAGAAGATATATAAATGGGTTTGCTAATAAATAATTTTATAAGAGCCTATAGATATGCTAATCAATTTTGACCAATTTTGTACATTGTATAGTTTTTTATTTGAAGCTTATATATGTGTTTTATGTATGTGTTAGTAGTAAATTTAAATTAACCAAATAAACCACAAACTGAACCAATTTTAATTTTAAAAAATAAAGAAATATTTTTCAAATGGTATATATATATTTTTTCTTTTTTTTTTCTCAAAATCGGTTGATAACTAAAAGCGTAAAATGGGTCAGAAGGAATCGTCTTGCCTATTAATATTATAGATTATTTTTCTTTCGTATTGCTGTTTTTTGTATTTATTTCGAGATAACGTTAAAGAAAAGTGTGGCAATATCTAATACGACAAAAACACACACATTAACAAAAACAAAAGTCATATATTTTTAAAAGTTTTCTTTCATGTTCATTGAAATCTCGAGACCCTACAAACCGATTTCGTTGATTTTAAAAAGCAACCTGCTCAGTAAATCAGTGAATAATTTCCACTAAAAACGAGCAACCCATCTGAGCTGTTGAGGACGTGATCGTGATTTTCACAGACGGACAGACGGACATCACCCTTGACGTGTATTTTGAAAGTTTTAATCGTAAAATGCAATTTATACAAATTTGTGTCCATGCTAAATAATGTATCTTAACGAAAAGAGTGAAATATCCCCAAAAAATTTTAGGTGAATATTAAATAACTTGATGTTTTCATACATAACATATCAAGTGTGTTCAACTGCGCAAAATGTCACTTGAAATTTGTTACAAAAATTTCGAGGTTTTCTACCAGCAACAAAATATCTTCAATTATTTACTTAAAGTAAAATTTGAAATTTGCGTGATTTACTTTAGTATCAGAAAACTTGCTTAATTAAAAATTAAAAACTTATTTTTAGTAGTATAAATTGGGATTTTATTCAAAATAAAATATTTCACTAATGATTTTATTTTAATTGTTTGTCTTTCTCTTCTTTTATCATTTCAGATAATCCATAAATACAACAATGCCTGTAGCTGCTAAAACTTGAAATTTGTTAAGCTCTTTAAAACAACAACAATAACAGCAATTTAAATTTCCTAAAAGTTAAACCTGCTGTTCCTTATAAAGGAAATAGATAGAAAACGTTTAAACTGCGGCTTGAAATGCTTATAGAAATTCACCAAAATCATTTGAGTATTTGTTAGATGCGCTGTTTTTGTTAAAAATATATCCTGGAAAAGGTTTCCTTACTTTAACTGCACAACTAAATAATAGTGCGGTTAGATTTTAGCTACTAAAATCATAAAGAAGAAGAAAAAGTGCAAGAAATCATTTACTCATTTATTCTAGTCATTTACAAGATACATGTGTCACCTGTCTGTAAAATTTGGAATTTTATTTTGCTTCTCCATGTAGCTGATTGTTAATTCGTACATGCTTAAATAATTTCAAAAATTTTTGAAACTTGTCAAAGAGTACTAAAAATTAAAAAAAATAATAACAATAAAATAAAATAAGCAAACAAATTCTATAAACATTCAAAAAAGCAGAACGAAGAAGCAGCTGTTTATAAAAAAAAATCATTGCAGTGTTCGTAGGCGATATCGTCCTTAACTTCGTGACTATCTCGTTAAACCACGTTACAATAAGCACTGAGTGAGTGTGATATTCAATCAATTAAAAGCAAAACTCCCCCCTTACGTAATTTCGCATCCCTGGCCTCCGACAGAGTTGGCAGCTTGTTTTCTTTTGCATAAATAAATCTATAAACAAATTTATTTATAAAAACACGCTAGTATTTTTACCACTATATAAATTTTAATAACATCAAAAAATATATATACATAAATATATTATATAAATAACAAAAATGGCTGCTATGGTTAATATGACCAGCCTTTTAAATGGCAAAGATTCACGTTGGCTGCAGCTAGAAGTATGTCGGGAATTTCAAAGAAATAAATGTTCCCGCCAAGATACCGAATGTAAATTTGCCCATCCGCCAGCAAATGTTGAAGTTCAAAATGGCAAGGTCACCGCCTGCTATGATAGCATTAAGGTTAGTAGGCTTAATAATTTTTTTTCTAATATAACGCATGCCTTTAAATATTTAGTACATAAATAGTTAATACTAAAAATGATTGTAGCATTGAAACAAAGATGATTTTTTTTTTTTTTTGTTGTCTTCTTTTTGGTTTATGGCGAATCATTTTAACTAAACATTTAACCTATAAACTATTACTTAAATTTTAAAATAATTTTTTTGTTTTTATTTAAATCGAGACGAATGCGTGATAATTGAGCCTTTCGAACATTAACTGACTATAACTTCAACAGTTCTTCGGTCAACTACGATCTCCGTTATTGGGGTTGTGTTTTGGAGCTATTGAAAGCTAACAACTTCGTTGACTTTTGAAAAAGTGGAAAAAGGCGAATTTCGAGTGTTCATTAAACATTAGTTTTTACGATATAGTTTTGTCCGATCGGAAAGTGCAATTGTTGATGATTGTTGCTGCCTTTGGTATATCATATAGTTCTGTGATTTCGATTTTTATTGATCAGTTGATGTTAAGAAAGCCGCGTTAGCTCATAAACGCAATCGTGTGATAATTTCAAAAAAAAGTTTTTGCCGTTGCTGAACAGAGAGTTTGGGTTTTTGCGTCGTTTTATAATGGGGGATGAAATATGGATGTCAGCAAGCCCATGGTTAATTTTTAATTTTTTTTTTTTTGCGTAATCGGAATTGATTTCCTTCAAAAGAGTAACAGAAAAAATAGTAAATCCTATGCCAACTTATTGTACCGATTTCTAAAAAAAAAATACCTTAATGATTCAGAATCAAGAGATGATCAGTTTTTATGAACAAAAATTCAAAAACTGTTTTGGAATCTGGACATTATAAGCAAATTTTTTTTCACAAAATTAGTTTTAGGTATTTGGTTCAAAAATTTGATAAGAACTCCTTAAATGCATTTAATATTATATTAAAACCTAAAGAAATGGCTCAGAATAAAGACATTTAGCTCCAAACTTGAATATGTATTAATAAAATAACGAAACATTATTATAATAGTTATAGTCATTACTGATTCATTGATCTGCTGATTTTGTAACGCTATGGGAATCTGTATAGGTATGCTTAATTACAATTAATCATATAATTGAATAAAAAACTCGTACGTACATGTAAACAAGCACAGCTCAGACCAACAAACACATAATTTAATTTTCATATCAATAATGTGTGTTTCTAAATTTTGTACGATGCCGAATTCAATCATGACTGTGTTTCGTTTTAATATTTCGTTTTGTACACGAACATGTTTCTATTACATATTTTTTGTTTCGAACACACATAAGAATCGAGTGTAGCTTTATTTGAAGTTCGTGTACTTGCACGTGTACTGTTAAAAAAACTGAACATGTTCTTGAACGCGTACATCTAAAAATTAAAACATTATCCATTCGCGATCGGGAAAATTTGATAGAACGCTACAATAACGGCAACAATTGTTTCAACCAAATTTATTAAAAAAATCTAAAATAATTCATTAGCGGTTATAAAAAATAAAAATAATAATAATAGAGATTACAATAAAAATAAAAAAAATTAAAAATTAAAAAAATAATAAAACAAAAACGAAATTAAGTGATAAACAACATATAAAGTTTTCTATTTTATTACAACCTTTTTGTATTTACTAGCAGATTCCAGCACTCGAAATTCGAGTGCAAATTCTACGAAATTTTATTTTTTCATTTAATAAAGACGTCACAATTCAACTCATTTTAAATGAAGAAAACAAACTCAACACATTAACACAATCACATTAACAAATCTAATAAACACACACATAGCATTGTATAATTTTATGTATCAAGTTTAAATGATCACAACTCCAAAAAAATATTCCAGACGATGAAAATCTGTAAATCTGGGTAACAGCTAAAAAGGAATACCTTTCAAATGATAAACTTTTGTCAAAATCGGGGTAAAACTGTGAAACTTACATCGGTCACGAGAAATCGCCTTGCCTATTAATATTATAGATTTTTTGTTTATTTTTATTATTATCTTTTTACTTTTATTTTTTTATAACTGCTAATGACTTATTTTAGATTTTTTAAATAAATTTAGTTGTAACAAATGTTGTCGTTATTATAGGGGTGTATTAGATTTTTCCGAGCGCGAGTGGATAATGTTTTAGTTATTAGATGTGCGCGCTCAACAACATGTTTTTTTAGCAGTACACGTGCAAGTACATGAACTTAAAATAAAGCTACTCTCGAATCTGTGTGGCTTATGTGTGTTCGAAACAAAAAATATGTGATAGAAAAATGTTCGTGTACGTAACGATATATTAAAACGAAACACAGTCATGATTATGTTCGGCACCGTACAAATTTTAGAAACACACAAAAATATCAAAATAAAAATATATGTTGGCTGCTTTAGAACAGAACATTGTGTGCTTGATGTATGTATTTTCTGAACCTTGAATTTCGTTCCCTCTTTAAAAAGTATTTTTACAGTTGCCAGATTAAAAACATAAACTTTTGGCTGGGAACATAACATCACATATATCTCGCAAACTATTTGAAATATTGACACTTACGTATGATACCCCATATGAATTGAGTGGTAACAATTTTTAAGGTTGTCAGGTCAAACAAGTAAAAATGTTAAATTCGGCTGTGCGGAATACTTGATACCCCATTGGGGTTCTAAACACAATATTATAACCAGGGATGTCAACACTAAGGCTGACGTCAGAGTGCGCGCTACATGCTATGCTATACTAGAAGCTATAATATGTAATTCATGCTAAAGCAATTCTAAGGGATTTAATCATTTTTATATTTTTATTTTTTTAATTTTTCAATTTTTATCACAATAAGTCGATTATTTGTTTGGTCACAAAGTACACTTCTGTCTTGAATTTTTCGATATCAATTTTCATTTTAATATATATACTATATATGAACTTTGTTACACAGTCTCACCCGAATACGTGGGCATAAGTAAAATAATGATTTTATTGTTAATTCTAACGTCTAGGGGAGGAAAAACGACCAAAAAAAAAGGAAACATTGTATATTTGGTATCTACTAAACAAACGAATCTAGGAATATGAAATGTGGTATGTGGATTCCACTAGAGATAGAAATATCAGATGAGAAGAAAACTTTTGGAAATTCAGATGCAGAGGGGCTAAAAAGCGGTCCGTAAGTGTAATAGGGTACCTTTTTGTATCTTTTTTACAAAGTAATTTAGGAATACGAAATTTGATATAAAGATTCCACCAGAGACACAAACATCGGCCAAGAATAAAAAGTTTTTAAATTTGAGCCTTCAGGGGTTAAAAGCGGACAAAAAAGGGAAAATGATACGAAATCAATCTAGGAATATGAAATTTGGTGTGAAGACTCCATCGGGGAAACAAATATTGGCTCAGGATTAATTTTTTCGAAATTCGTCCATATATGGGGGAAAAACGGCCGAAAAGGGTAGAAATTGTACCTTTCTGCATCTTCTTAACATATTAATCTATATATATGAATTTTGGTATATAGACTCCACCGAATACGTGGGTATCAGTCCAGAATGAATTTATAGCTTATTCTAACGTTCAGGGATGGAAACACGACCAAAAAGGGGAAAGAGTGTACATTTGTTATCTTCTAAACAAACGAATCTAGGAATATGAAATATGGTATGTGGATTCCACTAGAGATAGAAACACCAGATGCCGGGGGTAAAAATGGCCAAAAAATGGTAAAAATGTTATCTTTTTGTACCTTCTTAGCATATAACTCTATACTAGCAGATTCCAGCCCTCGAAATTCGAGTGCAAATTCTAGGAAATTTTATTTTTTCATTAAATAAAGACCCTAAAGATATGTTAACCAATTGGCAAATCAACGCAAAAAAAACAAACTCATTTTTATTAGAAACACATTAACAAATATAATAAACACACGCATAGAATTGTATAATTTTATGTATGTGTTACTAGCAACTTTAAATACAATTTAATCAAAATAAAGGAAAAAAATTTAAAATCTGTAAATCTGCAAAACGGCTAAAAAGAAATAGCTTTCAAATAATATACGATAGGTAAAAATCGGGATAAAACGGTAGAACAAAACATCGGTCACAAGAAATCGCCTAGCCTATTAATATTATAGATACATACGCACAGAAACAGTGTTGCCATAATTTGAAATTGAAAAGATGCTAAATTGTAAAAAAAAGATGCTAAAACGTACTGGAGTCAAAATAAAAGATGCTAAATTTTTTTTTAATTCCATTACCTTTTTATTGAAAAATTAGGTACTTATTAATTAATTCTTTGTATTTTAAATGGAAAAATGGATATAAAACATAAGTTTCGATTTATATTTTTAAAATTTTAAATAAAATTTTTTTAATTAAATATTTTAAATCAAATATTTTTAATTTTAGAGAGATTTTTTTAAATTTCAAATATAACAGAATTTACATTATCAAAAGATACGAGTATATCTATAATATTAATAGGCTAGGCGATTTCTTGTGACCGATATTTGGTTTTACCGTTTTATCCCGATTTTCATCAACCATATGTTATTTGAAAGGTATTTCTTTTTAATCGTTTTGCAGATTTACAGATTTTTAAATTTTTTCTTTATTTTGTGTAAACTGCATTTAAATTTGCTACTAACATATACATAAAATTAAATTATACAATGCTAAGTGTGTGTTTATTAAATTTGTTAATGTGTTTGTAATAAAAATTATTTTTTTTGTGTTGATTTCCGAATTGGCTATAATTGATTAGCATACATTTAGGGTCTTTATTTAATGAAAAAATAAAATTTCCTAGAATTTGCACTCGAATTTCGAGGGCAGCACTCGAATTTCTTCTTGGCTCTGATATTTTTCTGACGATCGACTTTCAACGACATCGCTCGGTATATTGTAAGTGTAACAGCACCCATTTTTCAATTTCAAACCTTCTTCTATACGTATTACAGAACATAGCAAAGTTTGCTTTTAACTAAAGTCATTAAATTAAACGAACGTTCAACTCGGGCTTTTGAGAAAGACAAAACAAATAAAGACAATACAAATGTGGATAACTCTTTAAATGGACTTTCGCCAATAGAATTTTTGTTTACTTCAATCCATAAAGAGTTTGTGTTCAGTGTTGTATCCCAATATTGTTCTGTGAGATAACTCAATTGGATTTGAATTTTTTCTGTTTCAGATAATCTAAATTTAAACTCTTCTAATATATTGGATATCGATTTTTTTACCCGGTTAAATGTGTTTTGTATTGAAAATTTTGGAATTTTTTTTAATGCAATTATATTTTTTGGCAATCGACTTTTTAATTCATTAAAAACCGTTGTTGCTGTTTACATTCTTCTATTTCAAAATGTTTTGTTATATTTGTTGAAAGAAACGAGCAGAGTGTAAAAAGAGTAGTACACAAACTTCTCGTATTACACTTTGAGAAATTTTAGCATATCAATACCATTAAAATTAAAATTAGATATATATTCAAAAATAATGATAAAAAATCAAAAAAAAAAAGATGCTAAAAGCAACTTTTTATTAATAAAAGATGCTAAGTTAGCATCTAGCAACTTTTCATAAATTTTGGATGCTAAGCAACAAAAAAAAGTTGCTAAATCTAGCAACTAAAATGCTAAAATGGCAACACTGCACAGAAAACAGATTCGTTGTGGCTACCAAATATATTGCCAACCGAATTGCGATGAAGTTAATAACCGAATGTTGAGTTGCTTGCAATTACAATTCTATTGTCTCAACAGTAAATATTTTATCACAATACAAAATGGTTAGTTTCTATAAAATTTCTGTTGATACAATCAAAAATTCAGTTGTTAAGTTTTAGAACAATTCGGTTAGTGAATTATTTTTCTGTGTGTGAATTTTGTCATACAGACTCCACCGAATACATGGGTATCAGTCAGGGATGAATTAATTGTTAATTCTAGCATGTAGGGGAGGAAAAACGGCAAAAATTACAAAAACGGCAAAAACAAGCGAATATAAAATATGGTTTGTGGATTCCACTAAAGATAGAAACAGTCAATGAGAGGAAAACTTTTGGAAATTCGGATGTTAAGGGGGGTAAAAATGCTACCTTTGCTACAGACCCCACCCAGTACGTGGGCATCAGTCAATCAGTCAAGGGTAATTCTAACGCGTAGGGGCAGAAAAACGGCCGAAGAGGGGAGAAATATTACATCTGATATCTTCTAAACAAATGAATATAATATATAGTTTGTGGACTCCCTAAAGAAATAAACATCAAATGAGGCGAAATCTTTTGGAAATTCGGATGTCAAAGGGGGGCGCAGCAAAAACGGCCCGTAAGTGTAAAAGTGTACCTTTTGTATCTTCTTTACAAGGTAATTTAGGAATATGAAATTTGATATGTATATTCCACCAGAGATACAAACATCGGAGAAGAATAACATTTGTTTGTTTTGGTTTTGATAGGTTTAAATGAATTGTCCTATATGGTTTATTTTTGGTCTAAGGATTAATGGATGTAATAAACACACACAAACCCAATTCGACAGAGATCTATTTGATAATTTGGATCTTAAGGGAAGTTAAGCCGATATCATAGGGGTTATTTGAATGGGGACTAGGTCTGAACTTGGACAGAATTTCACCAATTTCAATAGCGTTTGTCCTATGGCTTGAGTTACTTCCTTTCCAAACCAAGCCATCGATATTACAAATAATATTATTTTTGAATAATTTTCGAGCCTATTATGAGTAAAAAAGTTGTACTTAAATATTGTAGGTGGCAATACGTCGGAAATTTTTACAAAATTCTAAATTTTGTTTTTAATAATTTCGCGCAGAGTAATAAAATTATGTATATTTTTACGAAATCACTATTGTGTGTTCTATATTGGAAGATAACACATTTGTTAAAAAAGATACAATAAAAAAAAATAGATAAACGCAAAAGAGATATTTTTTTAGTTATGCCAAAATAGATTCTGTTGTTTTCTTTCAATTATTATAAAATAATGGCAAGAATAAAGTTTTACGAACCAAATCAGAATAATAGATGATTTTAGTGATGGTCGCAGGCAAAATAATATTTGTGAGAAATATTCTATGAATAAAGCCATAAAAGCGTCTGGCTAGCATTAATCTTGCTAAAAAATGCATGAACTGGAATAAGTATACTGTTGGCGAATAGTGTTATCTAGAAAATAATATATTTAAATGGCTACAAAACGGCTAAACGCTTCGGAAGTTTTACTGAAATAAATGAATACAATCGTTCAGTATAGGAATCATCCACCCTCCAAGATCATGACCATCATTTTATTCCACAGTGTTATTGTATAGTAAAGGTTTCCATTGTTTTGTCAACAGCATAAAAATGTTAATTGTTTCTGAAGTTATGTTAATATTTCTTCTTTGTTAAATAAATAAAACATACAAATCTGTAAATTAATAAAAGAGTTAAAGTCGTCAAAAATATTTAATTTTAAAAGTTTCCATCGTATTGTCACTCACACTATATTTCTTATTGATTTTAAATATTATTATGGCTTAAATAATTAACATAATAACTACACTAACAATGTAGCGGGTATACTGCTAGTTTTCCAGGTATAAAAAGATAACAAAATTATTTTTTCTTTTCTTAAGTCTAAGTTTGGCAGCTGCTAAATGTGCCCCTCAAAACGATATCACTAATGTCTGTAATAAAAAATATAAGAACAACATTAATGGGGTGGGAAAAATAATTTAAACATTTACCACTGTTTCAATAATTCTAATAATTTTCCAATATCCGTCAAATAATTTCAAATTCACCTTTAATATTTTGTACAATAGCCCTTATTTTTCATCACATTGTGATATCTATTTGGCATACTTTAGACCAAATGCCTGCAAAGTGAAGTTTGTACAGCTTTCCAAGCCACCTCAATGTTTTTCCACAATTGGTCAAATTTTTCACTGTTTTCCCTTTCAAATTTTTCTCAACTTCATTACACAAATTCTCAATTGGATGTACATAGATCAGGCGACTGAACTGGCCATTTTAACCATTTATGCTCTGTACCTCTAAGCTCGGCTGCTCTTTGGATGATGCAGCTGATTAATGGGACGTTGTGCATCCACCAAGAAAAACTTCATTTAGACTTCTTATTTGTTTAAATTAAACTTCAATCCCATGCAATGACTACACATCAACCTGTATCTGCCTGAAACTTTTAAATGGATCAGCTTGGGAGATTCTTTTTATAATGTTGTCTTAGAACTTTTTTGTTGTCTTAAATTTATTGAAATGTTTGATGGAGTTCCATACTTTTCCTCTAGAGCAACCAAGCAAATAAGAAATTTGTACTCGTATTACAGCCTTAACGTAGTTTTTTTTTTTTAGTTATTAATAAGCTTTCTTTCTTCTTCGAAACAAATTGGTGCTTTAACCATATCTAACATTAAAAAACACTATTATTTTACATTAAAACATGTTTTTAATACTTACCGGCAATATTTTTGGGAAAAAAATGGAAAATTAGTTTTCAATTAATTATTATTAAAGCAAAGTCGAATCTATACGTGAAGGTAAATTTTTAGTTCCCTTTTTAAGCATTATGCGGGCACGAAGGAATGTGAAAATTGGCATAGTTATAGTTCATATGGAGGAGAAGCTGAGATTGATAAAATTTATGTTTAATTTGTCTTAAAAATATATTAAATTAAATAAAGTAAAATATTTATAATAATTCGTTACACTCTGTCAATGCGAATGATTTAAATTATATATCAGACGCTCTGTGTTGAATCGTGAATTGCTAAAATTGATTAGCATACCTTTAGGCTCATTTAAATATTCATAAATTTTTTATATAAATATATACTTTAAAAAAACATTGGAAGATAAAAATTAAACGAAAAAATAATATTTCCTAGAATTTGCGCTCGAATTTCGAGTGTTTTGATTATGTATCCACTTCGGAAAATGTATTATCGCAAAATGGCGCATTATTTTATTATATAAATTGATGATAAAGAGAAAATGTTTGTGGAAAAGTACGGTTAAAATTTGAAAAAAAAAACATTAAAAATTTGAAATTGCAAGAGGTCGCCATCAATTACATTACCACCACTTTATGTATGTGAAATAGGATTTTCACAGTATTCGGCAACTAAAATCAAATATCGAAATCGTCGTCTTGAGTGCCTTTCAAAAACAGAGTCATACTAGAATTAATTTTTTCAGCTTTTAAATATGATGAAAGGCTTTCACGAGCAAAATAAATTGGGAAACGCTAGTTTAGAGACAGAGTCTTGATTTCCACTAAATGGAAAAACATTTTCCAATTGTATTTTAGAAAATATCAGTTGTATTTCAGAAAAAATCATTTGAATTTTACAAAAAATCAAGACAATTTCATAATAAACAAGTAAGAAAATTATAGTCGGTCTAGACCGACTATACATACCCTATACCATGCGTTTAGAGTTCCTATCTCTCAGGCCCAACTAACTGGATATAGAAAATAAGCATAAACCAAATTTGAGTGGGATTTTTATTAATTTTTTCGGCTGCAGATGTGACAAAGTTCATATCGGATGCTATATCTATCCTGACCATGTTTGGTAAACTATCTTGTATTTTGCAAAAATATATACAAACAAAATTTGAGAAGAATCAGTGCAATATTTTTGTTTTTTGATTGATTTAAGTGAAGATCGGGAAGCAGCTCTATATGGGGTCAAAGGGATCATTTTTGGACTACTCATTAGTGGATGTAATGAACGCATACAAACCCAATTTGAGTAAGATCTATATGACAATTTGGATCTTATGGCAATTTATGTCGATTTCATATGGGTAATTTATATGGGGGCTAGGTCTGAACATGGACCGATTCTCACCAATTTCAGTAGCGTTCATCCCATGGCCGATAAAAGCTTAAATACCAAACTTCATCAAAATATGTGCACATTTGCGACCTGCAGTTTGATTACAAGCTTTACATGGACACACAGATGGACGGACGGATATTGTTAAATCAACTCAGAAAATGATTCTGATTCGATCGGTATAATTAAAGATGGGTCTAGGTCAAATATTTTTGGTTGTTACAAACAGCAGCACAAAGTCATTATACCCAAACCACATAGTGGTATAGGGTATAAAAAGCAGTTTACCCAACAATATCGAAAAGTTGTTATTGTTTCTATTAGTAATTTGCAGTCAATGTTTGAACTTACTATTTATGCACTACAAAATATTATAACAAGGTCAGACTCTCTATGGGAGAAGAAGTAGGAATTTTTTTTTTAATCAACTGCAATATAAAAACCCGAATAGGAATCGGGAATGAAATTCTGGCAGCGTCGTGGCACCGCATTTCGAAGGCAAGATTCAAAAAGACATGTTTATAGTTTACAAGAAATGTTACAACCGCAGTGTAATACCTAAAAAAAATAGTTTTTTGTATAGCGTTCAGACTATTTTTCTGCAATTTAATTGCTTTTTTCTGAAATACATATGACAATTTCTGAATTACATTTGACAATATCTGAAATACAGGTGATAATTTCTGAAATACATTTGATAATTTCTGAAACACAATTGATACTTTCTGAAAATCATATTATGTTTTCTGCAATAAATTCGATAATTTTTGAAATATAATTGATACTTTCTGAAAATTAATTAATGTTTTCTTAAATACAATTGATGTTTTCTGATAATTAATTCATATTTTCTGAAATACAGTTGAAAATTTCTGAAATACATATGATTATTTTTTGAAATATAATTGATGCATGTGAGAACTATTAAAAATAAATATTTATCTATGAACTTCAGATTTAACGATTTTGATGCATGAATTAAAAATTTTTACTCTTGTTTTGCCTCGAAAAATGTGGAGCATATTTCTTTAGAACAACCATGTTTCCTATGGATGCATACTTATATACATATATAAAAATAGGGTTGGTATGTGTTTTAAGCAAGGTTCAGAAAATACACACATGAAACACACAATGTTCTGTTCTAAAGCAGCCAACATATATTTTTATTTTCGTATCAATTATGTGTATTTCTAAATTTTGTACGGTGCCCAACACAATCATGACTGCGTTTCGTTTTAATATTTCGTTATCTACACGAACATTTTTCTATCACGTATTTTTTGTTTCGAACACACATAAACCACTCAGATTCGAATGTAGCTTTATTCTAAGTTCGTTTTCTTGCACATGTACTGCTAAAAAACAGAACATGTTCTTCAACGCGTATATCTAAAAATTAAACCAATACCCACTCGCGATCGGAAAAAAATGAAATTACGTCATAAACAACATATAAAATTTCTCTGTTTTCTATTTTATTACTACCTTTTTTTTATTTTTTTTTTTTTTATTTTTTTTTTATTTTTATTATTATCTTTTTATTTTTATTTTTGTTAAGTGCTAATGAATTATTTTAGATTTTTTTAAATTGCTTCGGTTGAAACAATTGTTGTCGTTATTATTGGGGTTTTCAGATTTTGCCGATCGCGAGTGGATAATGTTTTAATTTTTAGATGTACGCGTTGAAGAACATGTTCTGTTTTTTTTTTTTTTAGCAGTACATGTGCCAAAAAACAAACTTAAAATAAAACTACAGTCGAATCTGTGTGATTTACGTGATAGAAAAATGTTCGTGTAGATAATGAAATATTAAAATGAAACACAGTAATTATTATGTTGATATGAAAATCAAAATATGTGTTTGTTGGTCTGAGCTATGTTTGATTACATATATGTACGAGTTTTTTGTTCAGTGTGTGTTTTTTTCTGAACAAAACTTTTAAGAACATTCAAACTACATTAGAAAATCTGGTCAGGATTCGACGATGTTTTGAAAAATTCCCCTTTCAATGTAATAATTACATCCCATACACGGCGTCTGGACTAGCTTTAATTCATGGCAATGTTCAAGTCAATGGCTAGTGGATACCGGTAATGTTCATGACTTAAAAATCCAACTTTTTGCCATGACTGAAATTCCACCATAAACCAGTGCTGTTTATTTCATAGTAAAATTGTCCCTGCTCAACTCACATGTATTCTTACGCTCTTACATTTAGTCGGCACTGAAACAGCAACTAGTGAAGACGTGAAGATGTATGCTGATTTTTTTAATGCACTGAAAAAAAATTAATAGTAAAAAATGAAAAATATTATATGAGTATAAATGTATTTGGTAATTTGTTACAAAACATTTATGGAAAATAATGTAAATGGAAAAAAAAACTGTTTGATTAAAAAAAACAAATTTTCGGCAAATAAAAATTGTGAACATTTTTTCTGATTTAAAATTTATTTGTTCTAAATAGCGTAACGCATTACGTTCTGTAAATTTAAAACAAGTTTTAATAATACGCAATTGTAGTGAAATAATAAATATTGAAAAATTTATAATACAAGATCTATAATAGAATTATTAAAAAAACGAATTTATTTATTATGAAAGTTGAAGTGATTTTAAAAATTTGAATCTGATCGTTCATTTATTTATTCATTCATTCATTGAATGTATTTTTTTCTTTCCAAAAAGTGTATTTTTTAAAGTTTTTTAACAGGATAACATATTTAAGATATTATTTTAATATGTAAATACAATGAAATCATTAATATTGATTGAAAAATTTACAACTTTTTGTTTTTTATAGAATGAAAAAAAAGCCAACCTAGTGTATACATGTATTTCTTTTTTCCTTTCAAAAATTGAATTTGAATTTGAAGTTTTGAATTTTTATTGAGACTTAAACATTTACACCCGTATTCATAAAAATTAAAGTGTACATCAAGTAGACTTTATTGTCTGTTTTTCATACAAAATTTGTTGATAAAGTCTACTTGAAGTACACTTTAATTTTTAGGAATACGGGTGTTAGATCACAAAAGAGATGAGTAAAGTTAACAGGAATGTACATAACTTAAAAGTATAAGGTATGGCTCTAATAGCCGTTAATGAGATCTGTTTTATAACGCTACAGGCTTAAATAATCAGAGAGTATGAGTTCTTACGTCGAATCATAAAACATAAAATTATAAAGTATAATAAAACTTTACACTAACTGCTGATGAGTTAAAATGATAACAGTTAAAACTAGACTAAAAGTAAGGCAATAAAAATATAGGGACGGAAGAAGGTTTCCACTATAACTACCACCACCACGATCGCCCGATGGTGTTTGGAATGATTCCCACACCCTTAACCAAAGTTTGGTATCAAGTTTAGGGCTCATGGAAAACACCCCGCCCGAACCTGGGGTCATGAGTCTATAATTAGCCCCTGTTGGACCCCTGAACTGAATGAGAGTAAAACTCTGGTAGGTGGTATTCTCTCAGGGTTGATAAAATTCTAACGTTTTCATGTACAACTCCAATAGGGGACATATACATGCTATTGGACCAATTAAAATCTTTTTGAGAACTGAAAATGTCTCTTAAAAAACTGTTCCCGTGGTTCTTAAGGCGATTTACAAACTTTTCAGTCAAATTTAGCGAATACGAAGGCAAGAGGTTGAATTCTGGAGTTCGAATATCTCTTTACAAAACTTTCATAGTTCGTGTTAACACGGAGTCTCAAGCGGCTTCTCTCAAAAATGTCCAACTCCGCCATGACTGTTGGCGATATTGAACACCATATGGGAAAGCCATAAAGTATCGCAGAACGAATGCAAATGTTGTAAATAAGCAATTTGGCCCTTTGACTCAGGTGTCTGTTTATCAAAAGTTTTGAGAACATGCTCTTGATGCGTAGTCCTTTATTCTTTGCAATTCTGCCACGCTCATTAAATTTAAACAGCTTGTTAACTGTAACCCCGAGGTACTTTATTCGATTCCTAAAGGGAATTAGTGACCCATTCAAAGAAAAATTCAATATTCTACTTTTCCTCACTACATCACGGGGACCATTGCCCGAGGCATTGCGGAGACAGATAGCCTCTGATTTAAGGGTATTAATTTTAATACCCCAATTTCTATAAAAATCGTCAATTAAAAGAAGATGATTTTGAACTTTCACTAAAGCAATGTGCGGGTCAGTATCATGTGCATAGACTAGCGAACATCCGCGTAAAGTATACTCTTTGAATCGTTGTAGATGTGGGGAAAATCATAAACTAAGATACTATATCATAAAGGCGCCAAAATGGCCCCCTGTGGCACACCACAAAAAATACCACCTGTAATTGATCTAGTACCATTAATTTCAACTACATTTTAACTATAAATGGTTCACATTCCAGATCAATGAGTTTAAAAATAATACCATAGTGATAGGCTCGATCGAATGCCTTCACGGTATCCAAAGACACTGCGACGGTACTTTTCCTATTTAGCAAATTGCTGATAACTTCGTTTTGTAGGTAAACGATGGCGTCAACAGATGAATGGACTCATTTGAAACCAAATTGATACTTAGGTATTGAATCATAAATGTGAGAACATTCTAGTTTCCCTATTTTCCAATATTCGATAACATTGAAATTGGACGAGAATTGTTAATTTGAAAATCATTTGCCTTTTTTTTTTTTGATGGGGTATATTTTTGCAATTTTTCATATTTCAGAGAAGTAACCATTATTTATAGAATTATTAAAAAGGATGACAATCGCCTTTACTGCGGATAACGGCAATTTTTAAATTAAAAAGTTAGACAAATTATCTAGGCCCGAAGATCTTTTCGCGTTAAGAGATTTAATGATTTCAAAAACTTCTGAATTTTTGTTTAATTTTTATTTTTTTTAAAACAGTTTTACACACAACGTTAACAGTTTCATATTTTCCATAAAAAATAAATTCATACAGAGACTAACACTGCTATTAACCCATTGAACATTTCTTACAGTGCAATTCTTATTTTCTCACTAACACAATTACATTTTTATTTTTGAACACCACTGCCAGCCATTAAAGTTTCATTCAATTTTGATGCTTAATTGTTTTAAAATGGAGCAACTTAAATAAAATGAAAGCGAAATTATTAGTATGAGTGTTTATGGAACTACAAAAATGAAAACTATAAAAGAACGGATTTAAAAGGAAAAGTAACTCTCTTAAAGCATTGAGTAAAATAACGGCTTTTTGTTGTTTACGATTTAAAGACATTTTGGCAATAAAATGTCTAGACATAATTTGCCCACATCGCGTTATGTTTCTCCGACTTTAATATGAACATTGCGAAGAATTATAGCTAGTCTAAATACCGTGATATGAACATAAACATATTTGCCATGTAATTATTTCCACTTATGACCTTACCCAGTATTGTTTGGATTTAGCCATTCTCTGGCATGGGACTTTTTGTTGTCAGCAATGAATGACAAAATAAATGTACTGAATCACTGACTACTTTTAAAATTTTTCAAAAAAAAGTTATTGAAACTTTAGAAAAAAAAAAATTAAATTTTAACAGGCGTTGATTTCTGAGTACAGAAAATTTTATTCAGTTTCGTTTTTTAGTCGAGAGCATTGTTAATTAAATAATTATTGTATCAAATATATATATGCGTACATATATATATACATATATTTTATAAAGAAAATTTTAACTAATTGCAAAAAAATAAATTAATTTCATTTTAAACTTAAATTGAAAAAATCAACGAAGTTTAAATATGCCTTTATTTTATCAGGACGAAGGTTTGCAAAAAAAAATAAAAACTAATTTCATTTCATTTTAAACTTAATTCAAAATTTTGTCAAATTTTAAATGTCTTTTTATTGCGGCCCATAAGGTGAAGAAGGTGCTGCAACTACCGAGGCAGCAGGAAACTCAACGGAATCTTCAGATACATCTGGAGTCGGCTCATTACATTTAACACCTGAAGTTCTGTTAACAGTTATTGGAATTTGGAATATTTACGGATTATCGGGAATTTTGTGGTCATATATAAGTCGTTCGGCAATTGTTAAAAAATTCTTGCATTAAATATTCAAAGTTGTCATTTATTTTGTATATCTATTTTAAAATTTCTAAGTGTGTTTTGCTAATGTAATTACTAAAAAAAGGCTTAAAAAACATAAAACTGATATTAATTAATTGATTATTAGTAATTTCTTTTTATAGGATTTCATTGCAATAGGTATATTTTTGAAAAAAAAAAAAAAAAATCGACACGCCATTCAAAAAAACATTTCCGTATGCCAACAAAATGATTTTTCCTAATACATTTAGAATTTTGATTGAGAAAATGTATGTGTAGTATAATTAGTTTCTACATCTGTGATCTGGAATAGAAATATTTTGCCAAAAAATTACTATTAAATATAATTTGTACATGGAATGTTTCAAAGAAATATGCAACATGGTAGGTTTTCTTTTGAAACGGGTAGTTTCAAATGTTGCCTCAATACATTTACAACATTATTTTTAAAAGAAAATAACATTGGAAATAAGTTATATGAAATTAATTTTTCGATTTGTAATAAATCATTGTAAGTGCTGCTGAAATCGTTTAGCTGACAAATGTTCGGCTATTTTTTTAACGAACAAAATAGCATAATTTGGAAAAGGTATTTTTCGCTCTGGCACTAGAATAAAAGTCGTCAGATTTTGTTGCTGAACAGTGTATATATATATATACATATATATATAATCAGTAAAAGAATAAAAAAACGTATGCAAAAATAGATAAAAATGTTGGAAAAAATAATTGACACATGATTTTTCATATATGTACATATGTTACCAGGTTCAAGATTCGACCTTTTTATTATTACCGTAAACGTTTTCCAACAAAATTTATAATCGGGCCTATTCCCGTTGGCGTTTTCGTTTTAATAGTATGAAAGAATTCGAAAAATTAATGTATCTAGCAATATAATTTTAGAGAATTTTTAATTTCTATGATGTATGCAACGTGTTGTTACAATATTTAACAACAATTATTTTTTTCAAACAAAAGTCTTTTTTAAATGCTGTCAACATTGCTTAGCATCA